>CABEEJ010000852.1:5084-29623 GCA_901482245.1 Timema douglasi | reverse complement strand
GGGGGGGGGGGGGGTGGTCAATTTCCAGGGCGCCACATTTCCCCAACAGATTATTAAATAAATTAGAGCTATTATTCTAAATTTCACATCAAATGGTGTACAGATAATTAACAGCAATAAGAATTTGCTTAGTGATAGGATTCCATTCCAGATTCCTGAAATTCCTAACTTTAACTTTATATAATTTAAGATTTACGTTATTCGAGTAATGTACAGTAGCATAAGCCACCATTGTGCTACCACTGTCGGTCTACAGAAAGCTAACAGTGTAATGGTGCAAAGAGGAATTTACTTTTGTTAACTTAATTGGATATAAAGGGGGGCCTCATATTTTTCCGCCCTGGGCCACAAATTTTCTTAAAACGATCCTGATAAGAACTGAAGCAGATACTGCTATATGCCAAGAAAAAGAAGAAGAATGGGATAAATAATCAACATATTGTAAAGATGAACTTAATTTTAAATTATGTTTTTCAATTTAATATTTTCAAATAATTTTATAAACTTTATTCACATCAGACAACACTGTTGCTGATCATTTGTTAAATTTAATGTTCAATGTGTTAATTTAATTAAATATTTTCATTAATTTAATGTGCACGCACATTACATTCGTTTCTAAGAAATTACAATAAATCTAATGTGTAGCCTAAGTATTCAAAACTGTGTTTATAGAAAAACAATACTTGGAGTAAGGTTGTAAGCTGTACGTAGTTTATATCTGACATGAAAATAAAGTCATGCGCTGGTTCCGTCCCCGACGACGTGTCATGGACACACTGGTTTGATTTTAACAAAATAAGTGATTTATGTTCTCAACGAAAGGTGATATAGATGATCGGTTTGTGCCATAATTACGTGGGGGCGATCCCCTAACGTTCGCAACAGACCAATTTTTTCTGAGGGGGGTTTTTGCCCCCAGGATATTATTTTATCTCAGTTTCTATTAAACACGGAGAGGAGATTTATTCACGGAAAATCCTCACTTCGACTAATTTTTTTCATGGGGCATATGCCCCCCCNCCCCCCCCCCCCGGTCGTATCTCCTCAACGAAAGGTGATACGGATGATCAATTTGTGCCATAATTACGTGGGGGTGATCCCCTAACGTTCACACCGGACAGATTTTTTCTGAGGGTTTTTATCTCCATTATACTATATTATTATCTCAGCTTCTATTAAACACGAAGATCACCAAGGGTGTGAAGAAAATTAAGCTTTATGTTTCTACTGGAACAATATTGGTTTTTCGCGTTCCCTACATTACACCTTAAGCCAGAGAGTTAGTTATATACAAAATACCTTGTGCATTCCTGCGTAGCGATAGGAGGGTGTACTCAACATGAGGGTATGCAATGCATATATATAGTAAGTATACCCCAATTATCTTAGGGATAGACATATTTGACATCTATAAAAAGTTACTAGATCTATTTTCACGTATTCATACATCAAGTCATGTGAGCTTCAGCTGTCACTTTTGATATATATTATAAATTCTTATAAAATAACACAAATAATATAGCAAATTGTTATAAATTTGGATCCTAAAAAAAGTTTGTATTTTTAAAAGATGTTCCAAATGTCCATTCGTAAGACAATCATTGTATAGCAATACTCACGGACGTATTACTCTTAGACCGCGCAACATGTCACTGTCTGGATGTGATAAACATTTATCTTTGGCTCTGACGTCATTCTAACACACACTGCATGCTCAGACTTTTCAGTCAGCGCATGTGAACCTCTGAACTAGATTTGACGTCATTAAAGGCGAAATTATTTTGTTTGCAGTTTATTTATTTTTTCTAGCACCGCGTCTTACTACCAGACCAGGTTATACACATATCTAATAATTACACTCGTGAGTTTGAGGAGAAGAAGGTTGAATTTATAGGAAATGCATCCACATTTGTGTGTCGTGAAGGGTCAGCAGGTATGCCACGAGAGTTTGGAGAGGATGTAAAAAAAAATAAGATAAAAAAATTCGAGAAAAAGAATAAATATTTTTAAACTCAATGATCAACATTTAATAACACATTAGAATATCTAGTAAACTTTTAAACACAATCCTGATACTCGTTTTATTAATGATAAAATACATCATTGTAAAAGTGATGGTGTGCCTTGATCATTTTAGCACCTTGTTCAGTGTGCCGTGAGTTTAAAAAGATTGATATTCGCTACTTTAGATCATTCTACCACAGAATCGAGTATAGAAAAAAAAAGTTCCTTCAGTGTGTATTTTATGCAACTTTGTTTCTGTAAGCGAAATTCTTCACGCTAATTACTATTTGGACAGGATACAATCTTCCATTAAATCTCCATTTGTCGGTCAACATAATCAACCATGTTGACTAACTCAACGTCTCCACTCCACGCCACTGCTATTCATTGTAGGGAAGCAAATGATTGCATCTTTTTAAGCTCAGCGTGTCATTAGCGTGTTTCAAGATCGACGAGGCGTGTGTTGTTTAACTTACATGTGGGATAATAATACGGTCACTCTTAACTGAAAATAACAGGGCAGACCCATAAAAGTGCACCCACACACTTGTTACAGGAATTCTCGAATCACTGGGTATTAACTTCCGAAAATATACAGTAGAGGGAACTAGTTTGAATCGCAAGATCGCCATAGGAAGAACCTCTAAGCAAAATAACTCAAGGGTGGCCAACAACGACCCAAAAAAAAAATCACTAGATAATTTATATCTTATTTAGGTTAAAAGTGGTATTGTTCCCACGGTTTTTCAAAAGTTGTGTTTATAGAATACAAGGGTTGACGTATAAATATGTGACAGATTCAGTAACTTTATGGTCTCACTAAGTCCAATTATAATTGTCATCCCAAAAGTTTGATTTTTTTTTTTTTTCAAATCACATTATCTACTGTCAAGTTGAGCGTATGAGCTAGTTAAGAATTATTTGTAATATTTTATTTGTTTGTTGGAAATACCATTTGTTTTGTCTTTATTAACAAACTTTTGTTTAAAAATAAACATTGTTGGAACTTCTCTAATATTTTCAGATAGACAAATTTATGACAACAGGCCGTTATTATAGAGTTTTCCAACAAAACAATCAAATATTCAAATCAATTCAAGAGTCGCTTGTACACTCCTAAAGTCAGTAATGAACTAGACCTACATAAAACAACTATATCTTATTTAAAATTTAGAAAACAATCCAAACAAATGATATATTGTATTTATAAACAGATATTTGGAAATGTATAATGTTTAGGGTGTTAAATACAGGCATTGTTGACAAAGATACAACATAATTATTAACATTCACCAAAGATAAAATTAACAAAGTTAATATTAATCAATATCAGTATTTGATTATTACAGTTTATTCTTAAAGATTTAACTTACTACGAATATACTCTAGCTAATATTCAAATATTTGTAGACGTGTGCATGTTTTGACAAATTTGAATCATACATCAAACAATTTTAATAACGCTTCAGATCTAATATCATAGATGAGTCGGTAGGGCGTCTGCCCACGGAATTTAAAGTTCTGGATTTGATTCCCAGTAAGGCTGAATATGTATTTATGCGAAGTTGGGGGAAGTTTTCCTTCAATGTGTAGTAAACTAAAGATTTATTTTTAGCACCACGTCTTACTACCCATACAAGCTATAGCCAGCCTTATATACTAATTAAGCTGATGGTTTAAGAGACTAGGAAGATTATATTTAGATGCAGTGTACCCACATTTGCGTGAAGAAAGAGTAGACAACCCTTTTGGAAAAAACTCAGGACACCCGACTGCGATTCGAACCTCAATCTCCCTGTCATTGTAAGTCTAGTCTACTACGAGGGTAGCGTCTTAGACCATACAGCCACCGAAGCGGGTTGAACTAAAGATGTGGAGTTTGTTTGGTATGTTAATATTAGAGAGTATCTAAGATAAGCCACACCTAGTATTCAATTCGTATGCGACGACCTTCTACTAGCACATTATTGACCGCAAACAATCGTCGAATACTCCAGCAATTTTCAACCTTTTTCAACTCACGGCACACTTATAAAGAGGCTAAATTTGTCAAGGCACACTATCAGTTCTTTAAGGAAAGATTTTATAATTTAAAACATATATAATAAGATTGTGTTTAAAAGTTCAATAGCTAACATTCTAATGATTGTGTTATTTTTTTAAATAATATTGTTTAAGGATTTTATAAAATATTTATTTTTATTCCTCAATTTTTCCTTGCTTATTTCCGACCTTCCCCTAAACTCTCGTGGCATACTCGCTGAAACTACACGGCACACCAGCGCTGCCTTGGACACAACGGTTGAAAAACACTCAAATATTCAAGGCCATGAACCAAGACTCACATAAAATACAACTTTAATAAGGCTCTGACCCACGTCGGTAGCAGGCGGACTACCCAATTAGTGTAAGTAATTAAATGCGGATAGTCCGGATGGGTATTAAAACGAGCTGGTAAAAAAAGAGTTACAAAAATAAAGCTCAACATTACAATTCTTGTTTTACAACGAGGGTTGGGTTTTCAACATCTCCGACAGGATAGGAAGGGTAGGTTCTAAGAAAATGCACCGTAGCTCGCCTTGAAAGAGAAAGCCAATAGCCTAGCCCTGCAGATAAAGGTGATACATTAGAAGGCTCGTTTTATTTCTCAACTGGCCAATATGCTAGTAGGCTAGTATCCACTTGGTGGACGGACGTGCCACGGTTGACTTCTTGAAGGTCACCTGCACACTAATATGGATACACAGTGTGGCACCCCACACATCAGCTCACATGGGCTGAGCTGGGCCCACGACTGACCGCAGTTGCGCTATTTACACTCAATGGCATTATTATTAGCACCGCGTCTTACTACCCGTTCGGGTTAAACGCATTTACGCTAATGTGTAATGATAGGGTGATTGTGAGGTGAAATGGAGGACCTACAGTTTAACGTAGAATCCGAACCACGGTGGAGGCCTGGCATTCCCCACATTCACAAGATGTCTTGTCAGAGGTGAAGGAAGGGTTTGGAAATCAGATAAATCTGTGCCGGGACCGAGGATCGAACCCCGGCCGCCAGCACAGAAGTCTGACACCTTACCCCTAGACCGCCAGGTCACCACCACTCAATAGCAGCCCGCGATGTTTTGATGTTTGGAGGGGAGTGCGAATTGTTATAAGCGTACATGACTCGATGATCGTCAGAGAGCACGACTTTTTAGAATTTACAACTTGTCCTGCCTTTATGATCATCCCTACCTGATAGAACTCAATTTTTCACGATTGATCCTTTTAAAACGGTCCACATCTTGGCTGCTTGACTAAGACAAGCGGATTTAAAATAAAACCTTCCTTACAACCGTTTGTTTAACACACCTTCGTTTACAAACAACAGGTTAAAATGTTTATGAAGGAAGTATTGAGCGTGATAATATTGGTTATTGATAAGGAAATTGCTAGGTACCGAATAATCTTTAATGATCCCGATGGCCTAATAAGAGCACATCTGGCCACCAACAATGCAGAGATGAAAACAAACGGTCTATCTATCAGACAGGCAATAGATGGGAGAAACACCTGACCTAAAAAAACAAAAGCTAGTAAATCAAACTCATCCATTAGAAATGGTGCCATGCCAGCATGTGTGCACAAACTGCAAGCGGCATCTTGAGTGCATCTCTAGAGAGAGAAGCGATCAGTTTGTACGGAGGAAGTGGTGAGTCACACATGACATCATACATAATGTTTGTCCTATAAACGTGCTGCACAGCTGGGAGAGGGTACTCGTCACACGTGGACACATGTCGCGGTCTGTCTTTCTCACGCTGTCGGGCTCGCATAGGTCACAGTTCGCAACAACTCATTTTACGACTTTCAGAGCAAACTTAAGCGCTACTTTCAAAGAGTTTGCTTCTTTAGGATGTTTTTACAATAGATTAGCTTGTAAATGAGAACATATGTTTAAATTCATCTTGGGGAATAAAAGCGTTGACCTTGATCCACGAAGGAAGTACTCTGGGTGGTCGTTCATGCACTATCGCTTGAAGCTGGTCTCTGGAGTCAGGTTTACTATCGCTTGAAGCTGGTCTCTGGAGTCAGGTTCACTATCGCTTGAAGCTGGTCTCTGGAGTCAGGTTCAGTATCACTTGAAGATAGTCTCTGGAGTCAGGTTTACTATCACTTGAAGATAGTCTCTGGAGTCAGGTTTACTATCACTTGAAGCTGGTCTCTGGAGTCAGGTTTACTATCGCTTGAAGCTGGTCTCTGGAGTCAGGTTCACTATCGCTTGAAGCTGGTCTCTGGAGTCAGGTTCGGTATCACTTGAAGATAGTCTCTGGAGTCAGGTTTACTATCACTTGAAGATAGTCTCTGGAGTCAGGTTTACTATCACTTGAAGATTTTCCCGAAAACAGCTTTAACAAGTATTATAAACATTTTTCTTTTATACATAGTAGGCTAATGCTTAAATTAGTTTCCTACTTCATAGATCAATTATCTGCAAAAATAACAAGATGGCAACCATATTATAACTTTATTCTTTAAGCGCATATTACCTCCAGGGTACGTGGTATATTTACTCAGGATAGGCAAACATAATTACATAATGGTGATTTTTGTTTTCATTTTGGTCCAAGTTAGCCTAATTTAAATCTAGTATAAAAAGTGCTTTGAAACAAGCTTAAACCGCCTCTCACTAGCTAAGTATTTTTATTCGAATATAAAATTTGTTTTTTCCTTAATTCTGTCTGTCTGTCTCTTTCTCTCTTTATATCTAGCTCCAAATAAATTTTAGCTACGCAACACGTGAAATTTGTAAAATAATATATTGCGCTAAAGCATGTGAAATTGATGTCCTAGCCCAACATAATATAAAGTATAAAGTTGATAATTACCCGCCTCAGCTGCCGAATAGTCTGAGGTTTCACTCTCGTGTTAGACAAGCCTGCTGAAGATGGGAAGATCAGGGTTCGAATCCCTGAGAGGTTTAATGAGGGTGGTTTTTCCTACATGGTTTCCCACTCTCCTTCCACGCAAATGCTGGTAGAATACCTGTAAAATGCTTCCTTCCTCGTCCCTATCCTATTAGAGTAATTATCATAATGTTTATAACCTAAACAGGTAAGACGTGGTGATAAACAACTATTACTTATACCTGGTCGACCTCAATGGTCTTGAGGTAAAGTGCTCGCCTCAGGACCCGATGTGTGTGGGTTCAAACCCAGCTGGTGTCGATGGATTTTTCTTGAGCGATAATTATTATTATTATTATTAGCACCGCGTCTTACTACCTGTTTGGGTTGTACGCACTTACGCTAATGTGTAATGGTAGGGTGATTGTGAGATGAAATGGAGGACCTACAGTTTAACGTGGAATTCGAACCACGGTGGAGGCCTGGCATTCCCCACATTCCCAAGTTGTGATTAATACACGACTTGTCAGAGGTGAAAGAAGGGTTTGGTAATCAGATAAATCTGTGCCGGGACCGAGGATTGAACCCCGGACCCCCAGCACAGAAGTCTGACACCTTGAGCGATAAAAATCATTAGCACAACTTTGTTACGAGGGGAAGTAAAGCCGTGGGGCCCATGTCGATTGTGGCGCATAAGAGATCTCTGGAAGGTATGCGAACACACCTTCCCTGGCAAAATTGGTAGGCCCTTTTCACTCTAGATCATAGAAATGCTCGTGTACTTATATAATCAGTCGGTTCAGAAAGTGCACGTTAATTACCTAGAATAAATAAAAAAATAATTTTGCTAGAAGAAATATTCTAATCAAAATTATGCATTTCCTTCCATAAGTTATTAGTTATTAGTTAAAAAACATTTGTAATATTAGAAATATGGGTTCTAATTATTTTATTTTTTAGATATTAATATCTTGGGGTACCTGAGATAAGTGTTTTAGACTAAGGAGATACTCACTCGAAAAATTAAGGTTGAAAAATCGATGCTTCAATGAAAAGAGTCACAATTTTTTCTTCATTTTTTTTTTGTATTTACAAATGAGTCTTATTAAATAATTATAA
This sequence comes from Timema douglasi, assembly GCA_901482245.1. Classification (NCBI taxonomy): domain Eukaryota; kingdom Metazoa; phylum Arthropoda; class Insecta; order Phasmatodea; family Timematidae; genus Timema; species Timema douglasi. The sequence continues at coordinate 21,605 of CABEEJ010000852.1, read as the reverse complement.
TACAGCGTCTTACTACCCGTTCGGGTTATCCACTACTCTTATAAAAATACGTTCTTTGTGAGTGTGAACGCATGTAAATATCTGGGGGGGCTTAGCCATCATAAACAAATAAGAGTTCAGAAAGTGTAGTAGTTCCCCATTTCCTACCACAATGAATTTCTATGAACGAGTGTGAAAGGTCCTACCAATTTTGCCGGGAAAGGTATTTTCACATACCTTCATGGGACCGGCGGCTTTACTTCCCTACGTAGGAAATTGTGCTACGGATTTTTATCGTTCAAGAAAACTCCAATGACATCAGCTGGGTTTGAACTCACAGACATCGGGTGTTGAGGCAAACATTTTTACCCCAAAACCACCGAGGTGAAAGTTTTCGCGCTTTTAAATGAAATCAATAACGATTCACTAAAACAGTTAGCGTTTGCCCACTTCGGTGGTAGAATTACTTAATTCTCACACGTCTCTCACAAGAGAGGGTGGTTTTTCCTAAACACCCCCCCCCCTAACCTCTTCTTCCACGTGAATGCTGGTGCACTTCCTCCAAATTTAACCTTCCTCATCCTTAACACATCCGTGCAATTAATATATAGCCTGAACGGGTCGTGGGTGAGAGATTCGGTGACAACACACAGACAAAAACTTAACGTTTACGTGACGTTCACTTTACGTAAGAGTTGTCCAGGGAAGAACTTACATGTTATGTTACGTTTAGATGAAGTATTTCACGTGTTCCTGCTAGCCAATCATGTTGCAAGCCACGTCAACGCGGACATTTATTACTTAATTTGTTTGTCTATATGGCGTGCAGACGACTTTATCGGTATAGTTCGGTTGTCCGCGTCTTGTGAACAACAAAATGTCGTGGTTCTTTCTTACACTTTATTTTGTAGATCCAGTAAGCTTTTAAGGTAAGTACTTTGGGCCTAAATCAGCCTCGACTGCTATGGTTTCATTTTTATGAACAATCTGTTTCCAAAAAAAACACAAATTCACTCTCCGTTTTGTTCAAGTTCTTACGATACATCAGGCGAATCCTTATCAGGCACTATATTTATTTACGTTAAGTTGATCGTGGCACCACGATTTAAAAAAGGTTCTTCCCATGCTGATCTAACTATACATTCCATCAAGAATCCTTTATCATAGAGGATCATAATTCATGTACACAACTAAACTTCTTAACAAGATGGTCCATGAACTTATGTTCGAACTATAAACAAAACAAGAATTAGCTCAGTGAAGTGACAAAGAAGAAAAAAAAAGAGCAGTTCCAGAGTCTAAAAGTTCAACACACATCTAGCATCAATCAATACTAATTCATTCAGAATCCAAGCGGCCGAGATAACGAGACTAACCAGCAGCACTTGGTGACCTTGTTTTAGCACAGAATAGTCTGCGACAGATGAAGGGCGGCCGAAGAGGGGAAAAGAGGGGTCATCCGCTTCAAAGCAAGATGGGAGATTATAATTATTTTTATGTGAAATTACAAAGAGGTCGGATGGATTAATATTTCTCAACGATAAACATAAGCGGTTATCGAGGTGACCTTTGATCCAGATGAAGTTAGTTCATGGCCCGATTTAGTTGTTTTCTTTAGTTTGTTTTTACATTTCAAAATCCTCTATTACAAAATGCGACGAGTTGCAAGTCTGGTGAATAATTTCATTTTATGATTTGAACCAAAATATTAAAAACCATCACGAGTTATTGAACAGTTTTACCTGCTGATTTATTTACTAAAAGTGAGATTTGACCAAACCGAACACACACACACACACACATGTATATTTTACACACATACACACATTCATATATTTATAAAGAGAATAATTTTACGTGAACAAAAAACAATCATTGATAAGGTATGTGATCAATCTCGTAAGTCTACACCTTGTCTGATATGGAGTATAAATTATGTATAGTGGTGGTTTACAACCTAAGGTCCGCGGTGTCCATTTTTAACTATTCGTGATTTCTTAGCTTTTTTTTGTCAAGTTTTAAAAACGTACATATTCGTTTCCAGGCCTGTCTTAAAATTTCTGTTTTTAAAAAATATTTAAAAAACACTAAATATTTCTAAATACAAAACTAGTTTTGTTTATCTATCTATCATGCAGATAAGTAAAATACCATAAATAGACATATATGTTTTATTGTTGGCTGTAGACCCCCTTGAGAGAATGTGTTCTGAAATGACTAAAAGAACTTTAACAATAGCTTCAAACATTTTAAAAAACTGAATCAGTAACATATTTACGCACACCCTCTTCATATTCTAACCATATTTATAAAATTCAGCTCATAAGCAGACATATTAGTATTCACAAAAACATTACCGAGACACTTAAACTCGCACAAATAAACAAAATAATGTAGATGGAAAGCAATGATTACATATTTGATATAAAATGGCTTACATTTGTTCCTGATACAACTAAATAGCTTCGTGGTAAATAATAATCAAGCCACCAAAGACTTGGGATGCGCATTTTTATATAAAACACTCTAGTACACTTAGGTTTTTTTAGCACTACATATTACTACCTGATCAGGTTTTACGCATATGTACTAATGACTCTAATAAGCTAGGGATTAATAAGGTTGCATTTAGAGGAAATGTAGCTGTATTTGCATGAATAAAGAGTGGAAAAACAACTATGGAAAACCACCCTTAGTACACTCGAACACGATTTGAACCCCCGATCTTACTGTCATCGGCAGTCTAGTTTAACACTATAGTGACGCCTTAGACCATGCTGCCACCACAGCAGTAGGTATAACCTTAATTAACAACAATAATTGCTTGTCTATTTAATCTATCAAAATCATCGATTGTCTTGTCTATTGCGAGTGACTTACGTTGAAACAAATTATTATAAGGATACATAAATTAACTATAATGTAGCAGAAAAGGCCATCCATCGTAATTAGGAAGTGTTGAAAATAAATTGTTATATTTCAAAGAACTATATCTATTTTTAAAACAAAGTGAAAGCTACGTGCCTTGATTATTCGTTCCGTGGACGGCGTGTGAGATAATAATACTGCCCCTGCGTGTTATGCAACACAAGTTGTCCGGGTGCACTACAGTACTGCCTAAATTAAGGAGGTGGTTGTTTATAAAAACATTTTATCTGACAATAGGCCTACACTGTAGAAGGAAACGTAAAATGTCATGTTGGAAGATCACGAACAAAATTATTACCCACATATTTAGAAAAAAGATCTGCTTCGATGGTCGAATGGTCTAAGGTATCACTCTCGCAATAGACTGGACTACAAATGACTGGAGATTGGGGCTTTAATCCCGGTCGGGTGTACTGAGGGTGGTCTTCCTAAAAGTTTGTCCACTCTCCTTTCACAGAGGTGTGGGTACATTTCCTCTAAATTTAACCTTCCTCATCACTAACATATTAGCGTAATTGGTACATGTTATGCATATAGACTGAACTGGTAGTAAGTCACGATGGTAAAAACAATAAATTAGTAATGGGACCATCAGAAGAGATGACCTTCATTGGGAGAGGAACTATTGTCACGGGGCTGGCAGTAAGAGGAACCAGCAAGGAACAGGGACAATACATAATATTTAATATGTTTGATATCAATTTCTCAAGATTTTTAATTTTAAAACTTGATAAAATGTAAGTTGTTATAAGAACATAACATTTATTTTGAGTTAATTGGTGACCTGGCGGTCTAGGGGTAAGGTGTCAGACTTCTATGCTGGCGGCCGGGGTTCAATCCTCGGTCCCGGCAAAGATTTATCTGATTACCAAACCCTTCCTTCACCTCTGAGAAGACATCTTGTGAATGTGGGGAATGCCAGGCCTCCACCGTGGTTCGGATTCCACGTTAAACTGTAGGTCCTCCATTTCATCTCACAATCACCCTACCATTACACATTAGCGTAAGCGCGTATAACCCGAACGGGTAGTAAGATGCGGTGCTAATAATAATAATTGAGTTAATTATTAAAGATTAATAAACGCAAATCCTACTAACTCACACACACATGAGTTTGATGTGGTATCTAATCAAGAACTCTTACAGTACACAAATGATTACTACTCTTGGTCTTTATCGTTAGTCGCCAACGTGAAGGTGTCACATGAGCGAAGACTGTGGGGTTACAACTGGCGATTACGTGTGCGTGGGTGCTATCTGTGGAGACGTGCTGATTGTCACAACTCCACTGGACCCGACTGTACACTCAGCACTGACTATACCGACATGCTGAGCCAGGAGAGATGGGTAAAAAAAGAATAAAAAGTGCTTTGTTCGTCTGGGTACAGTCCTAACACGCTCTAGTTGGTACCATTGCCTCCAGGTGTTGAGCCCCCTGGGCCCTGAGGGGGGCTTGTACACAGTGTTTCTAGATCCCTACTCCTGGCGGTGCAGTTCCTCTTATACCAACAGCGGTATTTCTTCAGCAACGATACCAGATACTTTGAGAAGGACCTATGTTATTTAAGAAAAAAAAACTCAATAAGGCTACACCCAGTCTAGTTAGAGAAGAAAATTTTCAGATAAGTTATAAATAAGAAAATTTTCCGATACATATTTTAGTTCTTTGAATCAGAGAGAAAGGGAATGTATTCGTAAAGACTTAGTATTATATTTTAATCACTAACTTGCAGTAAAATGTTAGTTAAAAAAACCTTATCTGACATGGGGGCGTTCAGGAAAGTGTGGTGGCTCCCCGTTGCCTTTCATACTGAATTTATATGAGCAATCGTGAAAAAGGCTACAAATTCTGTCGGGAAAGTTATTTTCACATACCTTCCAGGTTTATTTTACATGCCACAATTGACATGAGAGCGAAGGCTTTACTTTCCCTTCAAAGGAAGTTGTGCTGCGGATTTTAATCACTAAAGAAAAATTATATATTGAGCTCTGTAGGGTTTGAACCCACGAACATCGGGTCTTAAAGCGAGCACTACACCCCCAAGACCACTAAGGTTGAATGGTAAATATTAACAATAGGTATAAAATAACACTACTAATATTATACTAAAATGTCATCAATGTTGGTTGTAAAAAAATATATTTTTGTATGTTCTAAAAGGCCCTTCCAACAACAATGAGAGTACAATTATTTCTAAAGTGGTGCACACCACTATCGTCTTCTCCCCTCCTCCCCCTCATTTTTTTAGTTTCAATGTGAACGACCTGACCTCTCATATTAATGGCCGAACCGCGCAATCTTCCTTTGGCTATGTGAATAAACTTGCCGTTTGGCAGTAAAATGAGGACAATAGTAAACTCTTGTAATAAAGATGGTAGATGTGTGTGAGCACGGAGAAAACTTTGACCAAGGCTATGGAAAAAAGGAGTGGTACAAAACTGTACAGTCATAGGATGTTAAGTTGTCGCTCCGTTCAGCGAGTATAGCAGTGCAAGCTCATAAATGCTACTAGTAGAAGAAAGAATAGACGTAACAATGATAATAAACGTCATAGCAGCAGTAGTAACAGCAGTTGTACAGTATTATTATTATTATTATTATTATTATTATTATTATTATTATTATTAGCACCGCGTCTTACTACCCGTTCGGTTTATACACTCTTAAGCTAATGTGTAATGGTAGGGTGATTGTGAGATGAAATGGAGGACCTACAATTTAACGTGGGATCCGAACCGCGGTGGAGGCCTGGCATTCCCCACGTTCACAAGATGTCTTGTCAGAGGTGAAGGAAGGGTTTGGTAATCAGATAAATATGTGCCGGGACCAAGGACTGAACCCCGGCCGCCAGCACCGAAGTCTGACACCTTACCCCTAGACCGCCAGGTCACCTTAGTTGTACAGTACAGTGGCTCCATGGCTTCTTTGGTGCTGACTGACAGCTGACGGCTTTTAAAAGTTGCCAGACCAAATTATGTACCCCTACGCCGAACCTTATAATCTGCAAAAACATGTGTTTAACAGCTGTCACTTCTGACAGTCAAAATTTAGGGATATATCTAAATGTTGACTGTCAGAAGTCAGCTGTGAGCAGCAGCAGAACTAATATAAATAGTAATAACAGTTGTAATACCAGCAGAGCTAAAAGAAGTAATTGTCATTCTACCCGGTTCCAACAGAAGGGAACTGTTAGAATAGTTCATACGTTAAATTATGTGACTCACAGACGTCACTAACTATAAATAATATCAATACCTATGAAGGAATACTTATGATATAGCAAAATGTTAGCAATGTTGGCAGCAAAAAAAAAAGTTTGTATTTTCTTAAGTATTCTTCCAACCGGAATCCTACAATAGCAGCAGAAATAACAGTAGCAGTTTTAACAATATCATTTGTAGTTGTAATGAAATGCTTTTAGCGTCAATACTCGCTAACAACGACTTCGAGTCTTAGGGAACAGGAAGGGAAGGGATGTTTCTAACATCAGCAGTATCCTGAAGTGATAGCTAGACCAGCGTAAAGAAAAAACACCGTTAATGGAGCTGCTTGGCATCGAACTCAACGGATACATGAAAGTAGATCTGGTAGCTTTTGGTCTGACGAATGGATACTTTAGAGTAGATCTGGTAGATTTTAGTCTGACGAATGGATACATGAGAATATATCTTGTAATTTTTTCTAGCTGTCAGTTACAACAACTTTTTTGTCAAGTTGATTTTACAAAGAATAGAATAAATGTAAAACAACAACAGATGGTCGAACTCGGTTCCTTGGCTGTAAGAAAGCTGTTCCCAGTTTGAGAGAGAGAGAGGGACTATTAATTGCATGGAATGTGCTGGGCCGGGCTCGGGAGTGCCTAGATAGGTCACAGAGCTCGCTTACATCATAATATTATACAAGAAGAAAGGAAACAAAAGCTAGCTAGCACAACGAACCTGTATACACTGATTTTGGTAGGAAGAACCGTATCTGGTGGTTACTAAAGTTACTAAAACAATTTTAATATATTCATACGTCAATTCTGCAGTCTTCCGCTGTCACTTTTGATGGATATTATCAATACCTATTAAATAACACAATAATAATAGTAATATGTTATCAATGTTGGCTGCAAAGAAATAGGTTTGAATTTTCTAAACTGTTCTTCCAACTAAAATCAGACTTTAGTTGGTATTTATTTATTTTGCGATGTGTTTTCTCTGAAAAACATTGAAATGAACGTATTTCTTATTTTCCCCACCATCTTGTACTTCTAGTTTTAACATATTTATTGTTTATATTCACAATCGTTCGCAGAAATTAGAAATACAGCTCTTATGTAATCAACTCTTATCTTCTAACAACGCTTGGACCGCCATTCAAGCTGTGATTTTAGCAAAATTAAGGATACAAATAATCTAGCAGCAATAAGTTTGATATGTTTATTTATTTTTTATTTAAAGAAGCCACCTGCCGGAGAGCTGAGACGTAAACTAACACCAACTTTCCCATCAAAAAAAGACGAGTGAAACCTAAGTCTAACGCCCTAGAACGCTCAGCCACCGCTACCACCAAATATGTCCGATTCTAGCTTCCCTGTTTTCATGCGCTTTCGCCGAACCCCGTTTCAGGAAATCAAATAGGCCTAATAATTATTAAGACTTATGAAAACAGAAGTCTTTAAAAATCATGTTTTAAAAAAATACACTGTCATTAGTGAGTGATTATGATGAAAAAAAATCAAAAAGAGTGTGAAATTGTTAGTTTAAAATGTGACAAAAAGTGAAATTCGCCTACGCGGTACTTACAAATTCCGTGAGAAATTATAGTAATTGGAATTAAACTTGAATTTTTAATTGTCTTTTTTAAAATGATATTTAAGTGTTTTTAACGCCAATCCTAAGAGTCACTACGCGCAGTTTAGGAACCGTGTGTGTGTGTGTGTATGCGTGTGTATGTATGTCAACTTCAGTGATCTTGGGGTAAAGGGCTCACCTTAGGACCCAATGTTCGTGGGTTCAAACCCAGCTGAGGTCGACGGATTTTTCTTGAGTGATATAAATCCGAAGCACAACATCCTTCGGAGGGAAAGTAAATCCGTCGGTCCCATGTCGATTGTGGAATGTAAAATAACCCTGGAAGGAATGTGAAAATACCTTTCCCGACAAAATTGGTAGGCACTTTCGCGGTCGCTCAAAGAGATTCAGTGTGGAAGGGAATGAGATATCACTACACGTTCTGAAATCCCCTAGTGCATGGGATTTCTACCAGATGGTGCAGGAAACACTAACCAGCTGAAGGGCAGATTGCATGCCCAGCACCGCAAGAATAGCAATAACATCAAACCAACCTTCAGTTGTTTGAGAAGAAGATATCAGCTTCAGTGGCCGCATGGTCTAAGGCGCTACTCTTGCAGTTGGCTAAACTGCTGATAACGGGGATTTCAAGGTTTGAATCTGAGCCGGGTGTACTGATGTTGGTTTTTTCCAAAATGGCTTTCCACCTACCTCCGTGTGAATGTGGGTACACTTCCTCTAAATATAACCTTACTATTCCCTAAAACCATTAGAGTAATTAGAACACAAAGCGTATAATCCGTACAGGTGGTAAGACGCTGTGCTAAAAAATATATATATATATATATATATATTGTGTATATGTGTAAGAGAGAGAGAGAGTGCGGGGGTAGCGAGAAAGGGAATTTCAGAAACTAGATCGCGAACCCCGCACTTGAACGTCTGGCCATTGTCTTGTTAGCCCACACTATTTCGATGTAGGTTCCCATTGATTAAAATTCATCGTCCAACCCAAGGTACAGTCCGTCCATTAAAAGTGGCTACCGTTTCCATACAAACTAATCTTTGTTATCTCAATCGCCAATACTTTTGAGATCGAGTCACTGGGAGTATAGGTGATCAAATGATATCGGTGAAAAAAAAATCACAGTCAGTGATTTATCGCCCATCTCTAGTAACCACTCCATTTAATTGTGAACGGACTATACCTTCACCGGCGATTCCAAGAATTGAGGTAGTAATAAAGTATCGGGTTAATAGTCTCAGATATATAAGCCTATTATAAACGCCATATGTTTAAGTTGATTTTTTCATACCTCGATTATGTCGGTCAAGAACCACAGTTGTATTTTTAATAAAGTGTTGTTTTTCTCTAGCGACCGTAGTATCGGCAAACACGAGATACCGGCCATTTTACGAGCGAGTAGGCACTGTTGCCAATTTGACCGGGTTCGAAGTTTGGGATATTTAACATGCACTTTCTAAATATATAATAATCATCATACAACTTTCAAATTAGATTACATGATGGATTAAATAGTAAAGTTATTAAATTTGTTAATTACTGTTATAGCTGCATCTAAATATCATCTTCTTTTAATTGAATTGAAAAATAACACACGGACATGGGAATCGAACCCGGGACCTTTGGCTTACTAGTACGAATTCGAAATATCTTCATCAGGACCAACCAGAATCAAACAAGGTTCGCCAGGATTAGTAATCGACCACTCTAAAAACTTACTTACGGGAAAAAAACTTTCACAAAGTTATTTTTTGTTTTGTTTTTTGTGGAAGAAAAAAGGAAGATGGGAGCATTTTACTTAACTGACCCAGAATGAGGATAGTGCTTGTTTCACAGTTTTGGTTTAGTAATTTTTGAAAAAAAAAAAAGAAAAAAAAGTTGGACAGAGACAAAACGTAAGAAATAAAATAAAATAAATTTGTCTGGGTTCTAAGAATTTTCAATTTACATTTATTAAGCTCACTGAGCCTAATGAGCTTAATACATTGGTGGGGTTATTGGCACCTGAGAACGCATTTAGAGTGAACCCCCATTCACCCGTGCGCCGTCTGTTTTCACAACACGTGATTAGTAAATATCTCCCCCATCGGGATTCAAACCAAAGTTTAGAAAATTAATATTAGTATTACCTTAGCTATGACAAACTACTTTAAAAATCAACATCCAATCATAGCCCAAAAAGGTGTGATATCTGTATTATCAGGAGTCAAACTAGGATCAATTCAGCTTCTAACAAGTTTTCAAAATATTTACCCAATGGTTAAATTTAAACTAATTTGTTTTAAATATATGAATGTGAATATTTACTATAAAAAAATTCACAAATTTAAAAGGACATTTTTCCGTGTTGTAGCTTGTCTGGAATCAGTCGAGATATTTTAATTTTAAATTAAAACTCCCTGTATTAGTCCCAGCCTCCTAAGAACTCCCTGTGTGAGTCCTATCTCCTAAGAACTCCCTGTGTAAGTCATATCTCCTAAGAACTTCCTGTGTGAGTCCGATCTCTTTAAGAAATCCCTGTGTGAGTCCCATCTCCTAAGAACTCCCTGTGTGAGTCCTATCTCCTAAGAACTCCCCGTGTAAGTCCTAGCCTCCTAAGAACTCCCTGTGTGAGTCCTATCTCCTAAGAACTCCCTGTGTAAGTCTCAGCCTTCTAAGAACTTCCTGTGTGAGTCCTATCTCCTAAGAACTCCCTGTGTGAGTCCTTATCTCCTAAGAACTCCCTGTGTGAGTCCTATCTCCTAAGAAATCCCTGTGTGAGTCCTATCTCCTAAGAACTCCCTGTGTGAGTCTCAGCCTCCTAAGAACTCCCTGTGTGAGTCCTATCTCCTAAGAAATCCCTGTGTGAGTCCTATCTCTTAAGAACTCCCTGTGTGAGTCTCAGCCTCCTAAGAACTCCCTGTGTGAGTCCTATCTCCTAAGATCTCCCTGTGTAAGTCTCAGCCTCCTAAGAACTTCCTGTGTGAGTCCTATTCTCCTAAGAACTCCCTGTGTGAGTCCTATCTCCTAAGAACTCCCTGTGTGAGTCTCAGCCTCCTAAGAACTTCCTGTGTGAGTCCTATCTCCTAAGAACTCCCTGTGTGAGTCTCAGCCTCCTAAGAACTCCCTGTCCGAGTCCTATCTCCTAAGAACTCCCTGTGTGAGTCCTATCTCCTAAGAAATCCCTGTGTAAGTCCTAGCCTCCTAAGAACTCCCTGTGTGAGTCCTATCTCCTAAGAACTCCCTGTGTAAGTCTCAGCCTCCTAAGAACTTCCTGTGTGAGTCCTATCTCCTAAGAACTCCCTGTGTGAGTCCTATCTCCTAAGAAATCCCTGTGTGAGTCCCAGCCTCCTAAGAACTCCCTGTGTGAGTCCTATCTCCTAAGAACTCCCTGTGTAAGTCTCAGCCTCCTAAGAACTTCCTGTGTGAGTCCTATTTCCTAAGAACTCCCTGTGAGAGTCCTATCTCCTAAGAACTCCCTGTGTAAGTCCTATCTCCTAAGAACTCCCTGTGTAAGTCCAGCCTCCCAGGACTAGGGGCGAACCCGCCCCACCTGTCGTATCGCCACTGAATGATGAGTGTGTGCAAGCGCCGCACAACTTGATCGAAGATTGTTATCAGCAGTATGACATCAGGAACTTCGCTGTACATTTCCCACATCCTCTAGTAGCATTGTCTCCAGCCGCCACCTATAGTCTAGCCACCGTATCAAGATTCTTTTCTTCTGACAGATCAGAAATATTATTAGGTACAAACCCTGATTGTAAAGGAGGCCCCCCCCCTATCGAGTACCGACATTGATTAAAAATCACAGAAACTTGAAATTCTAAAAATATGTCTTATTTGATTTATTAATAATAACACCTAAAAAGTTATCAAAAGCTTCTAATAACACTTCCTTGTGAATTACTATATAATTTATATTTACATTATTAATCAAATGAACTAAGAATATAAATATGATACCATTTTTTTCGCTGTTGTGGCAACATGAGTTTCCAGCTTTTAAATTAAAAATACTTTCTACAAAAATCAGTCTTTATAACAAGTGATGTCAATTTCCACAGCTGGAAGTTAAATATCATGAATTTCGGTCAATGTTGGATTGTTTACAATAGTCAATAGTTAAATATGTTATCTAAGACAGTGTTTCCTAAAGTTGTGATGGTCGCGTACCCCTCTCAGGCCCATGAACTAACCAACGCACCTCTTCCAACTATTCATATTTAATTCCTTTTTAAAACCGCAGTCTCAAATTTTAATAAATCCTTTGTGGAAATCTAACAAATCCGTAATAAAATCACGTTATAGTCTGCATTACTTTGTTCATGTCTGACATCTTAGCTAAGTATAGTAGCCCCATGGCTTCTTTGGTGCTGACTGGCAACTAAAAGCTTTGAAAAGTTACAGGACCAAATTATGTATCCCTACGCTGAACCATATGATCTGCAAAAACATGTGTTTAGCAGCTGTCACTTCTGACGGTCAAAACTTAGGTATATATCTAAATGTTGACAGTCAGAAGTCAGCTGTGAGCTGTCAGTCAGCACCAAAGAAGCCATGGGGCTACTGTAGATAGCTAATCTGTATACTCAGCTAGGGATCTCGAGTTTGATTCCTGGCATGGATGTAAAATGTATCATTGGTGAAATGGGGATTTCCCCTTTACCAGTGATGAATTGACGGCCAGGAGGTGTATATCGTGTCTGTCCTAGTCTTACGTTACATTGTAAGTCGTCTGATGATATAATCAGTTACACAAATTAAAAAAAAAAAATCATCAGACTTACAACAGCTATCAAAATTAATAATATTGTATCATACTAATATAAAAAATTGAGTTTGTGTTTGTCGGTTGTTCTTTACAGCAAAAATTACTAAGCCGATCGTTCTGAAATTCCGTAAGAACACAATTCGGACATACGATTTACATATGAGCTAATTAAAATGTAGGCTACGTCTGGAATTTTGTTTCAGGATGTAGGTTACAAAATACGACTACTTTTTCTCAGCTTCAGCTTGACGGTTTTCATCGGACCGACTTTGAAAGATTTAAAACTCCAGATTAGTGATGGTAGTCATGTTAAAAAGAAAATGGCTGTTATAGAACGCTACATTTTAAACGCGACCAGAACTCTAGCTTGAAAACTATTGGAAGCCTGGAAATGAGAAGCCAGTTCGAAACCAATAATAATAACATTGCTTTAATTCTTGTTGTTATATTAAATAGCTGTTTGTCTATTTTATGTAAAAATCAAACAACTAACATCACATATACAATGCCTCCAACATTGGTTATTAACATATATTTTTAACACTGGATACGCATTATTAAAAACATTCCGCTGAAGATATGACCATTATTGTAGATGGTGAAGATTGTTTGAAAACAATATTCTCACGAAGGTATTTGGTCCAAAGAGGGATGAGAATACTGGTGAATGGAGGAGGTTACACAATTATGAGTTACATATCCTGTACTCGTTACAAGACATTGTTAACATAATCAAGTCTTGCAGAATAAGGTGGGCAAGACATGCGGCGCGAACGGTAGAATCTAAAACCGCGTTCAAGATATCGACTGGTAAACCCAGTGGGAAGACCTAGAGGCAGAGGGGAGGATAGCATTAGAACGGACCTGAAAGAGATAGGGTGTGATGAGGTTGATGAGGGTGTTCTCAATTTGGCGTGATAAATGACTTTTATTGATACGCTTAGCGCACTTAGATTTGACCGTTAGTATAGCAAGAAAGGCTTGTATAACCCAAACGGGTAGTAATACGTAGTGCTAAAAGTAAAAGAAATAGTAGCAAGAACCGATATGTTAATATTTCAAGATTATAATCAAAGGATGCTGGGGTCCGGGGTTCAATCCTCGGGCCCGGCACGGATTTATCTGATTGCCAAACCCTTCTTTCACCTCTGACAAGACATCTTGTGAATGTGAGGAATGCCAGGCCTCCACCGTGGTTCGGATTCCACGTTAAACTGTAGGTCCTCCATTTCATTTCGCAATCACCCTACCATTACACATTAGCGTAAGTGCGTATAACCCGAACGGGTAGTAAGACGCGGTGATATTCATAATAATATGATCAAAGTAGGCCTTTTCAAATAAAAATCACCATTAGCGTGGAGAGGTGATGGGAAAACCACAGCAATATTTCCCCCCCTTTTTTTTATAAACGTGTAATAATTTTGTAAGAATTTTCGCGTAGCAAAGATGCGCAAGGTGTCTTTGACAGAGATATTTTCACTAATAAACAGGGATCAGTTTGGTAATTACTCGCTGGCTTGCTCGCCAGTTGGGCCAGGCAGTCGATCAGTCACTCGCGCACTCGCTCGCTTGTAAATCTGACCGAAGTGGTACTTTTTCGTGGATCACATAACATATTTTTATATTATGTTGATATAATCCTCCATAATTAACACTTCAACACCTAATACTCTAACTACCTCAGTAAAACCCAAACTGGCACTTACCACGAACACAACAGACACATGAAATTCAACATTTCTCGAGATTAACTGACTAAATTTGTCAGAGTAACAACAAATTGTGAAACAAAAAATGTATCAAAGTTACCGCTGAGACAGTGGCGCTGTCAGCCGGCTCGTGGAAACACTTTGAGAGGAAGCGCTGAAGCACGCCGGAAGGGAGGCCAATGTATTTAGAGTTAGCGCGCAAAATGTTAAATGATCAACGGGGACTTTCCTTGTAAATATTTCAATTGCCGGTAGGAATTTTATTCTTAATTTAAGCTGCACACACATCATTTTGCTTATACCTCATTATTTCGTGCAGGAATAACATTATGTTAGACACAAACCAAGAAAGCATTTACAATAGAAAATTGGAGTTTTTTTCTTTCTTTCGGGGTTTGCGGGGGGCCCCAACCCCTCACCCCCTTAAATCCCACCCTGTATGGACATACAGATGAAATTTCAAATGGTCATGTTAAACAGAACCTGTTCTTCAAGCCACGGATAAGGTATATTCTGAATTTTTAAGAAAGCCCACTGTCAACCACCAACATAAATTGAAAGTCACTAAAATTTGACATTTCTTAAGTATGTTCTATTTGATTTATTAATTAAAAAGTTATCAAAAGCTTCCAATAATACTTTCTTATGGATTTCTGTATAGTTTCTCTTTATATTTTTAGTTAAACGTAATAAGAACATAAAACAATATTGTAACATTTTTATTTCCAACACTATAGCGACATGAATTTGCAAGTTTAAAATAACGGGCTTCTTATTAAAATCAGACTGTAAGTCACGTTTTATAGGACGGTATGACATGAGGATCCTCACCATGAGTTTCCCAAAGAGTCAGAGATTCATCCATCTTCTTATTTCACGGACGAGTCCACTCTTAACTCGGCCAAAAGGAGGAGTTTGACATTGAGATCAAATGTAATAATTGGCATGTGAGGTCAATAAATCACCGAATTTTGCTGACGTTGTTGAATCGATTCTCTGAATTAATGGGGTACGGGAAATGAACCTTGAAGATGTAAGATACTACGGATTCCAGGAAAAGGCTATTATTAGACAATCTTATCTTACAGTTATATAATACTTATTTGAATTTTCATGTAGCTACATCAACGTTAAAATAAATTTAATCCACATCAGTAGTTTCACGATACTGCTATTTTCTTCGTCCTCTTTGAACACTAACGTGACTACAATCCCTCAAATCACCTTCCTCATCTCAACCCCAATTTTAAAATCATTAAATAGCTCTTATCAAAACGTATTGACTAAATATTTAAAAAAAAGTAATCACAAATTTAACTCGAGTATAAAAATCCCGTATCAATATTCGCATGGTCATCACCTCACAACAGATTGGAGTACCGGTGACAAGGGGGGTCGTGGCTGCAATCCCAGCAGGTAGTACTAGGTGTGGGTTTTCATGAATGATGGATTAAATAGCCAAGCTATTATGGTTGTTAATTACGGTTAATTACGCATCTAATCAATCTAATCAAACCCGGGACCTTTGGCTTATCACGCCAATGCTTTAATCACTGAGCTATCCAGGGATTTTCCCGTGTCCAAGTCAGAGTCAGAGTCTGTAATGGATGTGCGGAAATAGTCAGATACAAATGAGTGATACATTAAGATCACGGACAATCAGATAACGCAGTCATCTTCTGCTCAGTAGGACTTTATTATTACTTTATGCTAATAGTAGCATGACAACTTTATGGAGGCTGTCACTGTACTATTAGCAGAATAAAGTCAACCTGAGTCGAAGATGGCTGCGTTATCTGATCGCTCGTGATCTTAATGTATCACTCATTTGTATATATTTCCGCACGTCCATTACAGACTCTAACTTAAACTATGAGTGAATAATGAACCAGGGCATGGGAATATTCCTGGATAGCAGAGTCCTGGGTCCTGGGTTATATTCCTATGTCCAGATGCCATTTTTTCAATCTAGAGAGTGTTCCTTAATGTTTACTTACATTAATTCACGAACATTCGGGTACACGTTATCTCAAATTCAACCTTCCTCATCCTTACCATATTAGTGTAAGAATTCGGATAGCCCAGATGGGTAGGTACAGTAGCCTCATGGCTTCTTTGGTGCTGACAGCTTTGAAAAGTTACCAGACCAAATTATGTATCCCTACGCCGAGCCATATGATCTGTAAAAACATGTGTTGAGCAGCTGTCACTTCTGACAGTCAAAATTTAGGTATATACCTAGTTGTTGACTGTCAGAAGTCAGCTGTGAGCTGTCAGTCAGAACCAAAGAAGCCACGGGGCTACTGTAGGTAGAAATAACAGGGGCTCAGTCGGAAATGTACTTA
>CABEEJ010000851.1:192680-208037 GCA_901482245.1 Timema douglasi | reverse complement strand
CTGCTTGAAGTACACTACCATAATAAAGCTGAAGTCATGTATCCTTGCGAAGCTCTAGAGTTGCCAGTGGTACTAATGCCCTTAATCTAAGATTAGGAACCCATCCATGCTTGTCTCATTAACGCTTCATACATAAGCTTGTGTAGCCTCAAAGCCCTGCGACCCTCAAGAACTGACAATATTGATCCCTCAGCGATTACATTGGACTCAATGCAAAGATCTCTTAAACCTGTATCTTGAAATCTTTTACTAAGAATGGATGGCATTGCAAGTATTGTTTGGAATGTTCCAATATGTAAAGCTATTGGATTGAATTTGTCATTGTGTTTCCATTTTATTTCTGCTGCTTTTCAATAAATGGCTTGGTCAAACACACATGTAATGCTATTGAGATGCATACTTTCTATGATCTTTAAGGACTGGCTCAGAACCTCGTTTATTATAGACATATTTGTTACTGGAGCATTTATTGTTGATCCACGACCATTTTTAATAATAATATAAATTGCCCGAGCAAATGCATTATATTGTTCCACAAATAGTACAATAAAACAACAACAAACCTATAATAAAACAATAGGCTAATATGTTTATTTATTATTTAGCACCTCGTCTTGCCACCTGCTCGGGTTATATGCTGCTAATATGTTAAATAATCGCAAAACTTAGCAAAGTGATGTTCATGGGTCTATGTAGAGCACACGGGATATAAACGAAACACGACATCTTTAGTTATAATAACACAAAGAACTGTTTTCATTCAGTTTGGTAGCATATTCCAGACAATGCACTAGAGGTGAATACAATTTGGCTGCAGTAAGACAGAGGTAGTGGGAGGAGAAAATCAATGCTGACAACTGTTCTTAGTCAATACCCCTAAATATTATTAATTTATGCTACATTCAAAATTACATTAAATCATTTTAAATCATTCATTATCCAGTTGCTGACAGAAGTTGGTTTTGCCTGTAAAAAAAAAAAAATTAAATAACTAGGTTGTATCTGTTATCACATATGTTTTTATATATCTTTTATTAAATCAAGAGCCATATATTATTTTTAAGACAATAATGCCATTCTAAATGTTTGTGAAACGTTTATTGACGGAAAGAGCTGTATTAAAAGTAACATTGTTGTTATGAGTAAAACCATTGCTGGTGGCGACTACACGTGACTTGTAATGAAAGATTGCTGTGAAAATATTGGCTTAACGGCTAGACATACAAGAAAAATACAGGATACTTTTTTTTGTAAATATACTAAATATATACAATTTTTATCTCAAATACTCTTTTATTAGGATATTTTTTCAAATATACCAAGGAAAAATCTATTTTTACATTTAAAAAAAGCACATTTTTCAAACAATAAAGATTTATTTTCCATATAAAGATACTCCTTAGACATTGCTATCATATCTATATTCTTGATCTACACATAAAACTGTACAAAAAACGTTGATAGCAAGTGCCCCCTTGAGTGGTACCTTTTTTCAAATCTATGAACCAAAAACCCAATTGTTTAATTTAAAACTGTGTTTATTTCATAGAAAGTTACTCCTTAGGCATATGCTATCACATTTTTCTTGATTTACTTTTAAAACTGCACAATAAAAATATAGTCAGCTTTTGCCACCCCAGGTGGTACCAAATAGGCTTATTTTGGAGTTTGGTTCATGGACTACCACTGAAGACTAAAATTAACATTTTCTATGAATATGTTTGCACTTACAGTTATTCATTCGACTTTTAACCATAGGCCTATTTGAGAAATAACATCTGAAAACATTAAAATGGTGTGTGTAATAATTTTAATTTATTTTAATCTTTATTTAAATGTATTTTAAGCTTTTTTGTCATTAAAATATTTAATCTTACTTGCTCTTATCTTAAAGGAATGGCAGATGGTACAAGAGAGTTTGAAGAAGAAAGGCATTGCTAAAGCCTAGTCCGCACTGACAAACATTTGCGCAAAAACACGCGGGAAGATGTATAAAAACTGTGCAAAAAATAATTTTAAAACATTTTATGGGCATCTGCCTGCAAACAGAATTATGTGCTTCAGGGCAGATGACAGCGTACATTTGAATACCGTTGAGGGTGGAAAATTGATCAAACACTTGTCCCTCTAAGCATGTCAATGTGGATCGCCGTGGCAGGCAGAAACATGTTCAGTTGTGTCAAGACCGCTCATTGGTGATAATCACTCTGTGACTTTTTTCCCCCCCAATTTCTCTGTGTCTCAGGCTATGGACATGTGGGATATATTCAAAAACACCTTGGCCTTGAACCAAAGATTTTCACAGCATGTCATGCAAATGGGACGTGCAGTGCATCAATTACATACAAGAGTAGAATGAATAAAGTCGAGGCATATGAAAAATTTAGAAAGTTCTATCATAAGTTGAGCAAAAGATTCAAAGAAAATAACAACCAAAAAAGAATCAGTTCAACTATGAGTACAGAAAACTAACGACTGCAAACGCTTAGGGGCTATTGCTAAAAACATTGTTTGTAGACAGTGTTTGTCAGTGTGTACTAGGCTAAAGTGAACGGCTGACATAACTTATTCTGACCAGGAAGGGAGAGTTAGGGCATCATCAACTAGAATAGGGGTAGTTTTTACAAAAAGTAATACTCCATTTTGTTTGGTCGGGCATTGTAGTTTAAGTTGCAGCCATTATATTGTACAAACAAGAAAAATAAATTAGCACCACTATAACCTATGATAACTTCTGAATGAACTGCATGCTTACCAGGGCTGTGGAGTCAGTATGACAAGCTTTCAACTACCACTCCTCTATTTTTTATACTGTTTTACTCTGACTCCTTCATAAATGGCTGAAGAATTTTAATTAGTAATAAATTTACCACAGTAAAATGCTCCAATACACATGATTTCATGGGAAGCTTCTCTGACATTGTGACTTTGTATTTAAATAAATTTGTCAATACAAATTACAAATATTGATCCTAAAGAAAAAATATTATAAACTTTTATTTTGAAGCCGAAGTCACAGTCGGTACACTTTTACCAACTCCACCTCCACCAAAAATTGTTTCCAACTCTACGGTCCTGATACTTAATATTAGGAAACAGCGTTTTCATTCTCATGTTTTTGGGCAGTCATTCTTTCTTATTTTATAGGACATATTGTTAAATGCTGAGTTGTCTCTACTGTGCAACTGTTTGGCGGTACCGGTACCTAATAATATATGAATTTAGAAAAAAATAATAATTTGGGCCTCTGAGAGGTTCGTGTTTTAATCTTGGCTGTGTACTACAAAGTTTCAGACGCTAATAACAAATGCAATCTAACGGCATGAAAAATATAAATGAAGTGTTTATTAATCATTTGGTATACTCTATTTTAATGTGAAACTAAACCAAGAAAAAATATGGTTTTCTAGGAAGCGCAGGAATCATTTTTAATTTTAATTAGTTAAACTCGGATATGCTAGCATAACATTTCTCACTATCTATTGGCTACTTTTTCCCAGCTTTTTGATTCCTTTACCTAAAGTAAATATATTTTTCATGATTTCGTTTAATCTCCCACTCAAGATCCTATGTATTCTGTGCAATAAAATGTTCACTTTTACACTTGTTCTAAAATACAAAATTATCGTCAACGATAAAATGAAAACATAAAAAAAATATTAAAAGGGTACAGTGAAATTATCATTATATTCTGCATAACATTATACAATCATTATTTATAGCCAAATCATCATTTCTAGGGGGACATTTGGTTTTAAGAGAAAATGTTATCTCTTATAACTTAATAGATGATTGTTTAGTTTTAATTAATTTTGGCTCTATTTCGTGTCGAAAATAAAATTTTAGCCTACTTATTTTATTAATCTCTTAATGGCTGGTACTCACAAAATTACATTTTATAAAAATGGAACTCTTAACATAAAGGCTGACTTAAATTGAATGAAAAAGGTTGAAAAGATTATGTATTTTTATTAAATTAGTAACAGAAGTACATCCACAATGTGACTATTGGTCACTCACTGATGATATTTAGGATAAATCTAAAATTCCTTATGTGTCCTAAATAGACACTACTGAAATTAAACTAATTAAAAAATCTCTAGGCTTAATCTAGACTATAGTAGAAAAATGCAATAAATAATCAGTGCATTATTGATTCCGGTTTATTTGGCCAGTAATATTACTATTATCTTTGTGAAATTTGATTTAATATTGTGGCTAGAGTAAAAATGTATTCCAAAAATGTTTACAAAATTACTTTTATATGTGTTTGGTACATATATTTATGTAATCTCATCTCATTTCATTATGTTATTTGTTTTATTTCTCTTTTCTAGGATTGCTCTGAAGATCAAAAATCAAGTTTTACATGTTCTATCAAGAAGCAAAGTAAAAGTTTAGCTAATTACTTGAATTGTAAACAAGATTCACTTGAAAATCTAGGTTTTGGTTTGTTTAACATATTCTGTTACACCATTTTAAATACTCCTTACTTAGGAGAATATTTTGGGACAAATAACAAAATAGAATCCTTACCTGCCATCAATGATGTGTTGAGCAATAAACACAATTCTTTCGATTTTATTGACAGTTTTACTTCATATTTTGAGGATGAAATTGGTGCTTTACCATACTATATATTTGGTTCACCCATCAAGATACGTGTGAATTACATGCCCACAGTTGTACCAACAAACTTACACCACCTCAAACTACCCTCAAGTGTTTTGTATAATGATGGTGGACTTTGTGTCGACACTCCTGTCCATTTTTTAGTGAATAAGAAGTCGCATTGTGTAAGAACTATTTCTAAAGAACTGTGTCAACAAAACACTAACTCTGTTTTTAGTGCCTTGAAATATGCTGTGGCGGATTCCACTGACTCTACTTTGAGTCATCTGTTGCCTGTAGTAACTTCTGATAACTTTGGACATAATGTAACTAATACTTCTGTAAACTATTTGTGTTTGAAAAATGGATCAGATTATGTTACTTTCTCTAAAAACGTATTCAATAAATTGATCTTTTGGAGTACAGATGAGTTTATTGATCAAGATGAAGATATTAGCCCTTGTGATGCTTTACCAGAAGATTTAAAACTGACACAAATCATTGAACAAGATGACATATGCCACAATGTACTAGTATCAACGTCATATGAATTCACGTGGAGCAAAGGCGAGATTCATAATCTTCATGCTGTTTATATATTGGCTAATATCCCTTTAAGTCCTGCATCATTTATTAACTCTAAGTATGGCATTAACATAGACGAGCTTGGGGGAAACTCAAGTTCTCATTTCAGACAAAACGTTGACTATCTGAATGGGGACATTGAAAATGTTCACACTTATGTTACACAGCATTTTAGTGTTAAATTCACGCATGTTCGATTGGTAGATACTGATATGGGAAATATAACTGAAGAAGAGATTTTGCCAGTAAGTTTTTCTGGGAATCCTGGCTATGAAGTGAGCCGCCCTCTAGTGGTTGTTATGAACAACTCTCTTGAAAATAATACTTTCACAGTATGGAAGCAGGGAATGGTTGGAGTTTGGAGTAAAGGTGAGTGTTTTACCCACAGAAGAATATGTAAATTTTGTACTGCACGTTATAAACCATTATATATAATTATATACACACACATACATGAATTTGGCACATAACAGGCAATACAATGTTTAGAGCTATAATTATTTAATTTGTTAACAATTTTAGATAGTTTTAAAACAACTAATTTCTATTGATTTCTACCAAACTTTATTCAAAACACTTCTTCATGCTATAATTTCTCTCTTTGTATATGTTTTTCTTTGTTTTTGAAACCATTATTGTTCACATTTTTGAAAAATTATGAGTTAGTATGGGCCTTGGAAAGTTAACATAAAACATGAATCTTAACTCATTAAAATATGGCTTACACAATTGGTACTTATAAAAGTAAAATAGATTTAAATTTGTATCCATCATATGAAAAATGTGTACAGTAAAGGATAAAGAGCAAAGAAAATAAATCATTGTATGGACCTAAATTAATTAGAAATTTGTTTTACAAATACTGTGCAAATTACATATTTTCTTTTCATGCAGGCCAAGTTACTCGGGCCAAAAATTTCAACATCTTTGGAAATTATCTGTTTATTCTGTTTAGCAGTAAGCATAGGATATATATTTTACCCACAATTATCACAAATTGTTGTGTTTGTCATGAATATGTCAAAATTAATTTTTTCTAATAAACATTTGATTAGAGTTTAACAAAATTTTGTATGTTATATATTTACCTATTCTAAACTAATTAATTCATTATTGTATTTTTTCAGTAAAATGTCAATACAAAAATATTGAAACAAGCTATGTTGATATTTAAACATGACACTTAAATAAATTAGGAAAAAGGTTTTATAGTGCTTACTTGTAAAACTATTTGGCATTTTACTATGTTTCCTCACGTTATTATTTTGTTTCGGCCACCAACTTACTAGGCCTGTCATGACCTACACTTGAGTAGCGGGGTTGCCGCCTATAGGCCCTCAAATATATATCTGGTTTTGGTGGTCACCTTTCCTAACTGAGGCTAGAGGAGTGGAAGACAGTGCAGAAGGGCAGAGGGAAATGGAGGCATTTTACTAAACAGACCTGGCCACAGGCTGGAAACAATTCATGATGACGATGATAACTCATAAAACTATTTGCTTATCAATAAATATTCTCTATGGTCAGATTAGTTGCCTTTAGCGTAGTAGTATATTAACCAAGGGAGCAGGAAAAGTGTGAATTTTAAAGAATTGTTGGGAGACAAGGTGTGGAGCTTCATCGTTGAAATATTTATCACTTTCCCAGTGTATCTAGCCATTGTTAGCAACCTGACCTTACAGGTTAAATTAATTATTGGCTCCAAAGTATATCAATTGTGACAGCTGGAAGATAAATATATTTATGTTGAGTCCCCAGAATTTATTTTAAAATAAATATTAACACTAAAACATGAATATATAAGGGTTGATTTACTATGGTTTTATTATGTTTACTTACAATTCATAACATGCAAATGTTTCACCTTAAACTCATCATAACTAATTTTAATTTTTTTTCCTTTTCTAACTAACTGTCTGTAGTTTTGTTGGGTTTGTTCTATAGTTAAATAGGATAAGTCTCTTTGTAACCGTCATCGCAGTAAACATTTTTTGTACCCAGCTCTTGTTTGAATCAGTTTCCTTTATTGAGTTTTATTATTTTGTTAATTAGGCTATCACTTTAATATTTATAGACAAAGTCAGGTCAAGCAATCTTACACGTTAGCCCTACTGTAATCTTGAAAGTTAGAAATGAGCTCTATCTTCACCTTGGGTGTGAATTCTCTTCTAGGAGTGGTTGGCCGCCCCTCTTGCAAGGAATCCGTTTCTGGCACAATTCTTGACACCCCTTTAAGTCTATCCATCATCTGCTCAAACCTGTAAGCGAAGAGCTCCACAGGTGTGGGCTCGTTCACCGTGATGTAGCTGGTCGTACTGCTGCGTCCCACGCTGCTTGTATGTGAGCACGTTCTATCGTAGGACGTGCGCTCTTCGATGCCATAGTCCTGTAAGCTCTCCGCTGAGAGGAGCTGACCTTGGTAGTTCTTTGGCAGTATCATGACGTCAGCAACTCGATGTTTCACCACCAGAACTCTTTTACCCTTTATCAGCTTTGGATAGCGCTTTATCAGTAAGTAAAGCAGGGTAGCTCCAGCTAGCAAGGTTAATATTAGTCCAACTATGCAGCATACCACAAATATCGCCCTATCTCCGTTTTTTATCCAAGTCCTCGCTTCGTAAATGGGTTTTGTTTTGTATGCCAGACAGTTGAACGGAGAAAACATAAACCCTGGTTGGGAAAGCAAACACAAAGTATAGGACGTGTCTGGTTTGAGAAACTGCAGTCGGACCACGCCCTTCAGGTCAGCGAAGCACTGTGGTTCCTCGTAGTTGCACTCACCAGTGTTCCAAATCAATGAACTTCCTTTAGGAACCTGAAGGATCAACTCTACGTGGTTATTTTCCCCCTCGCATTCGTCTATGACAAAAAAGTTGTTTTTTCTGGACGGGAATGCCACCAAATTATCTGATTCTATTGTGGGTTCTTGTGCAGGCGGTATATGTATGATAAGACCCGAGTCGCTACCAGAATCGTACAGCGTGCACCACACGGCAGTTCCATTTATTATACCTTCTGGTGTTATTGGTGATTTTGTTGTCGCTATAGACGTGTCTTTTTTTGTCACCGTTGTTGAAGATTGTGTGCGTGTATGATCTTCTGTTGAAAACATGTTATTAGGACTCGTACTAGATTGATGTATGCTATTTGTTGTGGGAAGTATCGTCGTTCTATCTGATGGAATTTCTGAGTCCACTGTATCAAGCGTGCTAGGATCTGTTAGGGACGTAATTTCAGTTTTAGTTCCTCCGGGTGTTATTGAATCGTGTGAAGCTGGAAAAGGTTTTGTTGATGTATCGTAAGAATTGTTAACCGTCGAACTACTTTGATATTTTGTTTCAGTGTTGCTGTCATCGAGAGAGTTTGTTATTGAACTGGTTGGTTCGTCAGATATATCGTAGTATGTTGATGAATCTGTTTCATCGCTGTTTTCCGGTGTTGTGATGTATGTAACTGTAAGAGGATTCATATCCGTGGTATCGGTGATTGTTACATCATTTTGAGAACTTGGGGTTATTGTAGGGTGAGACATACTTGTAAAGCTAAAATATTCTGTTGTAGTTGAATCCGAGGTCGCCTTTGTCACTGTATTAGGGGTCCAGCTGTTCGGATATGTGGATGTTTCATTGTAGATAATGATGGTGGTGTCCTTTAAATCTTCCACTGACGTCTCTTCTGGAATAATGGCTGAGGAGTAATTTTCGTCTGTGAATGTGTTATCACTATCGGAACTAGTATCATTAAAAGGGACCGATATATCGGTCACTATTTTAGTGTTACTGTTAGATTCTGTTGATGCTTCAGGATAATCTGAGTGTGAGGTAACTTTTGGACTACTTTGTTCTGTAATTTTCTCAGTTGAAGCGCTAGAAGATTCGCGTGAATTAGTTGGGGTATCATCGCTTGTGATAATGTCGGTTGTGTTTTCTAAGGGGGTGGGTTGTGTGTTTAAAACTGTGGTGGCTGATTGGGTTTCTTCTGTAGATGCACTGTCATTTGAATAGGATTGATCCTCTGTGGTAATCCAAGGTGTTGATATGTTGGCATTTCGCGGACAAAAGTTGGCTTCTGAAAACGTCTTGGATTCGTTTTCTTCAGGAGATCTGCATTTGGGGCTATATTTAATCTGGGAAGACCAACTTTGAACCCATTCGAGTGAGCAGTCACAACGCCATGGATTGTTGACTAGTGTCAGGTATAAGCGACGACTAAAAATACCTGGGAAAGTATTAATATCGATTGTTTCTAAATAATTTCCATCGAGGAAAATTTGTTCTAAATTAGTGCAACAGGAGAAAGCATTGCTGTGAATGTAATATAAACCTGTAGCACTAAGGTATAAGCTTTTAGCGTTAATTAAACCCTTAAAAGTGTTTGATTTGATCTCAGTAATATTATTGTATCTCAAATCGATGTTTTCAAGTTTCGTCATATTCTCTACTCCAGTGAAGTTCTTAATGACATCACGTGCATTTCCATGAATCATGTAATTGATCTGCAGAATTGATAAACTTCCTTTCACGGGTTCCATAACACCGCTATCTACATTTACCAAACCTTCACAATCTGGAAGACTGAGACTTTGCAACTGAAACAACCCTTTAAAAGTGTCGTTTCTTAATATCCTTAGATGTTTCATTATAAGTGTAAGAGAAAGAAGATTTTCAAAAAGGGGGTGATCAAATGCGCCATCTTTTATATCTGTTGTGTTGCCCTTTAAAATAAGATCATTAATACTAATGAATCGTATTTGGGATAGCCATTTATTATCTTCAGCGTAGTCTATATCTTCAATGTAGTCACATATGATCAAGCTTGTAATATTCCTTACTTTTATATGTGAAAGCCATTCACTGTTCATAACGTCGCCGGTGAACTCTGCATTGTAGAGGCACATTGTCACCTGTTCTGTACTATTAAACACGGCCTGGAACACATTATTTTAAGATTGATTACACAAAATAAAACTAAGTCTGATTTTTCTTTCTCCGCCATTTGTATACTACCAGTTATAGCTACCCGCATTTAATTACTTTAATGAAGCAGGGGATTAGAGGAAGGTAAACTATTGAAGTGGAGGGAGAGCGGGAAACTATTAAGAATAAAAACACCTTCATTTAGGCCTGTTCACGCAGAACGCTAAGCTTTGCGGGGCTAAGGTTTTGTCAGTTTGGTTTCACACTCGTTGCTAAGCTATGGTTCATCTTTTACCTCCTGAATTTGCTGTGGTTTCTTTCTAGTCTACTCCAGTGAAGTCTAGTTAAGACACACTCGAAAGTGTCTTGTTGAGCTCAGATGATAGTACTAAGGAAGAAAAGTTGCTGCTATTAGCTGTTGTTTTGGAAGAGAGAGAATATGTAAGAGGTTGAGGACGGATCTGGAACCACGAAATAAACCTGCAACGGAAAACATTAGGATACTTTCACCATCTAGTTCAGCGAGACTTGGCAGTGGTTGCGGACAGCTAATCACTTAGCCCAAGCTACTTTATGCGCATGCGCAACGTAATATGTCTCAAAATGTAAGATGGAAAAATCTCCTGTCAAACAATAGGAAAAAACATAGCGTGGTATAGGAAGGCATGGCTTATTTTAACTTTCTGTGTGAACCAACCCATTTAAATATATGGTCCG
The DNA here is from genome assembly GCA_901482245.1 of Timema douglasi. Classification (NCBI taxonomy): domain Eukaryota; kingdom Metazoa; phylum Arthropoda; class Insecta; order Phasmatodea; family Timematidae; genus Timema; species Timema douglasi. The sequence goes on along the minus strand of CABEEJ010000851.1, from coordinate 197,208 downwards.
CGATTTTTCTAAACAGTTAGCAGAGCAAATCTTAGCTTAGCTTTCAGTGTGAACCGGCCTTAATATTTAGCTTGAGTTAGAATTACGATCTCCCTGTCACCAACAAAGCAGACTAAATGAGCTTGATAATTATACTGCGTGCCCTCAAATTCGGGTAAATGTTATGGAATTAATATGGTATAATTCCTTATCAGCTTTTATAATGAATTACAAATTGTACTATAATTATTATTAGCTTAATAAAAATAAAAAGCTACCTTAAAGTAAATGCTTCAATCGATTGGTCAGTAAGTGAAAGCTATACAATAATTATTATTGTCAACAAATACACTAAGTGTCAAGTATCTCTCAACTATAGCTGCATCTATCCTCGCCCTCCTCCGTCTCCCGTCGTTCTCCCGTCGTTGTACACAGGGACTAAAGCGTCTCCCTCGTCTGGTATAGTTTTCCGCTGACAAAATTTTGAAAACCTACCGAGTGTATTAAAGGTATTTTTTCGAAACGATTATCCACCCTCTCCTAACTCAAATGCTAGTAGATTTACTTTATATTCTACGTTTCTCATCTCTACCCCATTAGTGTAAATATCAGGATATCTTGGATGAGTAGTAAGATGACGTGAACACATTGAAACACCTTCGCTCTTCTGGTGTTGTAGCTTTTGAAAATGTCAGCCCCAATACTTGCCAAATATGCTGTATATTATGTGTCTACAGGTTGTGTAAGAAAGATTCAAGAATCCCAATAAAATGTATTTGTAATTTTTTGGGACATTGGTCTCCAAGAATACCCTTTAAACCCCATTATTAAATAAGGAAAAACACTTTTTGAATTTTGAAAAAAACATATCTACCATTTTAAAGTCATATCATGTGTACCACCGACGCAACCACTTATTGACGTGATAGGCGGAACTCTAAGGGATACACACACATTTAATTATATAGCTATATGTATTGTGACATTTAACGGTTGGTTTCTAATAGCAGCCTTATCAATACACATCCTATAAAATAGCTTATCCTAGGACATAACACCTAATACAACACGTCTTGTCATAGTGCTAAGCCACATAATGCCTTAATGCTGCGGCTACCATGCTGAAATATTTTTAACATTTTTTATGTAGAAAAACCTAGGTGATTTCTGAAATTTACACTTCATAGGTATAAATAAATATATTCTTAATTACCTTAATATTTTCACTGTTCCATTAAAAATGGCACACAGTTATTGAAGTCTTAGAACTTTTGTAGAAAAAGTCAATAAAAACGCCTAAGTGGTTGATATAACCATTCAATTAACGTGGAAGGCATCCGAAAATATTTGTTACATATATACCTAATCACGCCGTTCTCTTACGGGGTAGGCAAGAAACTGCGCTTATAGCTAACTAAACAATAGCTCCATATTTAATCCATCTTCACTTTCTCCACACTTCCCTATCCTTGTGTACTCCCTTCACTTCAACAACATCCATATACCGAGTTATACATACTCTTTTATTCTTAAAAATCTTAATGTTTTTCTTTTTAACGCATTTGCTTACAACATTTGGCCACGTCTTTCTTGGCCTACCTCTTCATTTTGACTCACACACCCTTTTGGCGATCATTTTCTTCGTCCATCGATCCACACTCTTCCTCTCAGCATGCTCAAACAAACATAATACGTGTCTTTCACAACGACCTTTTGGATTCCCTTTCATAACCTCACTCCTTCAGCACCCATTCATACTGACTCTGCCCAAACGTGTTTTTCCACATACCACCTTTCTTAAATTTCTCATTCCAACCTAATTTACCTGGTTCTTTTGTTTCTTCTGACTCACCAACGCTTCACATCCATGAAATAAAGTTGGCGTCAACACACTTTATTTACTACCATCTTTTCCTCTTTCGATACTAATGCATTCTTTGCAATTATAGTCATATTCATTCCAGATTGACTCATCACGTTCATTATGAATGCCATAGGTCTTTCCCTGCACTCATTTTTTTGTCCTCTTTATCCACCTCCAGAATAGCTTATTTCCTTCACAATCGTTACGCATTCTTTCTCCTTCTTTTAATCTAATTTGTTATTTATTTTTCTTTAGTAATTCCTTTGCATTCATCTTTTTCTCAGTGTATATGACCCACAATCTTTTACCTTCTGTTTCAATATTAACAGCAATCATTAGTTTGTATGCTTTTTTTTTCTATCACGGCTTCTTTCACCCCTTTATTTCACCTTGTATTTCTATTTAACTTTCCCACCACCGCAGGTCTACATACATCTTTCGTGTACTCAACTACAGCCTATTTTATTCTGTTCCATACACTTTCTTTATCATTAAAATTTATTTCAACATTCTATTCATGATCTTGTAAAGATAATATTTCGCTCAGCAATCTTTCATATTGCGCTCTCACACTTTTATCCTACAACTTTTCCACTTTCATTTTTCCTTACTTAATACTCTTGCGCTGCTTCATCACATTTCTGAGATCACTATGACATGATCCGTTCCCCATTCAGCTCCACGCATTACCCTAGTATTACTTACTAAACTCAAGTGTTTCATAATACACCCCAAAATCAATCATAGTTGAATCGCCCCTTTACCTTAGATACAAGTGAAAATATTTTGCTTGAACCCCGTGTTCGACACAAATAAACCTTTTTTCTAAACACACTTTCACTAACTCATTACCATTCTCGTTTACACTCTCACTACCATAATTTCTTAACACACTGACTTTTTTCTTTGGCTACCCACCCATTCATTCATATCTCCGAACAAAATAATTATTTCGCCCGGATGACATGCGTTCAAGACGTCATTGAGCTCATTCCAAAACCACGCTTTCACTTTCACGTCTTCCCTTCACCCTCCACCGGTGCATAACCAGCAACCAACATAATTCTATGAATGCCTATTTTTAAACGTACCCATGGAAGTCTTAATGATACCAGCTCATACCTTCTCACAGACAGCTTAGCTGTTGGGCTTAGAATTAAACTTGCTCTTTGACCACCCCTTACCCAGTCATCCACAGTGCCAGAATACCATCACTCGTTATCAAAACATCTTTCCCTTTCCGCTTGGTTTTACATACACAAAAAATAATAATTTTTTCTTCCATTCATTTCCAATCAGTTCATTCTGTTTACCACACACTCCTCTCACATTCCACGTTCCAATAGTCCATGCCATCGCCAGCTTGTCAATATTTGTTCTAGAATTATAAATGGTAAACTTCAGAAATCACAGTAATTTTTCAACAAGACATAAATACAATGCTTACTTTAAAATTAAAATCTCGAGGTATCACACATGTAGGTTAATATTTCATGATTAAAAATGCAATTTATTTTTGATTAATGCTTCTATGGATAAGGGGATCGCGTATTATACCAATATTTTAAGATACTCGTACATTAAAAAATATTACACTTACCGGTTCCACAAAGCAAGCTGGTTCCTTATACAGCTTACTGCTTAGGCAAAATTCAGACATCGCCAAATTAGTGGAAGGTCTGCCTTCCTTAGTCCTTTGAAGGCTGGTGGGACTCTTTAGTTGATTGGAAGTGACATCGTTGACTGTTAATGTCGTGACTGATACTTCCCCTGCCACAGATTTATCTAGATGTTGGTCATTTTGTTTTACTTCCTCTGTCGTTAATTGCTCTAGATGATGGTCATATTGTTGTAAGTTTATTACATCTGTCGTAGAAATCTCATATCGTTGCACTACCTCTGCCGTAGAACTATAGAGATACTGGTCATATTTTTGCACTACTCCTGCTATAAAACTCCGTAGAAGTTTGCCATCATCTCGTTCCATCACCTTTCTGTTGAACCTGTGATACATTGTTGCTAAGGCAAGCAAGAAGAGGACTTGCACGACGAGGATGAGACCTATCCATTTTTTCTTAATGGTATGGGGGTCACGGTCCTCAATGATGAGCCTGTTAGTCAGGGGACTGTTGGAAAAGAAAAAACAAACCAAGATGTTACAATGCTAACTTTGTTGTTTCCGACATAACCAGGCGGATATTTATCCGGTGCGACTATGACCGGAGTTCGAACATTACCACAGAAACGGTTTCGTCCCATTACAACGTGTTTAAAAAAAATACAATCCTTAATAATTTTCACTTTCTCATATGGATAAAGTAATGGAATTCGTAGATGTTATGATGAATATTGACATTGTATGTCCCCCTGAACCCAAAAATGTGTCTTACTATTCTTGATGTCCATTTATGTCTGTATCTCCCTTTAACAATAGCCTGAAACGTTTTGATGGATTTTGTTAAAACTTACTATTTAGACGTTAAATGGTCAAACCCAGTAGCGTTTTTAAAATTTTTTTATTCTAGACCTAAAATTAAGAGTAATTTACCGATGACCGATATTTGTAAATTAGACATTTTTCGAAAATTGATCTCACGTTTTTGTTTAAAATATATATATATATAAATATCTGGGGATTGCTTTACACGACAAAGATTTTTTTGTATACTTGTTTTTTTGGGGGGG
>CABEEJ010000851.1:137000-186351 GCA_901482245.1 Timema douglasi | reverse complement strand
TCGAGTTAAATTTTTTTTTTTACGATCACAATCTTTTCTATACCTGTAAGTTACACATATATTTTAAATAGGTCTATGATACAGTTAATATAAATAAATTATATGATATTTTGGTTAAGTTTGGGGTAACCTGAAAAACTTGTCAAGCTCATTTAAATATGTTTATAAACTGATACGCGTGGCAGGGTATGAGTTGGATGTCACTTATCAGAAACTTTTGAAATACATAATGGGTTGAAACAAGGAGATTTTCTTTCTCCATTACTTTTTAGTCTAGCCTTGGAGTATGCTATTAGGGTAATGCAAGAGCATAGGGAAGGGTTGAAATTAAACGATACAGTGCAGCTGTTAGAAGGTGCAGATGATGTAGCTTTGTTAGGCAATAATAAGGAAGCCGTTACCAGAAATGCATACATTTTACTAGAGGCTAGTAACTCGCTTCGGTGGCATAGTTGGTTAACGCGCTAGTTTCGTGTAGAGCCAGACTGCCGAGGACGGGGAGATCAAGGTTCAAATCTAAGTCAGGTGAACTGGGGCTGGTTCTTCCTAAGTGGTTTTCCACTCTCCATCCACACAAATGCTAGTTCACTTCCTCTAAATATAACCTTCCCTTATCTAATCAATTAGAATAATTAGTAAATAAGCCAATACACCGAACGGGTAGTAAAACGCGGTTCTAAAAAATAAAAAAAATAGGGGATAGTAAGGAAATAGGTTTAGAAGTGAACACTGAAAAAACCAATTAATGATCACACAAAGAACAGATATTGGGCACGATCATTTAGAAATGTCTTCCAATAACATATCATTTAACAGAGTTAATAGGGTGACCTGGCGGTCTAGGGGTAAGGTGTCAGACTTCTATGCTGGCGGTCGGGGTTCAATCCCCGGTCCCGGCATAAATTTATCTGATTACCGAACCCTTCCTTCACCTCTGACAAGACATCTTGTGAATGTGGGGAATGCCAGGCCTCCACCGTGGTTCGGATCACCCTACCACATTAGCGTAAGTGCGTATAACCCGAACGGGTAGTAAGACGCGGTGCTAATAATAATAATAATAATAATAATAATAGAGTTAATTGGTTTAAATATTCAGGAACAATGTTAACTAGTCACATTGATATTAGATTGGATATTAGGAAAAGAATATAGTCGGTAAATACATGCTATTACTCGGTCAGTAAGCTCTCATCTCGTCTACTTTCAACGAGTGTAAAACTTAGAATATACAAAACAATAATTTTACCGGTTGTTCTCAATGGGTGTGAAACGGGGTTTCTTACATATTACATGACGAAAACAAATTTACAGTTTTCGAAAACAATGTGGTTAGTAAGAGATTAGATCCATAAAGGGATGAGGCTATTGAGGAGCGGAGGAGGTTACATAATGATGGGTTACTAACCCTGTACGCATCACAAGCCATTGCTAGGATAATCAAGTCTTTTAGATTACGGTGGGCAGGAAATGCAGTACAAATGGGAGATTCTAGAACCATATTCAAGGTGCTGACTGGCAAACCCAATAGAAAGAAAACGTTGGTAAGACCAAGACACAGGTGGGAGGATAACATTAGAATAAACCTAAAGGAGATAAAGTGTAATGAGGTGTACTGAATAGAATTAGCTAAATATAGGAATAGGGTGTAAAGAGATGAACCATATAGAATTAGCTCAAGATAGGAATTGGGTGAACTGAAGGGAACTGGATATAGCTTGCTCAATTTAGGGATAGGTGGAGTAATTTTATTATAGTGGTAATGAACTTTCGAGTTCCTAATGCCATAGAGTAAGTTTATATATTTAGCACCGAGTCTTACTACCCGTTTAGGTTATACGCTTAAATACCAATTAAGCTAGTGGGTTAGGAATTTGTAAGGTTAAGTTTAGAGGAAGTGAAGCCGCGTTTGCGTGGGGGGACAGTGGAAACCCATTTAGGAAAAATCACCCCCAGTTCACCCGACCGAGATTCGAACCTCGATCTTCCTATTCTCAGAAGTCTATATTAACGCAAAACTAGCACCTTAGCCAACTACGCCACCGTGGCGAGTGAGTAAGTTTAAACTGTGCTTGTAAATTGTTATTATCACTCATTAAAACACTTATTAGACATATATCAAAAGAAGGAATACATTGCTACTTAAGGTATGGAGCAAAGCATATGTATAATTAGTCAAATGGAGATAAAATGTGGAAGCATATATCACCGGTACGATTTTAACAACCTTCGCCTACCCTAGAAACATGGCCTGACACGACACGGATCTCAACCATTTGGAACATGAATAAAATAATAATTATTATTAGCGTATCACTACCCGTTCGGTTTATATGCACTTACGCTAATGTGTAATGGTGGGGTGATTAGGAGATGAATTGGAGGACCTACAGTTTAACGTGGAATCCGAACCACGGTGGAGGCCTGACATTCCACACATTCACAAGCTGTGATTAATACATGTCTTGTCAGAGGAGAAGGAAGGGTTTGGTAATCAGATAAATCGGTGCCGGGACCGAGGATTGAACCCCGGACCCCAGCACAGAAGTCCGACACCTTACCCCTAGACCACCAGATCACCTATGAATTTAATCGAATACAGATAAAAGGTTTTAAACTTTATTTTTAAAAAGAATCATTATGAGCATTATTTTTTCTAAGCACAACGTCTTTCTACCCTTTTGGGTTGTACGCCCATATATTAATTACGCCAATGGATTAAGGATGAGCAACGCTTAGAATAAGTATACGCGCATTTTCGTGGAATTAGAGTAGAAAACTATTTTGGGAAAACAATCTGCAGTACACCCTACTGAGGATCAAACCTCGATCTCCCCGTCATGTGCAGTTAATCGCGAAAGTGACGCCTTAAACCATGCGGCTACTTAAACGGGTATATACCCGATCCCGATAGGAATAGCTCTTTGGTGTGATTTACATTGGCAAAAGGTCGCTGTATTTTTCTTATTGTTGTCAAATTGACACCATATCTTGATATTGGTATCTTCTAAATGCAGAACTAGGCGTATTTATAGATTAATATATTATGTTTAATTTCTAAACTATCAGATAGTTTTTTTTAATAATGGTGATTTGACTCTTAGTTTTCAAAACAGTTCTCTCTAAACAACAGATTCAATTATCATTAAACTTTATCACTTACATCCTATTGCACTATCTATACTTTCAAGTATCTATGGAATCTGCTCAAATCGGGGAAACCCCCAAAGGTAGATATGATAGTTCCCAAGTCTGCCACTACCCGCATTGGTCTAATCTTCGAGCCCGTCTAGTCAGGGTTACTGTTACTGGTGACAGGAAGGGTGGGGTTCGAATCCCGGACCGATGTGTTGAGATTATTTTTTCCTTAAACTGTTTTACCATTCTACTACCGTGCTAAGCTGCGTACAATTCCTTTAAATTCTACCTTCTTAATCCCCACCCCATATTGCTAAAAACATAATAGATCTGCTAATGTCTTACCCAAGGAAACGGTCTCGAAAGGGAACGAGAAACACCCCAGTTTAAACTCGCATTGGTGGGTACATGGATCTCCTTAGGTGTCAGCCTCGTATTATATGTTTATCCGGTGAATGAGTGGTCGATTTTCTGAATCCCGGCAGTATGTGTCCTTAGGTTTTTTCCTAAATCCTTTCTCTAAATTCAACTTTCCTCGTCCTTACACCGTTAGAGTAATCATGCGAATAGCCCGGATGGGTAGTTAGACGTGGAACACGGCACTGAATTGATAGACTACATCCCACGGCTGGTATTGATCTTCGGTCTGCCAACCCATGTCCGTCACGCTATTCGTGCGTCCAACCCTGTTTTGAAAACTCCTAGTTTAAGAAAACTTAAATATAACGTATACTCCATTCACGGTAGAAATTATTCTCTGAAAGGTCTTTTTTCCTAACAATACCTTACTATATAATAGATTTATGCTAGGGAAAAAGGCCTTTCAGAAAACAATTCCTACGCTGAACAGACTTCACTCTTCTAGCCATGTTTTTTAAGTTTAGGTAAATTGTATATCTATATTTTTCTTGTGATTTACTATGGTAGGCCTACACATTTAAAAGGTGTGTTATTTGAGGATTGACTCTATCCGTATTTCTGTAAGTTTGGTGTAAGACTTATTTGTCCTGGTTGTGTCCATTGCCAGCAACCAATGTTACGGGAAGTATGGGGTAAGACTTATTTGTCCTGGTTGTCCATTGCCAGACCCCGATGTTTTGTGACTAATTTAAATAACCTTGTACCCAGATAATATTCACGGAAAAAATAAACGCGTAATTCATTTTCACTCACGGTATTTTATGGCAGTTTGTGTTTATCTAGTTTTGTAAATGTTTAATGAAATATTTTTTGCCAACATTTATTAACAAGTATACCAGGTTGTCTACCGATGAGTGTTAAAATATTCAAATTGGTGTTGTTGAGTATCTGATAAGGTAGTCAAATGGGTCTGAATACATGCGTATTTATTAGTCAAATGGGGATTGATAGATTCCTGTTAAAGTTGTTATTTAGACAGAATAAATCATTTTTAATAGGCCTACTATAGTAAATATGTTTTCGAAACTTACATTTTATTTCTTAGGTTTTCAAAAAGAAATTTACAAAACTAAACATATTCTAGTAAAACCATATGATTTGGGCTGAAAACTATCTGGTAATATTATGTTAAGGCGACAACGTACAATTTTGAGATAAAAAAAATCATGACATTTTTAGGCTAAGTTATAATCATCTCTCTTTCGGCTAGTGCTTGTGGGTATGGTCGAAAGAGCAGGAAAGAGAATAAGTAGGTAAAGAGAAAGATTGAGATATAAGGAAAGCGGATAAATAAAATGAGTGGAAGGGTAGAAATATATATACACCGCTCCAAACCACTGGCGCAGCCAGGATTCATTTATGGGAGGAGTTTAATTTCACTGACTACCTAAGCTAGCTCCATTGGTTTTTCCAGCGGGGAAATTTGAAAATTTAACTACTGCAAAATGAATATGCATCAAAAGAAATACAATAATGTCCAAAATAATTTAAAATCATTAAAAATTGTCATATTTCTCTAATTATTATAACTATTAAGTTTGTATTCACAATTTTTTATTTATGCATACTGCTAAAATGTACAAACATGCAAATTTCAATAAATTGTATTTTGGAAATTTTATCCATAAAATTATTTTATGAGCTAAAATCTAAAAATTCAAATAAGTAACTTGCACTAACCTTTAACGCACAAAATCACTTTTGTAATTTTTCACTTTAGTCTTTTGTTAATTTTCCTTGGCTTCGTAGAAAGTTCATTGATAACTTCATCCTCCTCATGTGGGAAAATCATATCTGGCCAGAACTGGTCCATATCTGGGCCAGATATACCCAGATCTGGGGCAAATCTGGCCAATTCCACTTCTGGGCCAGATCTGGCATTTTTCCACATGGGTCCGTAAGTGACATCTGAATGTATGTATATGAAACCCATTAAGTCTGTCTTCATTTGTAGAGTTTCTCGTATATGCTTTCACCAGCTTTAGGGATGAGAAAGAGGTAGGTGGGTAGCAAAGTCTGGGGGGAGGGGGTTCAGCCTCAAACTCCCTCCCCCTGCCTGCGTCAGAGCTCCAAACTTCATAAAATAACTAATTTTAGTGCCTTAAAAACCTCTTAATAATAATGCTTGGTGATCTATGCTTTAAATTCTTTATTGGGTTCAAATTTACATCACATACATTAAAGCAACTTTATACACAGTTTGAAAATAAAAGTATATTTATGTATATATATATTTATTTTGAAAAGTGACAGTAGTGGAAATGGAACAAGCCATCAATATAGAAGCAAATTAATTTAGTTATGTTTATGTTCCGAATGACAAACAACATCGATGTGCATATGTTATTTTATTTATCTAACGATACATGTAGGCTATAATTCTCAATAAAATAAATATCGTAAAAAATGGCAATATATATGTATAGTTCTATCGTCAAAGATTTTCACCCTTTCCGTGGACATTCTAGGCAACGACCTGACACACAATGTAAGATGCTCGTATAAAAATATTACACAACTAATACTTTTTTTTTCTGGATGTCCACGGCAAGATTAAGCGAGTCTTCGACTTCAAAGGATATGTATTAATTTATGGTTCATGTACCGCATTGAAGCAGGACATTTTTGTGTCTTGCTTGGTAGTGCAAGACATCTCTGATATGCATATATCAAAACGCTTTTAAAATACATTATTTTCGTCAACATCAATTTGGAATGGTTAAAATTCACATCAAAATTACATATTAGTTAAAATTTAACATTTGTTGTTCTCTTTAGTATATAAAACATTGTTCGTACAGCATTTGGTTTTAAAAAGACTTTAAAGTCAACCTATATAGTTTTTTTAAGTTCAATATGATATATTATTTTAAATTTCCAACATTTAAAGTTACATTATTTAACAGCTATATAATCAGAGAAAAAAGACATAGGGAAATAGTATTTCTTGAGGCTTAAAAAACACCAATGATATGGTAATTGATATGGTTTTTTTTTACGTTACGTTAGTTTTGTAACGCTTTATAGAGACAGCACAAACACACACAAACAAGTAAGAAATATTATACACAGTACAATATCACAAGACAACAGTAGTTTTGAAGACGGTTGGTGACTCCCTCTTACAGTTTTTTTAAAATTTAAGAACCTCTATATAAAAAAACTAGAGCTCCTCATCTTCCATTTAAAGACAATATAATTTTTTTTAACTAAATAAGAAAATATAACTTTGCATGATGTCATATTAAATTTAACAAAAACATGTCTATTTTACCACGTGTTTATGTAATAAGGAATTACAAAATTAGGCATTTATGCTTTTCCGTGAAATATATTGATGTTTTCTGATTTATTGTACTGAAGAAAAACTACATGGAAAAATATTTCTGGTGCTACGTCCTTAGTTATAAACTCCATGGTGTGAGCCCGCAAGCGAGCTATACCGACCGAGCGGCCGCCGCCGTTAGCGATGGTGATGCCAACATTTGCGGATAGAAGATGTCATGTGGTCAGCACATTGAACCTTCTGGCCGTTTGTATTAGTTTTCTAAACAGAAGCTACTACTTATTTATTCAAGTAGTACCTTTTATTTTAGCATAATTTATAGCTGTCTTTTGTATTTTTTGACGTGTGAGATAGTTAATGTTTAGATCTTTTTTAACATTGAAAAAGGTTTTTGTAAGATTTAAGCCAGACAAAATTATCACAAGTCTTCTTACAAAACAATGACATTAAAAAAAGGGTGCTCGGACTGGCTTGACGAACATGTCTCTTACAAAGAGATTAACTCATGAAAGTTAATATTTTCTTCCAAATTGTATTAAAATATAGGCCAATGTGTTTTATTTCATAGATCATATGGTGATTTTCATAGATGTTTAACGCGATTATAATTCTATGCTTTAAAACTTATGTTTGTTTACTATTTTTGTTTTTGTGTTACGTGTTTTTTTTACAACTTCCTATAACAACAATACAGCCACTGTAAATTTATTTGATATGTTAGTATTTGCACGGCTTTGGTTTGAGAAATTAATCTTTTGTATAAATGGAGAGTAAACATTTAAAAGCGTCCGTTGCATGCTTAATTTCCTCAACCCTCATCACTCTAAATCTAAAATCCTCGAAAGAGGTTTGGATTTAATTTAATTCAAACAATTACTGTAGAAACATCTTTTTTCCTTCGAATCCCCCACCTTACTTTTTGTAAAATGAATAGTAAATTAATAGTTAAAACACACAAAAACATGTACATAACAGATGTAAAATATTCAAAACATTATCCACATCAAACACAAATTTATAACCCTTCTTTGGCTGATTTTTCTTTTCTTTCGAATATGTAGGAACAGTGTGATATGTATGGCAATACCTTGTTTCTGTATGTATCCTGCAAGTAAATTTAAACTCTTCCCTTGAATTAGATATGATATTTCGTCTATCTCATTTGATAGAATTTGTTTAGTATAACAATATTAAATAACGGCTATAGAGTTGACTGAGTGCTTTGTCATAACTAAATCTATTCCATATGTTATCAACGTAGAGTTTCATTTCGTACTCATTTGAACTTCTATCTCAGTCTTTTAGCAAGTATTTGTTTTTACTTAGATAATATTTTTTGTTCTTCCATTGGACATAACGTATTGTTAGTTCATAATAAATTTAAAATATATTTTCACAACTAATACGTAATAATATACAATATAATTAGAATTATGAATCACTATAATGAGTACAACAAACATATCCACAATGTGTTTTGATTATTTATACAGTGCTTCTGACTCTCCAATAGTAATTAAATTAATTCATATCAAACTAACTAAAAACATATACTACATAAAATAACCAATAATTGTTTTTTACTCTGTACAGTACAACAAAATTGTCACATAAAAGTAAATGCAACTCTGTTATACACTATATCTACTCTCCCTTGAATATCTTTATTGATTGTTCATTCACGTTTTGTAATACGTTTTGTTTACAATAGCTATCCAAATCTCACGAAATTCTTTGTTTTTAACGCGCAACTTTTCCACCCTTTAAAACCTTTTGTTTGCGATCGCTACGAGGCTAAAACCCTTGTATTAGACCACCCAATGCAATCACTTGGTGAATGACTCCGCTACTTGATCACTGTACACTCGCGTAACATGATAATAGAGCACCTATGGAATAGCCCAACCCCCTTGTCCGAAGTAAGAAACATTGCAAGCAATGTGAAAACACCGCTCTTAAACCTGAACGCCTACTTTGAGGGGAAAAAATAAATAAATCATCTTACCACTTTAATTCTTTTGAGAATAGCAGCTCTGATGCTTGAAATAACTTATAATTTTTTGTCATGACCATAACAGCAAATGACTGCACTTATTTATAAGAGTTAGTCTCAGAACTATGTTAATTTATTTAAATGGTAGTTGAATTGGAACTAATTTAATCTCTTTGTATGTTCTAATTGTTGGCACTCAAAATGTAAATTTTATATAATATGGTCTCTCTTGGTACCTTTCACCTTCATTTTAGCGAATAGCAAACTGAGGTATTATCAATGGCTACTTTTATCCATAACTAATTTAACCTAGTGTTTATTTAATGATTGAATGGACCCATTGATTAGCAATGTACTTTTTTTTAAAAGTTTATACAATATAAAAATAAACTGTTCAGGGGACTTCAGTACCAAAGTGCCCATTTCTTTCGGATGAATTTGCTAAAATAACATTTCTGACGCCCACCAAAACTCATCACATGCTTGGTCGTTTCTTCCAAAGCGAGCCAAGCATTATTACTATAAACTCATTCTCTGAATCCTAATATAAATAATGTTAATGTTTATTCGAACAGTTTGGTATGAACATTATGTATTTTATAAAATTAACAAAAATAAAACCTTGATGTATACTATTGATATCATTAGCTTTCTCATTAGTGACAACGTGTTTAAAACAGCGAATCATATCTGAAATTTAAATAACAAGAAATTCCGTTTGTATCTTGCTCATTTAAAGCGAAGAAGGCTTTCTTTATTTGGTTATTTGTAATCTAATAACGTATTTTTAATGGATCACTAAGTTAATTTAGAAATTTGGAAAATATCTTTTAGGTCCTTATATGAAGGGGAAAGTGTTTAACTTCTATTTGCACACCTCGTTATTCTGCTACTAAATGTTGCCATATTACATTGAACAGATGGATAAACCCGATATTCCCTTCAGTAATGAGTCAAATACCTAACATACTTCATATTCTGAAGGGTAAAAAGATAATTCCTCCACCCTCACCAGGAAACATGCTCCCACAACAGGACAATCATCTACCAAACCAGTATTATTTACCAATATAAATTGTAATTTTCTCACAGGTCTCACCATTCCTTTCATATCTTATCACACAAAGAGGGTAAGGGTTTGTGAACTGAACCTGTAACTTACCAATTAAAACGTGTCTAATGGTCCGATTTTTATGGGCGCTTGTGTCAATTACGAGCGGGGAAAGGGCAACGGGGTAAACCTCCCAGTAATTAATCTTAGTAGTTATCGCGCATTATGAAAGTTTATATACGCAACCAAATCCTTACTTAAAGTTAATTCATAGAAAATATTTTCCTTCCCTGTATCCTTTTTACTACACTGAAACATAACATTTAGAAATAACTTCGGCTTGTGCTTATATATTATGAAAGTACGGACGACCAGTATATCTGATGTTAATCGGTTTATAATTTAGACGAATGTTTGTTAAATCGTGAATAGGATGGCATAATGGAGGAGAGAGTAATTATTTTTGTATGCCGTTTCAAGTTATGCGGTGCTGTGCTAGTTTTTTTAGGAATGGACGCATTCTTTATGCTTTGTTTGGATTTTCGCACTTTGGAAATATTGGGGGATATCCAGATATATATTAAATCTTTAACGCAATCCATTGATATGAATATCTAATTGAAGTACCCGGCGTTGGTCGGAAGAAAGATTTTTAGTTTAATGTTTGTACGTGAAAGGTAAGTTTAAATATTGTGTCTTTAAATCCAGCGCTGCCCGTCGTCTTTTTGCTTCCAAGACTCTATTTTTAATTACTTTAAAAATCTACAAAATTTTCCTGCTTTGACATGCCTATGTTCGGGTACAGGGCTCAGTGATTTTTAAAAAAACTTCGGCGTGTGGTAGATATCGCGAATGCTCATGGCAGACAAACCAACTATTCATTTTATTAATATCATATTATAAAATATAGAAGACTAGCCTGCGCTAAACTGGGATCTAATTAGGCTAGTTGGTAATTCCAAAACATATTTTTTAAGTAACTGATTTTACAAATTGCAAAATAAAAATCCCAACTTAGAAATATTCCTTCAAATTACGGGGAAGAATTCCCACATGCATCTCTTTTTATGGAAGTATTTTTTAATACCTTCCTTTCTGTTTTTCTGGCTTCCCAACACTTTAACTATTACAAATAACAACTCACATGTAGCACGTAGGAAATGTTAAGTATCTGATACATTACTAACGTGAGAAAGAGGGGAGGGGAATTATCTCAAGGTCTCAATCAGAACTGAACGTCGGCACAGATCTTAGACCGATATATTTTATTTGCACGCAATCTAACCTGTAAGGTTAGGTACTTATAAATTCATTTAATTTTAAGAAACACGAAACCTTGTAAGACATTATTTCTAGGGTTAATCTTTATCCATCATCAAATAAGGAATACACCTGTAAATAAAAGTATTCTAATTGCATTTATTGTATGCAGTGAAATGCTGCATTTATACATTTTATGCGAGGGAGGGGGAGAATGTAGAAATTAAACGTTGGTTAGTAATTTAATTATCAACTTATTAAAATTGATGCATTTTAACAATTCGTCGACTGCCCTTAAACGATCTTTTGAAATGTTTTTGCGACCTTAAGATGGGAAGAGCGCTTGTTCATTTGTTAAAATCGATAACAGATAGAATATTTACGAAATGGAGTTCAGAGCACGTTTTAGCAACTCACCGCATATCTTGAAATGAACTTAAGGAAAAATTGTTTGGAATGTTTAGTGACTCATGAGATAATGATCGCTCACACCGCCGCTAAGGGCCTCAGTGGACCTCAAAGTGTCGCTATCAGAGTTAGAAGCAGGCCCTCGCCAAGGCAAACATGAGGACCGCCGTCAGGGTGTTCCGACCGTTCCGTTGGGGGATGGGGCACCCGGATGTCCTCTCCAGGTTCTTCCCTACACAGTTCATGCGGTCCAAAGGAATGTTCTGGAGACTGTACTCTCTGTGTTCGTGTATCATGGTACACAGCGTCCTCTTCTTCTGCATCATCTCGTCGTCCTTATCGCGCAAGTTCTTCAGCCAGTCGCGGTACCAGCGTAGCTCGCAGTCGCACACCAAGGGGTTGTCTGAAAATAATAAATTGTTTGGTGAGAACCATTGAAGATACATCTTGTCTACTTTTTTTTTATATTGATTGCTGGGACTGATTAATATGTATTTAAATTCACTATCAAATATATGAAATGATTATGTAAATGAGCTTCAAGGTAGGGCTGCCCTTAGCAGACGTGGGGACATGGTCAAACTTCGTTCCCCCCGTACCACACAAGTTTAAAACTTAATCTTCATTTAATGCTATTGGTGTAGTTTGCACCTATTCACCAATTTTCAGCAGTATAGGAGGGTATCAGGACTCCCAAAAGGTAAATAAATTTATTAATTAATGCTAGAAACCGTGTATTTAAACTTAAGAGGGTTGCTTTCTCCCCAACCCTTTGTTTGATTTTATTCTCCAACGAACTTGATTTGTATAAATTTACAAAACACAGATGCGCTACGTTTGAATTAAATCGATTAATGCATTCAAAAGTTATCGTTAGACATACCCATGGTATACAGACGGAAAAATGAAAATCGGTGAAGTTGGAACGTAGAATTCGCGTCTAATAAATCAAACTACATGATCATGTTTTTATTTATTTTTACCAGGCCTGTGAATTCAAAATTCATACTAGCTTAATTTGTAGGCCTACATAGGCGTATAACCCGAATGGATAGTAAGACGCAGTGCTTAAAAAAATGTTCGCTGGAAGTATATTTTATACATTTAAACGTAAATGTATTGAACTACTGACCCATAATGTCGATGACCCTCAGCGTGTCCACGATGGGTTCCATCACCTCCTCTGGGATGTGAGCCAACTTGTTGTTTTGAAGATTCAGTGTCTCCAACGAGTTGAGGTTGTCGAAACCGAGGGTGGGCAGGACTTTGATACTGTAACAAGAGATCAATGGCATGATGGACTTTTACATCGTGCTTACTGTTCTAAAGAAACAATATTATTATTATTATTACAGTACTTCACTGTCCTAGGGACGCTCAAATGAGGACGAAAGGCATTGTCCCAGGGCCGCCCCATTGAATACTAAAGGCATTTTCCCAGGGCCGTCCCATTGAATTCTAAAGGCATTTTCCCAGGGCCACCCCATTGAAGACTAAAGGCATTGTCCCAGGCCCGCCCCATTGAAGACTAAATACATTGTCCAAGGCCCGCCCCATTGAAGACTAAAGACATTGTCCCAGGGCCGCCCCATTGAATACTAAAGGAATTGTCCCAGGGCCGCCCCATTTGAAGACAAAATACATTGTCCCAGGGCACCCCCATTGAATACTAAAGGCATTGTCCCAGGGCCGCCCCAATTGAATACTAAATACATTGTCCCAGGGCACCCCCATTGAATAATAAAGGCATTGTCCCAGGGCCGCCCCATTTGAATACTAAATACATTGTCCCAGGGCCGCCCCATTGAATACTAAAGGCATTGTCCCAGGGCCGCCCCATTGAATACTAAAGGCATTGTCCCAGGGCTGCCCCATTGAAGACTAAAGGCATTGTCCCAGGGCCACCCATTGAATAATAAAGGCATTGTCCCAGGGCCGCCCCATTTGAAGACTAAATACATTGTCCCAGGGCCGCCCCATTGAATACTAAATACATTGTCCCAGGGCACCCCCATTGGAGACTAAAAGGACGGTATATCTGGCCGACGATCGTCCAAACATCTCTCGTTTGCAGCAGCAAGTCTTGGTGCAACCAATACAATCATGCACTAAAGTGGGAGTGTAAGGGATGCGAGGAAAGGTCAGTGTTTTGCAGTTTTTATGGCAAAACTTTTGTGTTTGTCATAATAACTGATATTGCTTCAGTCTAAACATATAGTTTCATTTTATACACATGGTGATATCAACACTTGTTGAATATTTGTCATGAGCATAGCATCTATCATTAAATAACAAGCTTTTTAAATGAAGAGAAAAAGGTGTCATTAAATTCAAGGACACCCTTGATATTCAAGAACTGTTGATATCACCATATAAAGAAAATAAAACTCTATGTTTCTACTAGATGAATATTTGATTTGTTTGGATCAAAAACAGTTTTTATACAAAAATTGCAAAACCACTTAGCTTTCTCGAATCTTCTACATCATAACTTTGAAGACGATGTTTGTGGTTTTTTAAAATTCGTTTTTGGCCCATGATTATTTAAAAGGTAGTCAACATTGTAATTATTAAGAGTATTATAGATTATTAGATATATAAACTTTGATTAACTTCTTTCATGAGTTCAGAAGTTGATAAAGTTAAATAAAGAACAGTAATATTAATGCAATTGTGGCAACTCTGATAAATTTCAAAATAACGTTCATCACATGTACGTTTACCTCACCATACGACTTTCAAACATATGCCACACCTAATACACTACACAGTTAACCCAACGACCTGATACGCAAATGTTTAATACTCCGAACCGTTGGGCACGGGTCAAGTTAACCCAATATGTCCTACCTAGGCTTGTGTTTGGCCTTCCCAATTCTTTCTAAGATTATGCCACCAGCTGGTCGGCTAGACATCCCTGCTCTTATACTCGCAGTGGTGGATGGATATGCAACCGTCTTTTGAGGTCGGGACACTATATAGTTGTGGTTATTTTGGCTCGATGAGTTGATGTGGTGCCATTAAGTCTTAAATCTAACTTGAGTCTAATTATCCGGACAAGAGCAGCTATAGGAACAATTTCCCTTCGGGAAAAAAATACTTAGGGTACCGCCATGAATCAATCCCGGGACCTCTAGGTTAGTGACCATTAGACAAAGAGACCGGTCACCCCTAGCCACTGAGCCACGAGGACAGGTAAAAAGCAAGTATTGATCTATGTAGGTCAGTCATACATAGTTAATATCACGCGCCTTGATAGACGCCTTGAAATCGATACAACTAAATGTTCATCCAATGCTCAACTACGAGTGTAGTCTACTTACAACAAGTGCGAGGCTGCCGT
Organism: Timema douglasi; assembly: GCA_901482245.1. Taxonomy (NCBI): domain Eukaryota; kingdom Metazoa; phylum Arthropoda; class Insecta; order Phasmatodea; family Timematidae; genus Timema; species Timema douglasi. The sequence goes on along the minus strand of CABEEJ010000851.1, from coordinate 171,452 downwards.
CGGCAGAGTTGGCTCAGAGCGAGTGGGCTTGATTCCACTCGAAAGGGCTTGATTGAAATTCCGGCCTAGTGCTATGATCTGATTTCTATATGAGTGGTTTTACATTCTATCTTCATGCGACTGCTAGTGCATTTTTTGAAATTCAAGCTCACTACGTATCCTTAGATCAATTAGTCTAAGTTGTAACCCGCTTCGATTACTGCATGATATAACGCGCTACTCTCGCAGTAAACTAGACTGCCGATGATGGGGAGGTCGGATGTACTGAGGGTGGTTTGAAAAAAATCCACTAGCTCTCTAACCACGCAAATGCGGGTGCACTTCCTTTAAATATAACCTTCCTAATCCTTAAAACCATAAGAGTAATTAGTAAATAAGCGAATAACCTGAACATATAGTTAGATGCAGTGCTAAAAAATAAACAACGTGTAAGTTGCGGATAGCACTTACGTACAATAATACAAATAAGCGTTTAAGAGATAAGTAGTGCATTTGGCTATGATCATATGATCAATAATCTAACCATCAAGACTAAATAATGTTCTTCCCGTGTACAAAATAATCAGTAATATAGCGATCAATAAATTATTAATGCTCTACGCTTATACAATGCTCAATAATCAAACCATAAAGATTAATTAATGCTCAATTCTTATACAAATGATCAATAATATAACCATCAATAATTATGAATTATTGATTCGTACACACATTATCAATAATAAAGCCATCAAAAATAATGAACGCTTTATTTGTGTACACATGATAAATAATCCAACCATTAAGAATAATGAATGCTCTATTCGTACACACATTATCACTAATCCAGCCTTCAAGAATAATGAATGTTCTATTCTTTAACAAATAATTAATAATCCAGCCTTCAAGAATAATGAATGTTCTATTTGTTTACACATGATCACTAAGCCATCCACCAATAATATAATTAATGCTCTATTCTTATACAAATTATCAATAATCCAGCCATCAATAATAATAAATTATTGATTCGTATACACATGATAAATAATCCTGCTTTCAAGAATAATGAATGCTCTATTCCTTAACAAATAATTAATAATCTAGTCATAAGAATAATGAATGCTCTATTCGTATACACATGATCAATAATTCAGCCATCAAGAATAATGAATGGTCTACTTGTATCATATGATCAATAATATAGCCATCAAGAATAATTAGTTCTCTATTATTATACAAATAATCAATAATATAGCCTCCAATTATAACGAATATTCACTCAAATCCCCAGGCATGTGATACACCATCGAAAGTACTCACTCGTTCTTCTGAAGGTTAAGGAAAGTGATCGAGTCTCCAAAGCCCGTGAAAGCGTCCTCTGCTATGACGCTGATGTTGTTGGCTCGAAGATCCAAATGACGAAGACGGTGTAGGCGTCTCAGAGCGTCGCTAGGGATAGTGTGGATGTTGTTGTCTCCTAGACGGAGATATTGGAGGTTTCCTGAAACAATCATTTCACCGTCAGCGACCTGTCATTGTGCGTTTTTTTAATTGACAGAAACATATATTTACTGATTTGAAAAATAATATGATACCCACATCGGTGGTCGCATGATCTAATTTATCACTCTCATGTTATACTTGACTGCCCATGATTGAGGGTATCGGGGTTAAAATCCCGGCTTGTTGTGTTGAAGGTGGTTTTTAAAAAGGTTTTCCCACTCTCCATTCAAATTCGGGTATATTTTCTAAAAAAAACCTCTACCTTGCTATTCTCTATATCATTAACGGAATAAATTTATGCGTTTAGCTCGAACGGTTACTTAAAAGGCGTTTAAAATAATGTTAGTAATTTTTTTTTTACCACAGTGTCTTACTAACCGTTCGGGTTATACATACATATGCTAATATGTAATGGTAGGGTGATTGTGAGATGAAATGGAGGACCTACAGTTTAACGTGGGATCCAAACCACAGTGAAGGATTGTCATTCCCCAAATTCACAAGATGTCTTGTCAGAGGTGAAGGAAGGGTTTGGCAATCAGATAAATCTGTACCGGGGCCGAGGATTGAACCCCGGAACCCCAACACAGAAGTCTGACACCTTATAACTAGACAGCCAGATCACCAACCCATATAAGAGGTATTGGTTTGTATCCGGGTGGGGGTCAAAGTTTGTTATTCAAACTAGGGTAAGAACGAGATATGATTTTTTTTAGAAGTGCAATAACAATCACATACCTAAATCACGCGTATATTTTATGCTTAGCTACTAAAAAGACTATGCTTTTTATATCCCGGTTATTGTGTAACACGAGCTACAGGGATTTAATTTGAAGTAAATGCACCAATTTTCACTTCAAGTGAATCAGAAGAATATCCCTAGGTGTATTATTAATATTATTATTACTATTATTGAATTTATTATTATTATCATTATCATTAAATTAAAACCAAATCCTGATCTTCCGGATTCAGAGCTAATCACACCAGTCGAGTCCGCAAGCGTTAAGCCACTGCCCCTCCCACTTCCCCCCCGGTAACACTTGATTCGAACTCATACTTATTACGTACACTATAATTAATAAGCCTACCACTTTATAAAATTTAATTTCTGAACCAATAATTTGTTAAGCTTTTCACGGTGGTCACGCGCTTGAGAAACCGGGAAAACACAGGATCAAATCCTCCTATCTTGTCACCGATAGAAGGATTACACGCTAGTGATTTTTATGAAAAATGAAATATAATTCCTCTATATTACACTATAAAGCAGCAATTTTTGCAACTGGTGGGCTGCGAAGGGTCGTCAGGTATGCCGCGAGAGTTTGGCGAGAATTTCAAAAAGAAGCCACAAAACATTTGGGGAAAAAATAAATTAAATAAGCAATCAACTTTTTTTTAATACCACAATTGTTCGAATTTTATCTATTCAAGATTTAAACTCAATCTTAATACAATAGTTTTTCTTTCTTATACCAAGCGAAAGTGTTGCGATTGAGAAATATTCTTTCTCGATATTATGACATTTCTACGTTTTCTGTGAACATCAACTCAAAAAAAGTGGATTTTGCAATTTTCACTAAAGAGTGATTTTTGAAAATTCGAATTATTTAAAAATGGCTATAATGATTTTTCTTAAAAGTATATTTGGGGAGTGTTTGACATGAACATGACAAATAAAGCTGTATACTAATTTTTTGGAGGAATTTTGTTTATGGATACTTAGTTTTAATTCGATTTTAAAAATATATACCCTTATACAATGGGTTCAAAATTGGTATCGAGAGACCATTTTACATAATTTCTATAATAATAGATCTTTATTTAAAGAAAATAAATTAATTTAAAAGTAACTTACAACAAATTATAGAAAATTTGAATATTTTGGAAATTCACTTGGAATATTGAATTCAAAATAAGAATATGTGAATAGATTTTCATGATAAATAAAAATACGTTTTTATATGTACAAATAAATAATTCTAGGGTACCTAGTCTACAAATAATTTATTTTTGAAAATTAGAATTTTGTTAAATATGTTTAGAACAATTTGGTTTAAAATTTATATATAAAGAGTTAGTTTGTGATTGATAAGATTATGTGTTTGTTTTTATGAGTGAACCCTATTTATAGGTAGTTTACTAGAAACAATTTTTAAAAAATTTCTTCAAAGCAATAATACATTATATGAAACATTTGTGTGATTTTTTCGTACTATTTATTTTTTACTTTTAAAATCTTTCACTAAGAAATGTATGGTCTGCCTCGAAAATTTTAGCGCCTTTTTCAATTTGCCGTGTGTTGAAAAATATTGAAAATCGTTGGCTTATTGTTTAAAAGAAGTGATAATTCCTTCTGGAAAACACATGGAATTTTTTCTTAAGAAATTAGTGTCAACCTTGTATTTTTTTTTAAATGTATAAATATAACAACATTTATTTAGTATATTGTGACATATTTTGTCAAATGTATACTTTTATTCTATATTTAAATGAATATGGAAAAATTATCCCCCTCTGTAACTAACGCGTTGGCAATAAGGCTACAAACCTGGAAAATCTTTTATGAATACAAAGAAAATAATCATTTTAATTTTAGTTACTTGTATGGTATTACCTTTTCAAACGCATCACTATTACATAAAAGCCTCCTCAACCTTTTTTAAATAAGATGTATACACTATTTCAAAAGTTTGACTGTCGGAATATTTTTTCCGCTGAAAAATAATAAGCACTCAAGTTTTAATTTGCGTAAGTACAGAAAACTTGGTAGGCGTCCCAAATTACCCGGCAATTAAACCATTTACAAGCTAGCTTTTTGTAATAAAAGACCCCTCGAGTGGCGACATTTAAGTCTCACCCACGCAACGCAGAACACAACCAGAAAACTTTAAACCGATAGTCGAGAGAAAATAATTATTAAAATGTAAAACGTTAAGAGTTTTAACCATAGGTTTTTCTGTATATTCATTTTCAAAGAAAATTGGTGTTATAAACTTTTATTTATTTTTTTGAGTCAGCGTTTTTATGGTTACTTAAAGTGGATAAATTGTAAGAAAACTTGGAAGATATTTATTAAGTGTAAGATTTGTTTCAAAGATTAAGGATGGATTATATAAATAATCTAGAACCAAGCGTTACACCGTAATGCTTTTCTATGTAGTATTAAAAAGTCATTCGGACATCAACATTTTACTTCACACTTTTAACAAATATATTGAGGGTGTGACACATTACATACACATTTTTAGTAAATCGCTGTCAAAGTTTATAATCGTATTGTAAATTCCAAGGCAATGTATTACTTTATCTTGTCATTTGTGTCAATAATTGGTCATCTTTTACATAATTTTCGACCTGCAAATATGTTCTGTGATAGTATTGAGCTTGTGAAAAAATAAAATAAATTACATTTTATTGTTACTAACCTGATTGTGTATTGCATAAATAATATTTCAGCAAAAACCAGTTAAGTGAAATTTTGTATCTAGTACATGGAATAAAACATGAATCCTTGAAACATTAAACCACTGCACTGTCTCTGTTCAAAGAATGTTTACCTCTTCTATTCTCCATAACTATTAAATACAATATCTTCATTATCTTCACTTTCTTACACTGGATTTTCTTGATGTGCGGCTATGCTACGAAAGTGTTAAGGGTTTAAACTGTCTAAAAACCGCATGGTGAGCTGGAGTTATCAGAGGTTTCAGTTCTTGGAGGATTTTATTTTTTATTTCCAAACTTTTGGGTAGAGTTGTTGAGGTGTGATCACACCTGGCCTTCCAACGCATCTCTTTGATTATCTTACTCTTCTAATTGGATATTGTCATCTAGTATATTCTTGAAAAGAATAATAAATTGATTTTTCTGTTCAACACGAATCCATTTAATGGCACGCCCTGTAATTACTTCACCCTAGTCATCTTTAGGAGGAAAATTTTAAATTGTATATTTATCTATGGCCTGGATTGATAAAAAAAGTCATCTTTTGTCATTTGTACAGCTTCAGAATTTTTCTACGTTTCTTCGAAGTTTCCATCCGATCCGAGGGTACAGAAAACGTTATTTAGGAATTTCTTGCGTTTTTATATCTGACCAAAATCCTGATTATACTCCGTGTTCCAATGACTTGGCTCAAAATATTTGTGATTAATCACGCCTATTGAATTTTTTTTCAGAGTCAGCATCCAATATTTAGATATATTTTTATTGCAATTCTGACCACCATCCCAATCACTGTGTGCTATTACATGGCGGCTACAGATGGTGGTAACAGGGAAATTTCAGCGAATTTAAGTACTAAACTAATTTTACACCTAAATTTCTAAACAAAACTCGAGATTTTGTTTCTCAATGTTAACATAAATTATTGTATATATACTTTAAATAATGAAAAAAGAACACTCTAGTGACTTGAAATTAAAAAAAAATCTTTTCTGGTTATTTAAATTTAACATATGAGTAGTAAAAAATACAATGCACTACAATTTGGCACCATGTATAATAATTAGAGCTTAGTAATATATCAACGCTTTCCAGTTAGTGTTTCCTGTTTAAGTTTCGTCATTAACGCACTTAATTCCTGTTTCAAATGTTATTCTTGTATGGGATCATATTTTTTAACTAGCCCTTTTTACATAATCACACTTTTTAAATATTTTAGATTCATATTTTTCTTAATTTCTTACAACCTTCTCAGGGATGTAAAAGATAGAATTTATAGGAAATGTACCTGTATTTACGGGCAGACCCGAATTGTGCCAGTTATTAAGGGATTAAAAACTGTTTACTAATCCCGGACCCGAATTAAGCCAAGTCAAGTTCAGCTAGTAGGTGAGGGAGGTGGGGGGGATGATACAAACAAAGACCATCGCAAACAATATCTCGCCACTTCATGTCTTTCCTCTCCTTAGTAAAGGAATGTAAAAACGCCCTAAGTGCCCCCAACATGACTTGTAACAGTAGTATTGACATCCGTCTGTCCAAAACTTATTAATTGTCTCTACAACAGAGACTGTCTTGGTGTATTTTTTTATTTTATTTTTTCGGGTTTTGTGTGAACTGTGATAATATTAGCGAGAATTATTAATATGGAAAGGATTTATAGTGAAAAAGGGAAAGTTCTGATTGTATATAATAAATATATGTATCGACCGGTGAATCAATTAAAGTTGACGAGGGAAGAGAGGTGGAGATGCACTAAAAAGGATTGTAAGGCTAAAATATGTACTCTTGATGGTGGAAATATTTTCTCGCGGACTGAAAACGAACACAACCACGAACCACTACTAGATCCAGAGTTGAACAGAAGATCCATTAGCAACGCAGTTAAGAGGCAAGCTGAAGAGATTGAAGTAAGGCCTTCAAAGTCCATCCACACAGAGGTACAGACACAGAAAAAAACTATAAAAACATTGACCCGCAAGGACATTAAGTGTATCAGGAATAACATCAACTACACTAAACTAAAAACAGTGCCAAAGTTGCCTAAATCTTCCGAAGAAATTCAATTTGCTATAGATTCAATTGAAATAAAAACTATTCAAGAGGAAAACTTTTTGTTGAGAAAAGAAAAAGAGAAGGAGATCATGATATTTTCTTGTGACTCGAATCTTGAGTATTTGTGCCAGAATGAAATTGTGTTAATGGATGGAACTTTGAATACGCACCGAAACATTTTCTTTAGCTTTTTACTGTACATGGGTATTTCGAAGGGTCATACATACCTCTAGTCTTTTGCCTACTTAAAAACAAGAAAAAGCAGAGCTACATTGACTCGATGAGAATCCTAAAGGAGGAGTGCGAGAAGAGACAACTTCACCTTCAACCTTTATAATATATTGTGATTGTTTTCGAGCAAGCGATTCACGAGTGCATCGTGTCAACTTTTCCAAAAACCAGGATAGTAGGCTGTCGATTTCATTTAGCGCAAGCATGGTAAGCAAAACAATTTTATTTTAAAACCTTACATAAATAATGTTATATAGTTTGTGACTTGATTATTATATTTTTCACTGTTGAAGATTTTTTAGAACTGCGTTTTACTACCTGTTCGAGTTATAGGCATCCTTATGTACTAATCATGCTAATAGGCTTTGGTATGAGATAGGTAGAATGCAGAGAAAGTGAATCCGAATTTGCATGTAGTGAGAGTGGAAAACCATTTAGGAAAAACCACCTTCAGTTCACTCGACCAGGATTCGATCCCCAAACTCTCAATAATCGGCTTGATTTTTTTTATTCAAAGTGCATATCTGGATAGTTTATTCTAAATGATGAATAGAACTGTATAATCGATCTTCAGAAAATAATATAACTATGGGCAGTTTACTAATGATTAATTTGAAAATAATTTAAAATTTCTCAAAAATATATTTAACAATTTTGATTTAAACATAGGCTACATTTTGAGTGTATTTAAGATGACAATTAATACTGTTTATTTGGTTTAGGGGGCAAAGTTCTTTTAAGGGTAGTAGATGACTAGTTTTCAAATACTCAAAATATTTAAAAAATATTTTTAACGATTTTTTTTTTTTAAATCGGCGTGCATTTATAATGAATAATAACATTGTGAGGGGCCTACTTAGTTTTGGGTAAAACAAACTATTTCAAGGATAGTTTTTTACCCCCTCGGGTGGCCGGACGGTCTATTGCACAACTCTCGCACTAGACTGGCCCTCGAGATCGGGGAGGTTGGGGTTCGAACCCAGCTGGGTGCACTGAGATGGTTTGATCCTAAATGGTTTCCCACTTTCTCTCCACGCAAATGCGGATGCACTACCTATAAATTCAACCTTCCCAATCCCTAACCCATTAGAGTAATTAGTACATAGGCTATAGCCCGAACTTGCAGTAAGACGTGGTGCTAAAAAAAGTTAAATTTTTGGTGACTAGTTTTCAAAAACCATTAGCAACTTGTGCGCTTAGTAAAATAAAACAAACATATGGTAAACAAATTTAAAACACTTAAATTAAAAATATTAGCCAAATAAAAGGATTTTTTATTTGGTTACAATTTTTTTTAAACGGAAATTTCACTTTGATACAATATTGTTTGATTTTGAGCTAAATGTAGTTAACTAAATTATATTTTTTGACTTGTGTCCTTCTTACCGCCAGACATAGCATGAATATTTGTTTATGTTCAGAGTTGGCGCAATTCGGGTCCTGTCTGGGGGGGGCACTTTTAAGCTCTTGTCGCAATTCGGGTCCGAGCTAAGAGAATTGGCGCAATTCGGGTCCGAGCTAAGATAATTGGCGCAATTCGGTCAAGCCCGTATTTACTTGAAGAAAGAGTGAAAAACCATCTAAAAAAAAAGCACTTTTATTATACCAGGACTGGGTTTGAACCCCGACCTATGAGTCACTGGCAAACCACACTGGATGAACTTGAAATTTAATTTTCACGGACACTCCTGTGAGATTTTAGATACCCAACTGAAGGAGTTGTTTAATATTTTGATTAAATTTACTTAACTTTTACTGTTAGAGATATAAAGCTAAATGTAATTTGGTTTATTAGTAACATAAAAAAAAATATGGTCTGTCTTGTAAATGTATTCCGACCTGATTGCCACTCCACGTTCAAAACAGTGTGTCCAGCATTTTATTCATCACTATCATCATTCATTGGCCTGGTTTGCTATAACATATGCGCTCCTCCTACATATCCTCCCCCCCTCCCCAATCACAAAAAAATTCCCAATATTTTATCAAACAAGTATGGTTAAGAAAATGTAACAAACCAGAGAATATTAAGAGAAAACTCGCTTAGGTGGTCTAGGGGTGTTTATCAAACGTTCCCCAATAGTATACCACTAGATAGATACATATATAAAACGCTCCTTATATTTTTACTAGCGCTACCAACGTCAGCGTCGCTAACACATCCAGTGGCGTTAGAAGCGCCAAACGCCGACCCACTAGGCTCTTAAAACGCTTGTATAGATTGAACCATGTGGTGCACATTTACTTATTCAATTGACGTTTACGCGGCGTCAAAACTGTCGCGCTTTCAACGTCAGTATAGAATGGACCATAGTCCTCCACGGGTTCGCGAATTACCGCGTGGGAGTCGGTTGTTGATATCTCTTAACACTACTAGTTCCATAGTACTCACTAATCAAATCTAGAACTTATTTGTTTTCAAAATATCTGTGATAGGTTTAAAATCAAAGAAAAAATACCCAAATAAAATTAAGAACATTCATTTGATCATAAAAATAGTACTTTAAATTCAAATTAGATTGGCTACAATAGCACCAGCTGTTAGATTAATGATAGTTTAAAAATAGTGTAGCTTCATCTCAACGACTGCCCGTGCCAATATATCAGGACAATGATGATTATTGTCTGGAAAGCTGTATGCTCTGAATGCAATGGATGAAGTACACTAAACAACTCCGATTCATGTGATAACGCGCGATGTGGACTAGTGGACGCAGTCTCATTAAAACAATGTAATGATGCTTGCGATGCGGACCAGTGGGCGTTTACCTTAAATAAGCTGTTATGGTGCTTCAATGTACTACGAGCAACACACTAAATATAATATATGGCCCATCTATGCTAGTGTTATCGACATTTTGTTTGTTTCTAAAGATAATTTAATCAGAAACTATTTAGCTTTAGATGTCCTGACATTTATGTTTAAAGGTGCATTGTACTTAAGAAGCATTCAACTAGCGTGGTTTTTCATCTGGCGTGGAAACCTTAAAAAAGAATTAACCACTCAAGTCGAGGACTGACTCTAATTTTTTTTAAACTAATAAACTTTAAAAATTGTAATTGTATCTCTATTTGGCTATCATGATATTCCTAAAATTGTTTTAAGTAGTTAATTTAAAATATTATTTCAATTTTTCTGTTGGTCCTTAATTGGCCGTTTATCGCTCCCACGATTCCAATCTATCACTTGCCTTCTAGACCGACAAAAGCGAACTGGTCCACGTGTATGATGGCGTTCCCTTCCAGCTCCAAAGAGTTGAGAATTGTAAGATGGGAGAATACGCGAGCAGGCACTTCCTTCAGGTGGTTGTGGGCCAGGCTCAGGGAATCAAGGTTGCGCAGACCTGCGTGCGCACAAAACAACACCAGAAGTTTGGTCATCTCAACATTACATTTTTATACCTTGATTTGTTTTAAAGATTCCACATTTGGAGCAACCTTTAAAAAATACAAACATGTTTTTGTGTTCAACAATTATACAAATTTAACTCTATTATTATTGTTATTTTATAGGTATTGATAATATCTTTCAAAAGCGACAGATGGTCACATAAACTTATGTATGAATATGTGAAACTAGATCTAATAACTTTTTATAGCTGTAATATATGTCTCATTCGTAAGCTGCCATGATTTCAATTCAGGTTTGAGCATAATTTTATAGGCTACAATCGCCCAAATTCGACTCGGTGTTTTTAAATAACATTAAAATGGTAATTTACGTTATTATCTTGTGTTATTTTTAAATGTAAAAATACAAAATTAGATTAATATTAAAGAACTGAATAAGAAGGAATTAGAGTAGACATGTGTTTTCTTGTACGATTTACTCCATTCTTTAAAATATGTATAAGTATACGTATTGGAAATTGGCATGTTGCACTTCACTATACCTTATAAGTTTTAGTTTCTCCTTATAGTCGTTTCGCCTCGGGCAACCCGAGTGACGTCTCAGTGCGTCGCGGAGCACAGTTTGGGAATCTCTGGGTGAACATATCTTTCTCGTAAATTCACCTTAAGATGGGCTCTTTGAGGTGGGAGTGTAGGAAACGCGAGATAAGGACAGTGTTTTTGCAATGTTTATATCAAAACTTTTTTTTTTGGCCAAAATAAATAAAATATTGTTTCATTACAAACATAGAGATAAATTTTCTTCACGTGGTGATATCAACACTTGTTGAATATATGTCATGAGCATAGTGGTATTAAATGAAAAAAAAAAGTGTAGATAGATTAACGGGAAGAGAGGATGACAAAACCATCCCCTGCGGATCTGGTTAAACTTCAAACTCTAATCTTCCCAATCAGCGGCGACCAAGTGTAATGCGATTTTAATGTCTTGGACTTGTATATTTCTTTCGCTACTTTTCATTATCCGTCCCAGTTATACGCCTATATATTTTAACTAAACTAATTTAGTGGGGATGAAGAAAGTAGAGTTTAAATAATATATACCTGCATTTGCGTGAAGGGAGTGTGTAAAATTATTTTTGAAAAGCCACTTTAAATACATAGATTGGAATCTAAATCTTTTCCTCGCCTTCAAATCTTACGAAATGAACATGACACTTGGTCTGCGCGCCCACCTATGTGGATACAAAACATAATCTCAGGTGATAGCTATTAGCGACTTACATTCTACTATAATCGAAACCTAAAGAAGATTTTGTGAGTGAATTTCAAGAAAACGCAGAATAATTCAACCGGTGAGAGTATATGGGAAAACATGTTGTGGACTTAAACCACCCCTACTCTACCTAACCGGTTATTGAACCCCGGCCTCTCGGAGGAGAGCTAAGTGTTTTGACTTTGTCGTACTAAAATAATGTTATCTTTCTTCTGGGAGTTATTTTAGTAAAGGCCTTTATATCTCTAAAAACGAGGCGAGTAGAATCAATATCTTGAAGCGTGAATTTTTAACGAGATCCGCCAACTCTGTCGAGTGTTGAGGGGGTCCCGGAATCAATAGAAATCTAAGTGGATAGGAGTGAAAGCACGCATAGTTTATTATTTTTTTGTGTCAAGAAAACTTTCGAGGAAGGTAAAGGTGCTTCCACTGCTGTGTTTTTGTTAAGAATGTATGTCCCCCCTTTCTCATTGGCTGTTAGGGTTATACTATTTGCTTAGAGTTATATAGTAAATTCGTGATTATTGTATAATATTTCTGGTTTGCTACGAATCCACAAAACAGGGAAAATCGGTAAAAGTAAGGGAAATTATTTTTTTTAAATATATATTTTGGCAATAATTTTCAAAATATGAACCAGAAACCTATTAGTTTTACCTTCAATTCGTGTTGATTTGTGAAGACCGCTGACACGTTTATTTTTAATAATTCTTGTAGCCACTCTGGTGGACGTTTGATCTGACTAGCCAGTGGATGGGAGGTCAGGGTTCAAATCCCGGTTGGGTCTAATGAAGGATTATACTTAAATTGTTTCTCCCTCCCCCTCTATGGCAAATATGGGTACATAATCTCTAAAATTATACCTTTCTCATACTTAATCCATTGACGTAATCAATGTATACGTATAACTCGAACGGATATTAAGAGGCCGTGAAAGACCAAATCAAACCGATCTTGATCTAAAATGTGGAAAGAAGAAGAGTAACTTAGAATAAATTAACTCACATTAGCTTGTAGAAAGGATAGGAACAACCACATGTAGAAAACCAGCCTCGTGGTATTAATTGTTAATATTTTATCCCTGCGACCCAATATGTTAGGGATGAGGAAGTTAGGATTAAGAGGAAATGTATCTGTATTTGCATGGGGGCAAAAGTGGGATACAATTAAGGAATAAATACCCTCATTACATACATTTGAGATTCGAACCCCGACACTGGCATACCAGACTAGATGATCTTGACGTTAGATCCGCCGGTGCGAGTCCATCAGGCGTTCCGCAATAGTAACGTTTAAGAACACTTGACTACCGAGTTCTGATGGTTAAATTGCCCTCATTACATCCCTCTGAGATTCGAACTCCGACACTGGCAGACCAGACTAGATGAGCTTGACGCTAGGTCCGCTGGTGCGAATCCATCGGGCGTTCCGCTAGAGTAACGCCTAACACCACTCGGCGACCTAGTTCTGACGGTAAAAATGTCACCTTCAAAGTCTCCCTCGTGGATGTCCGTGATGTGATTCTCTTGCATCTCCAGTTTCTTGAGGGTATCCATGATAGAGAGGGCCTCGGTCGGAACTGCGGACAACTCGTTGCCTCCCAGGTTGAGCCTGCGTAGCTTCCTGAAAACATCGTCATCGCCAGTGTTTGGTTATACGTTCAATGTTTGTTTTTAAATATAAGTCATGCACTGGATAAACCACCTGAGTTGAGGGATTTTCAATCCGATACCCTCGAGGTTTTCAAACCAATGGTCTACGGTATTACCATTCCGATGGCTTCTAGGGCTTTTAACTGGATGTCGTAAAGTATTTTCAATCCTAAACTCTCATCCAGGGAATTTCATCCGGTTCAGTGGTATTCAACCGGAGGTACGCAAATACATCCTAAGGGGACCGTAACATTTTATTTATATACTTAGAGAGAGGAGAAATTGGTAAAGAATAAGGTGACTCTTAGATAGGCGCAAGTAAAAGGAACAAATAAAATATATTTATACCTGTGTCCTATCATTCTTTATCAATATCCTTTATCTCCCTTTTTGTGTTTTTTGTATTCCTCTATTAAGACGTTGTTTGCGCGTTTCACACACTCTCCTGATGTGTTCCGATAGAATGAAACCTAGGTCGGGGGATTGGGTGGTAACGATCGATCTTTTTCAAGAGACAGCCATTACCTCTTTGTCCAGTGGCAGCAATGTAAAGTGTGAACTATTTTATTTTTATTGGGAAAGTCATATTGTGTTTGTTCCCTAGCGTATGTTTTTTAATCATCTTTCCTGTACCATCTTCCAAATATAGGGGAGAGTCGTATAGTATCGGACAGCGGCTAGTATCGGACAGATCATGTTTCAATAAACTACTGTTAGCTAGAGAATCCTCTCAGATATAATATTGCTCCTCTTGCTTGCAGCCAAAGACAACAGTTAGTTGAAGGCGCGCCCTTGAGCCGTACGGTTTCCACGAGTGTTTGTGTAATTTATGCGCTTTGTTTCTTTGTTCCAACTACATTTTCAAGACTTCTCATTCTTACAGGGTAATTACAATTAGTTTGTTTATTGGATATAAGGTAAAGGGTAAACTCATGAATAAGTTATAATATTGATTTGCTCAACAAAGAAAATATTATTGTAATGACTACCATTATTTTATTGCCATACAGATCGGCTAGTATCGGACAAGTTGTTTTCGTCCAGTACCGGACAAACTGAGGGATGCCACAAATTTTTTATCAACATTAACAACAAATAAAGCTCAAATAAACACTCAATTTAAGGTTAGATAAGATTACTCAGATTAGGTTTATATATATATATATACCTAATACTAAATTATATATATTATATATATTTATTTATTTTGTCTTCATAGAACATTTTCTTTCAGGTAACCTATTCTGGAATTTTACACTATGCCTAAATCAAAGAAAAAGGAAAAAGAATGCTTACGTGGGAAGTGGCAAGAAGAGAATATGAAAATAGCTGTAGAGAAGGTTTTAAGTAACGCTATGACAGTGAGACAAATACATACGCTGGTCCTAAAAGTTCCTTAGGAGACAGAGTAGCAAAGTTAAAATTAGGAAATGAAGTAAAAATAGTTCCTAACCGGAAAACAAATTGTGATGTAGTTGGATTAGTAAGCTATGCTTTTACCAAAATTTGCCGAATGGATATAGATAAAAAAAAGGGTTTGAATGTACAGGTATACATCCATATAATCCAAACATATTCACAGATTTGGACTATTTGCCATCGTAAGGACTAGATATTCCCGACTCTGTCTAGAAAGACATAGAGCTATTGAAAAATGATCCAGGAAATCTACAATCAATATCCCCTAAGACTCCACTCACATCAAATTATAGACACGAAAATTTACAACCAACATTTGAATCTCCAAGAGCCTCAACTTCTGTATCTCCACAACCTCCATTTCCAGAGTTATTTACTTCCATGACTTCACAACAGTCAACTTCAACCGCACAAACTTCAACATCAAAGACTCCACAGTCATCAACTCCTTCAACTGGATTTTTCCACACCATAATCACACAAGTGTCACCAGTGCCTGTCGCTGCAGAACGTAGGTTAAATGTTAGAATAAGACGTGGTGCTAAGAGCGAAATACTAACATCAAGTCCTTATAAAGCTCAGTTAGAAGAAAAACAATTCACGAAAATGGGAAAATCAAAAACTAAGCTGGAAGTCACGATAAAAAAAACTACATCAAAATAACAGAAAAGTTAACAAAACTTCGGCACAACTTATGAACGAAGAAGTTGAAAATAAAACCGACTGCATAATATGCGGAATTTTTTTTGACGAGGATTGGATAAAGTGTGACTTTTGCCAAGGGTGGGCGCACAAGAATTGTGCCAATACTGAATTAAATCCCTCTCTTTATAAATGTGACTCTTGTGAAAAAGCATCTTAAGATAATAAGAGAAGTTTGGTGTCCAAATTTGATTAAAAAATTATAATATTGTAATATGTCCGGTACTACCCGACAATACTTTTTTAAACTGAACTAAGCCTATTTTTTTAAATGACTCTAGAAAGAAGAATATTTTCTATAAGCTATTTTAATACAGCAGGTATATACATACACATGTAATCTTAATATTTACATGTCAATTGTCTCATTTTCATTTAATGAAATTATAAATTAAATTTAAAAACCTTAAGTGTCCGTTACTACACGACTCTCCCCTATATACATACAAATTGAGAGTCTATTATTTCACGATAAAAATGAACATTCGGTTCAGATTAAGGCTATCCACGAGAGACCCGGACGTAAAGACTTGCGATCTCAGAGCGCCAATTTTATTCTCGACTAGTAGAAGTACATATCGTTGCCCGGGGTAACCGCGTAATCAATCGCTTGGTTAACCCGGACAACAATTTTGTTTTGCTTCAAACAGAGGAAAAATTCTCCTTGTTTTATTTCTTCCGACACAGTGATTAGGGTAAATCTAAAAACAATTTAATCAAATATGTAAAATCTCAGTTTTTAGTTAGCACATATTTGTGTACAGGGGCTACTAATTTTAAAATTTCAGACCTCTGCGTGCGGTAGATATCACGGCAATGATCATGACAGACAGACAGAAAATCAAACTAATCATTTTGTTAATATATATTTAGACTATAGAATATGTATAACATGCATTATCCACCAACAACTTTGGAGGTACAAAGTTAAAGAGAAATTATACCTGGGGGTACGCAAACATAAAAGGTTGAATAGTACTACCTAATGCATATTCACATTTTATTAAAAAGAAACTAATAAAAAAAGGTCAATATTTATGTAATTTTACTTTATGCCTGTTATTATTATTATTATTATTATTATTATTAGTCTTATTTTATGTTAGTAGATATTATCTATCCATAGTGACAGCAGCAGATCACATGACTTTATGTTTGAATATATTAACATTGTTTTACTAACATTTCTGACTGTCAAATAGTTCGTTCCTATGTGAGTCTGACTTTATATTCTTTACGGTACCCTTAAGAGATTTTAAACCCTATGCTCGAGTACGGGAGGATATTTTCAGTCGCCTACAACTGGAGGTGCTAAACATTATTGAAGATAAAATTACTTAAGGTGGCTGCCTTGGTCAGCTAAAAAGTATCAATCGCTATCAAAACCCACGGCTTAAAATACAATGCTCTCCTTCGTTTTTTTTATAAATACTTCTCTATTCTGTCTAATTTTATACTTCTTTTTGACCGTCACCTTCAACCACCCTTTGTCAGGTTAATTAGAAAGAGAGGAAATAAAATTACGACACTTCTTACCTCAAGGTAAAGAGGAGAAAGATCGCTGCCAGTTCTCAAATATCTTAGAAAAAATTGTTTTGAGACAATAAAAAAAACACTATTTGTTAAAGAAAGGCTAAATATAGAGTTCTTTTCATCAAGCCTAGTCTCATAGCTTCGCATATATGCTTAAAAAGTAGTCGAAAATGAGCTAATACTACTTTTTCAGACTTTTGTTTTCTAATAATAAAATTCAAAATATAAGGTTATTAAGGAAAATGAAACCTGTTTCGTACGACTCTATTTTGGCGTGAACCATATTTTAAAATTACTTATTGTAAAATTAATTATTTGCGTTAGAGCTGAACTTCCGCGCGGCAATTTATCGCCTACTGAGGCAGCCCCTTTAATACTTAATTCATTACAACAAAAACATATCTAAATGCAATAATAATACTAAAAATGAGCGGAAGTTTGGAAATTTCTTATGGTGAGTTGATATATCAATAGGATTTAACTTATTTTAAGGTTGGGTGTATTTTTTACTATATATTATATTAGTGTAGACATAGAAAGGAACATACTGAAATATATAATTTACTTGATATTTGGATTGTAGATATACAAACATTACTATGCTAATTAAAAAAAATATTCTGCCAAGTCTTAGACATAGCCTAGAAACTCATCTTTTGCATTTTAATATTTTAATCATGTTGCTCGCACCCGCCAATAATTTCCGAGGGTCTCGCTGGAGAGTAAGTTAAGTCCTAGCTTAAACTTCTACATTGTACTTATGTTGGATCAACATGTTAGTTGTGTATAAAAGTTCACACGACATTAAATATTTCCTCGTTGGCCACATACACCTACATTTATGTGGTTTCATGAACTGGCTGTGACCCGTTTCAAAGGTCGAGTGGTCTAAGGCGTCACTCTCATGTTAGGCTCGTCTGATGATGATGAGATAGGGGGTTTGAATCCCAGTCGTGTGTACTGAAGGTGGGTTTTTACTAAATAGTTTCTTACTCTCTTTTCATGAAAATGCGGGTAGATGACTTCTAAAAGGCTTCCTTACTCATCTCTGCTATATTAGAGTAATTATAATATATGCGTATTTCCTGAACAGTTAGTAGTACGCGGTGATAAAAATAACTATCTGTCCTTAATGTTTGACCGGAATGTTTAAAGTATTTTCCATTCGAGACTAAACAACTATGAATAACCTTGGGAGATCAACTTTAATTACGTTTTTAAAGCAGACATCAATAACGGTTTAGATTTTAGACGTATCTGCCTAATCTCTGAGAGGCCCTCTGAGGTGCAGGTGTCCTGAAATCCCAAGTTATTTAAGAATTGGTTTGATGTTTCAAAATAGAGTCCAAGATAAAAATTTTGATAAAATATATCAACTTGTGATTAAAGACATAGTTTTTAAGTTTTCATATTTTTTTTAAACTATGAAAAGATGAATAGCCTATTTTCAATGATGTTTACTATGAAATGTCTTAGTTCTGCTTCAAATAGGAGGTGCCCATAAAACATAGTCTAGCGTTCGAAATAAAAGCTTATTTTTGTATTATATTAAATAATGGTGTTCTTGCAAAGAAATATTCTCTAATACGGGCTTGATTTAGAAAGGATGGTACTTTTTTGACGGTTATAAAAGCTACTAAAGCAATTTGCCTACAATAAACTTGTATTAGTGTGATTTAAAGCTGTCACTTTTCAAATATAGTATTAATACCTATAAAATTATACAGCCATACATTATCATATCGACAGCAAAAAAATAAGTTTGTATTTTCTAAAAGTTCCTTCCTAACATAATCCTACTATAGTACTTGATTAAACATATTTAAAGTGAAGTTTGATAGCAACTATATTACATTTGGCCATTTTTAAAAGGTGTTGGTCATTATTTATTTGGTAATGACAGTTTTTTTCTTAAAAATTATTTGATCACAATAGAAGTAGCGCTTTCCCAAACTGCTTGTTATTTAATTTAAAATACTACGTCTCTGACTGTGATTTCTTGTAATTTGTAATTTATTCACTAAAATCTTTGTTGAAAAAAACAGTGTTTTATGTGCAAGGTTATAAACAAACCCTACCACGAATTGGTTTTCAGTTCCTTTTAATTTTTCAGTTTTATTCCGCTTCTTTTTTAAATTCTATTGCTTTTGCATATATGTTTCGTGCGCGTCGTAAAAACTTTATTTTTTGAGAGCACGATACGAGCAAACGATACGATACGAGCACATTAGCCACTAATGCTTGCAGTCCCGCATGCGTGACAAGATTCTGTTTCCCGGATCCACTAAACTCGGCGCAGGATTGCGTGACTTTACCGACAATATAGCAAACTGGGGAGGAATTACAACAAATCACATATTTACGTGGCATTTGCATTTCACGACATTTCCACGTTCGTGCCTTCTTAAATATTGTAAAAGTTTTCGATTAATGTCTTTTTCACCCCCTATTTATCCTGCATGTTATGAAATTTAGAGATTAACCTCTGATATGTTGATTCTGTATTTAAAAAACAACAACACCTTTTTCAAATATCCTTTTGAGGATGTATGAAATAAAATATCATTTAACACTCTCTTATGTAAATTACTAAGTAACTATTTCTGAAAATATTAATTTTAAATATATGCATCTAAACACCACAACATTAAAGTTTAATAGCTCTCCGTCAAGCCCCTTTTTGACTTTCACATTTACCAATTTTTTAAATTGGAATACTACATTCTGCTTTAGAGTAACGCACTAATCAGGAATATCTTTGCAGTGTATACTCCTCCCGCTAATGGATATCTGGCCAAGGTAGGAGAGGGGGAGTTACTAACTGTCCGAGGATCGATGGTAGGCACGGGGTAATCGACCCCTAAATTGCTCACTGCGTGCGTTTACGTGCGTGGCTACGCTCGAAGGACGCAGCCATGTTGGACTAGTCACTAGATAATCCTTGAGAGAGGTTTTTGTTCCCCAGACACTGGCTGCTGACACCTAAACGACAAATAAATTCCACTCTGAAAAGTATCCGACTTAAATAAGGTGTCAGACCAGAAACTTAGTGATGTTCCAATGCTGTTCAGTAAATTAAAATTGAAATGGTATTGATACGTCTTAAACTGACGAAGAGTGACCTAATTAATAATTCTAGTGAAAGTATGCTGTTGCATAGGTTCTTGACATTTCTTGTAATTCTGGACGCTGCATTTAAGGAGAATAGATTCCTCCCAACTTGTTTGCCAAAGGGCTGATGATGACGCGTCACTCTTTAGAATATATACTAGTGGTGAAGTTAGACATGAAAATCTACTGCGCAGAAAGACATGTTGCTGTGGAGGTTGGTATTATAATATGGGCAAAGTATACATAACAAACGTATCTTTATTTTTATATATTTCTTATGATGTATGCTATGCTACTATCATAGAAAACAATAGTTATTATTCACCTTACACTGTTTCCATGCTGTCATCATCCAAACAAACTAAACTGCATGGAAAAGTTTTTGTGGACAGATAATTGATACCATGATTCAGTATTTAATCCCCAAAATTACTACAAATGATCACGAGCACACAGTTGGTCTGCGTATGCGCACAATCTATTGTTTTAGTTGTGAATGTCTGACTTCACCAGCCATACATGGTGAGCTACAGAAGAGCATGTCATTTAGTGATTAATACATTTTATAAGCCACTGGATTGTATAAGGGAGTTAGGTTATATTTAATAACCTGATGAACAGAAATGTGAGAAGTTGGTTATAATTCGTCTGTTACTTACTTCTCTAAACCCTTGAAGGCCTGCGAGTCGATGTTAGATAGCCTGTTTTCGTACAAAGTGAGTATCTCGAGTGTGTCCAAACCCTCGAAGGCCTGATTGTGTATCGTGGCCACCTTGTTGTGGTTCATGTTGAGGATCAAAAGGTGGTGTAGGTTCTTGAAGGAGTTAGAAGGTACCGTGGACAAAGAGTTCTGAGATAGATCCAGTTGCGTCAGTCCTTTGCCTGTGGATAAATGGATCATGAACGTTACTTTGGAAACATATTATGTTACTTCAGTGTTTTCTATGTGTGAAATTGTTGTCATTGAGCACTACTTTAGTTTGATTTTATCCAGGAGATGTCCTAAATACTTTCTACTACTATATTATGAAGTAATCATTCTTTAATTGTGGCGTGTAGGCTACTACAACTCTATTTTACTATTTCACTCAAAAACCCCTACACCGAGGGAGCTGAAATTTCACTTGGCTATAACTCAGACGCACGGCTAACATATAGTCTAATTAAAATTGCATACACCGCTTAACCTAAAACACAAGCCCCTTTCCCCGCCCCTTAGCGCTCCCAGACGTATCTACTGAACCGCTGGGGCTGGGTGGTACTCAAGGGAGCTAGGCTTAGAACACCCACACCCACCTCACTGCCCCAGACGTATCTCCGGAACCACTGGGGAGAGGTGGCTGTCTAAATTTAGTAATATACTTTCAATATTTAATTTCCAATATTTAGCTACCCATAAAAAATTGTATTCATTTGTTAAACCAATAAACTTATACATACTAATTAATTACTGACACATACCACATTAGCGGCCAGATGAGCCACATATATAAACTAGTTTGAATTTCTAATTACTTAGTATTATCAACTTTTTGTTGGTTTGTAACACTTATTTTAACATAATGGTTTTAGATTAAAGTGAGCTATCAAACCCGAAAAAAAATAACAATTTGAAGAGTATCAAATTCTAAGAAATTCACCAGCATCTTCCTATAATGCTTATTGAATACTTCCAGGGGCGTTACACTAAATATATTTTGGTGGGGGGTGGAGGGTGGGACAGTGAATTTCCCAACTCTAGGTGTTATGAAAATATAAACATTCCCAGGTGACCAGAGATAGTACAAGGGCAACGTAGAGAACACCGGGGGGTCTGAAATGGAATGGTATGGAATACCCCCTAGTCAACAGATGGTGGGCCAGGGGGTTATTTCCCAGGAAAATGATAACATTTGAGGCGATAGTTGGACTTTTAATTGAGGTTCCAGGCAACTGTATTTTTAAAGTTGTAGTGATGGATTTTTCAAGCTACAAATGTTATTTGTTTTGACATTCATCATCATTACGTGTAAGAAGACATCAATTTTTGGCTCATAAAAACTCCAAATTCTATTAAATGATAAACTTAAAACATTACCCTACCTTCTTAAGACTAATAGTATTTAGTAGTAGTCCTAACCTTCTTAGGACTACTATTATTTACGTTACTAGCCTACTTGTCTAGCTATATTCTTTCTTCACAATCTACTACAGAAGGATTTTTTTAAATAGTTGTCATAAAATCACAGAACTAATTTTTCGGTGAGCCGAGGAATAAGAGTAGCCTTGCGTGGATACCAATACCATTTTTTAAATTAACACCCCGGTATCTACCAGTAATTTCCTTTAAAGGAAACCGCAGCTGGTGAGCTGGTACTACACTAATCCTTGGTATGGATAGGCATTTTAATATATGTAATTCATATTTTATTTTATACTTCCTTAATACAATTATTTAAAGTCGTGAACTTGGAACCAGAACCGGCCACCTGTAAGCCCCGGGTCCGGTACCATTGTACCAATAGTCCCCTCTCTGGCGATGGGTCTGGCTAGGAGTGCCAATGGGTCTTTTATTTGATAGACGCATGTTAAAATCGTGTTACCTATAGAGCTGAGTGACGACTCTTCGACAACGGCAAGGCTGCTGTTGTGGATGGTGAGATGACTGATCTCCAGACCTAGGAACACAAAGCCTTGCAATTTGGGTAGATTGTTGTGCCTCAACTTTAGGTAAAATATGATGATGTTCTGTTTCCCCTTGAGCACACTCATGGCCTTGGCGATGTGCGACAGGTCTGTGAACTCGCACACGATGTCCAGGCCGTTCTTCTTCACCGTGCACGTGCAAGGGTTGATCTCTGCGTAGGGTGGACACTGCGAAAGACATATGGAAACACCATTATGAGTTTGTTGTTCTCCACTCGGTTATGACAGGTTGAAAGAGTGTTTTGCGATTTAAAAAAAAAGTGGCTTTATCTCATCGTGACCCATACTCCCGGGTGTGTTATTGAGCATTTCTAGTGGTTTTCTCTTTAAAGTTAAATGGGGAAAACTATTATAAATGGCACTGAATTATTCAGGAATTGACCACCTATTTCACTATATCACAAGCTTTTTCATTGTTTAACTTATATTCAAATTATTGCTTTCATTTAATTTTATCCGATCCTTTTGTTAATATTGCTTTTAAAATGGCATTTTGAGACATGTAAGTAAATAATTAGAGTCAAATGGATGGCTCATATTGTAACTTTGATAGACAATACGAATAATCTAGCACCCAAATACTAAAATAGACTACACATTATTTAGCCTATTGATTAAGTTAATACCGTTGAAAACGTCAACTTTCTCTCTTATATTCAGAGCTATCCCAAGGTTGTTTTTTTTCGAATATAGTTTATGTAACACATGATGTGGAGATGACAGCAACGCATTATTAATTAAAACTATACTTCAAATCCCAATATCTTTATTCATCGTCTTAACGGGGCTTACTTGAAGTTTAGGTAGTTTACATTATTTTATCACTTTATTATGATCTTGATGGTTGGTAAGTTTTTGAGATTCTTTGTGGCCCTAACATTGTTTTACACTGGTGGCTTTGTACCTATGGTTTGCATACACTCTGAAGTATACTATGTATTTATAAGGGGTATCTATCTATATATAAACATATCGTTATATGTTTGTGTGTGTGTGTGTGTGTTACCGCACCCTCCAGAACCCCCTGGATGACCTATAAAGCTGAAAGTTTGCCCACGTAAAGAATTTAGACCACGGGACAGAACCTAACGGAGCCGGATTTTCGAGATTACCTCCTGTCTGTCTGTATCTCGGCCTAGAGCCGAAACGATTTTACCGATAGGGTTAAAACTTGGTATATAAGGTTTTTATATGGCTCTCCCAAGAAGATTTTGGAATTATATATCTAGCAATAAAATTAAGGCTAGTTTACTAAAGGTCAAAAAGAGATCAAATCAATTTTCTTAAAATACACTAACGTTTTTGATTAAATTGATTAAATACAATGACGATTTTCATTTGCCCTTTAAAAATGACTACATAAGCGTAAATTTCCAGTTTTGATCATATATCTCCGTAACTATTTGATATACTAAATAACATTGTTGTAAAGTTGTAGTAATATTAAAAATAAAAATAAACTTTTAATTGAAGACATTTTTATCAAACCAACAATTTTAGATATTTAATCAAATACATCTATATTTAATTGAGATAATTTGAAAGGGTGAATTGATTGTTATGCTATTTGGTGGAAGGAACTGTTTCTCTTTTCTCAATATTTCTGTAAAAGTGTATATTATCTCTCTTATACTCTTTGGTTGAATGTGATACTCTATTTTTCCATTTTATGCAACACTCTAGCTTCTTTATACAAATCTTATGAATTTTAAGTAAATATCTCCATTTTTAGAGAACGCCTGCGTGATTTAACCATAAAATAGTTTTTTTTTATAGCAGACCATTTCAAATTACGTGTTTCTAATCCAAACGCTTTTGAGAAAGCTCTGTTTTTAACAGTTTTTTATTTCAAAAAACTATTTTTTAGAGTGAGTGAGGAGCTTGTGATTTTCAGCTTATACTAAAAATAAAAGTTGTATCTTAATTATTCAGGTTTAGTTCGCCTGTTCCTGACAGGCTTATACAAGTGCAAACATAATTTAGTGTTGATGTTCTTTTTTTACTTCAAGTCAAACCAATTTGAAAAAAAAACCTCATTATTTTAAACACGATCATGGTTCTCATTAGCTACAACTAGTTATAGTATTGATATATTTAAATTTTAGTATTAATTGTGTTTTACCATTCATTTATATTTGTGTTTTTATACCTAATATTCAAATACAATTTACCCGTGAAGTTTGTAACAATGTTTACTCAAATAAGATATATAAAATTATACTACTATAAATCCACATGGCTGATTCACTCACTGACATTAATGTTTACCCACTTCCAAATGAGCTAGAAACTTGAAATTTGGCAAACTTATAGCTTATAGCCTGTAACTAACGGTTAAATTCCAAAAAGTTAAAAAAATTAATTTCCAACCCCCGAAAAAAATATTCTAAATGGTGGAACAACTTTAAAGTCGGAGTGAGCCTTTCTTTGGAGGTCTCTTGTGGCTAAATGGT
This sequence comes from Timema douglasi, assembly GCA_901482245.1. Classification (NCBI taxonomy): domain Eukaryota; kingdom Metazoa; phylum Arthropoda; class Insecta; order Phasmatodea; family Timematidae; genus Timema; species Timema douglasi. The sequence goes on along the minus strand of CABEEJ010000851.1, from coordinate 146,052 downwards.
AAGACCTATCAAAAAACGGCTATGGTATTACATTAGTTTATATCCACTTGCAAAGACAACACATTGTGGGTTTGGGGGTGGAGCCTCCAATGAGCAAGGCGAGTTGGTTTATAGCTTGACATGGAAAATCGATAGCTAATTATGCTTGAAAACATTGTTTTAAAAACCCATTTTGGTGGTCGCATGATCCAAGCTCTCACTTATGCAATAGACGAGAGTGACAATGCCAAGAAGATTGGTGTTCGAATCCCAGTTGGGTACACAGAGGGTGGTTTCCCCTAAATGGTTTTTATCTCTATGGGTACTCTTAATTTTAACTCCACTTTCCTTATTCCCAGTACAGTAACGTAATTAGTAGGCCTACATATTCATATCACCCGAATGAGTTGTATAACGTGGTGCTAAAAGAATAAATAAGGTTTTAATCAAAATATCACGTACTTCATAAGTTAATTAATTAGTATAAAAACTCAGCTAGTGCATAACACCAGAGAGGAGGAATTTAATTAAATTATTTCCTAAAAAAACTGTTTCTTGAGATGAGTGTTTACAAATGAGGGGGTAAGCAACGGTACAAAAAAATTGGAAACCGCTGTTCCCCCCTCCCCCCCATGCTTTCGACCATTCTCTGGGTTGTCTCAAGGGAGAGAAATCTCTCAACAGTTCTAGCATTCTCTTTAAGAAGACAGGACACAGAAGCAGAATTTTGAGAAAATTTATCAGATCTAGCCTTGAACAACACAAAGAGAATGCTAGAACTTTTCTCAGACCTGAATTAGGTTAGAATCCCGAAGCATGGGGGGAAAACGTGACTCAAAACTACGAAGGATTCACTTTTTCCCATGAGTACATGGGTTTTGATGACAGCTCAAGTGTCAAGTATCTGTAAAGCTAAAGCCCCGTACATAAAATTGGTGTTTTCATGTTTAATTTAATAGAACAACTTGTACTTAAATACCTAGTGCCATCTATCACGAAATAATCAACTAAATAATTACTAAAGCAAAATTTACAACAAACAATCATACGGTCATTGTTTTCATCCTTGTTATGGGTATAATTAATGATAACAACAAAATTTATTATATTTATTTTTAGAATACGTATTTTGAAAATAAACGGGATATTTGTAGAATTAACGAATATATATCTAAAACAATTAAATCCATATTCATGAAACAATTCTCCGTTTTACATTTGCTTGGAAGACAAGAAAATTGATTTCCTATGTACTATTGTTAAAATGTTGGTAACTCTTTTGGGAATACTTCTGTACATCATTGAGAACTATTATCTACTCACAAGTTTTCTCATTAGCTCTTTTCTTCTCTAATAGTCGCCATAATAATGGCTCGTACACATAGTAATAGTTGATGTGTACTGAATTTAGTGATAAAATATCGCCTTTGTTTACGATACGTAATACAGTCCAATTTGTATAGAAAGAACCTTTTAATAAATACAAACTTTTTTTTCGCAGTCAACTTTTGCAATATATTACTTTATTATCGTGTTTTATAGTTATTTATAATATTTATCAAAAGTGACAGCTAAATATATCACATCATTTGACGTATGAACACGTTAAAATAGATATATAACTTTTCTAGCTCTCACATAATGAGTCTTACTATGCAAATCAGACTGTATAATTCATTCATGATCTAAGTTTACTTAGATGACAACTCAAAAAGTTACTAAAAATAGTCCCTAATATATCACTACGCCAACAGTTGACACCTATCACTTTGGATCACTGTAGTGAAAACAGATTGTAATACATGAATGTGATAGTTAATTACAGTAATTTAGGCCAATAATATTTATATATTTATTTGAGGTCGGACACACAACTTATTTATCGTTCTATTCCACTTTAAAAAAAATATTCACACCACTTCTATAAAAGGTCTAACGAAAATAGATTCAAAATGGCGACCGACGAATTTAAACCATGTGGTTGAACATGACGGTAACAAGTTTTTTACAATAATGCATTCACGCAGTGAATAAAAATATTTTATTCAGTTAAATATTTCGAAATACGATAAAATAGTTATAAAACAATTTATTATATATAAAAAATTACAAGTATTTTCTCTTTTCCAAGTAAATACGATGCCTGTATTAAAAGGTATTGATGTACGCACTATATTACACATAGTCATTCACGTTCCAAAACGAAGAATAAGTACTTCTAATTATTGTTTCGAGTTGGGTAACAAGACATTATTAAAAGTAATGAAATAGTATGATAAAACTTAAATTTACGTTATTTTAAATGCTAAATATAACAGGTCATTAAAAAACTTAACATTTATAACAAAACGGTGACGATCTACAAGTGTTGGCAACCCAAAACCTAAACATTTGATTTTCGAACTGTCATCCAAGTAAAAATCTATCATGAACAGACTGCACTGTATATGGCGTGTGGTTGTTCTGACCTGCTGCGTGGTCTGGCTGGCCGCCTCAGCCCACACCCACACCATGCATCCCCACCACAGCGTCGCGACCAGCATGCCCCGCTGCTTGACTCCCATGTTGCCGCCTTGCGTCCTCCTGTTGCTGCCGCCTCCTAGGCCATGGGGGCGGGGCGCCACCTCGCCATTCACAGTCTCCCCGCGTGCCCTGGAACAGAAGAGAAGCAAGCGTCTGAGGTCAAACTCGCCATCTTCTGCTACACTCATTATTATACCTGAGGGAACTGTATGGTTACTATTTGGGAATGGAGTTGTTACTCTCTTACTTTCGTGTGGTCAATCTTTTCTCTCTCCAATGTAATACAAGTTTCACGACGCTGGTTCGTCAAGTTCCCCAGTAACCCCCTCTTGACCCAGCACACCACCTTCAGACTTTTTTTTATATCATTGCGTCTTAGTACCAGTTACGCATATTCAATTTCTCTAATGGAATAGGTATGAGAAAGGAATCATTTTAAAGGTATTACAGCCGCATTTGCTTGGAAGGAGAGTGGGAAATCATTTAGGAAAAATCTACCCCCAGTAAACCCAACTGGGACTTGGACCCTGATCTCCCCGTCATCAGGCCAGTTTAGCACGAGAGTGTGACGCTTTAAACCGTTCGGTCACTGAAACGGGTTCTCGACAGTGTCATTTTATTTATTTAAGGTATTTGACCTTCTGAACCGACTGAATATATCAGCCACGACTTAAAAACTAACTTAAATTTATAACGGACACAACACCCAGCCCCCGGGCATCATCACTGTGAAAGTGTAAACCCACATTTTTACCAACAATAAGTTGTTCGACCATGCCAGTAATCGAACCCGGGACCCTTATTCCAGTAGAAAGACATGCTACCAGTTGAGATAAGATGTCGGACCCGACATGACTGAAAGCGAGGATATTTTGCAAAAGTTTATTGAGAAAGAGCGAAGATAAATCTTTTTTCCATAAGGTGTGCAGTTTCCCCAACGCTAGTACTCAATGTGTAGGGGAGAGTCGTATAGTATCGGACAGCGGCTAGTATAGGACAGATCATGTTTCAATAAACTACCGTTAGCTAGATAACTCTTTCCGGTATAATATTACTCCTCTTGCTTGCAGCCAAAGACAACAGTTAGTTGAAGGCGCGCCCTTGAGCCGTACGGTTCCCACGAGTGTTTGTATAGTTTATATGCTTTGTTTCTTTGTTCCAACTACATTTTCAAGACTTCTCATTCTCACACGATAATTACAATTAGTTTGTTTATTGGATATAAGGTAAAGGGTAAACTCCTGAATAAGTTATAATATTGATTTGGTCAACAAAGAAAATATTATTGTAATGAATACCATTATTTTATTGCCATACAGATCGGCTAGTATCGGACAAGTTGTTTTCGTCCAGTACCGGACAAACTGGGGGATGCCACAAATTTTTTATCAACATTAACAACAAATAAAGCTCAAATAAAACATTCAATTAAGGTTAGATAAGATTACTCAGATTAGTTATATATATATATACACTTAATACTAAATTATATATATTATATATATTTATTTATTTTGTCTTCATAGAACTTTTTCTTTCAGGTAACCTATTCTGGAATTTTACACTATGCCTAAATTAAAGAAAAAGGAAAAAGTAGGCTTAAGTGGGAAGTGGCAAGAAGAGAATATGAAAATAGCTGTAGAGAAGGTTTTAAGTAACGCTATGACAGTGAGACAGGCGGCAAATACATACGCTGTTCCTAAAAGCTCCTTAGGAGACAGAGTAGCGAAGTTAAAATTAGGAAATGAAGTAAAAATAGTTCCTGACCGGAAAACAAATTGTGATGTAGTTGGATTAGTAAGCTATGCTTTTACCAAAATTTGCCGAATGGATATAGATTAAAAAAAAAGGGTTTGAATGTGCAGGTATATATCCATATAATCCAAACATATTCACAGATTTGAACTATTTGCCATCGTAAGGACTAGATATTCCCGACTCTGTCTAGAAAGACATAGAGCTATTGAAAAATGATCCAGGAAATCTACAATCAATATCCCCTAAGACTCCACTCACATCAAATTATGGACACGAAAATTTACAACCAACATTTGAATCTCCAAGAGCCTCAACTTCTGTATCTCCACAACCTCCATTTCCAGAGTTATTTACTTCCATGACTTCACAACAGTCAACTTCAACCGCACAAACTTCAACATCAAAGACTCCACAGTCATCAACTCCTTCAACTGGATTTTTCCACACCATAATCACACAAGTGTCACCAGTGCTTGTCGCTGCAGAACGTAGGTTAAATGTTAGAAGAAGACGTGGTGCTAAGAGCGAAATACTAACATCAAATCCTTATAAAGCTCAGTTAGAAGAAAAACAATTAACGAAAATGGGAAAATCAAAAACTAAGCTGGAAGTCACGATAAAAAAAACTACATCAAAATAACAGAAAAGTTAACAAAACTTCGGCACAACTTACGAACGAAGAAGTTGAAAATAAAACCGACTGCATAATATGCGGAATTTTTTTGACGAGGATTGGATAAAGTGTGACTTTTGCCAAGGGTGGGCGCACAAGAATTGTGCCAATACTGAATTAAATCCCTCTCTTTATAAATGTGACTCTTGTGAAAAAGCATCTTAAGATAATAATAGAAGTTTGGTGTCCAAATTTGATTAAAAAATTATAATATTGTAATATGTCCGGTACTACCCGACAATACTTTTTTAAACTGAACTAAGCCTATTTTTTTAAATGACTCTAAAAAGAACAATATTTTCTATAAGCTATTTTAATACAGCAGGTATATAAATACACATGTAATCTTAATATTTACATGTCATTTGTCTCATTTTCATTTAATGAAATTATAAATTAAATTTAAAAACCTTAAGTGTCCGTTACTACACGATTCTTCCCTACGTTTTTTTAAATCATGTAACCGGATCACTATAAGATAATTATTAGCACCGCGTCTTACTACCGTTCGGGCTATACGCACTTACGCTATTGTGTAATGGTAGGGTGAATGTGAGATGAAATAGAGGACGTACAATTTAACGTGGGATCCGTACAACGGTGGAGGCCTGACATTCCACACATTCACAAGTTGTGATTATTACACGTCTTGTCAGAGGTGAAGGAAGGGTTTGGCAATCAGATAAATCTTTACCGGGACCGAGGATTGAACCCCAGAACCCCAGCACAGAAGTCTTGACACCTTACCCCTAGACCACCAGGTCACCGATCACAATAAGAAAAATCTGTTAAGGTTGGGTGAAAGGGAACGTGAGGTATAGCAAAAATTATTTATGATTCAAAATAAATAAAATATTTCAACAATAGATAAAGCTTAGTTTTTATCTACATATAGTGATATAAACAATTCTTGAACATTTATCGTGGGTATAATTGCATTTTAACAGGACTTTTTATATCGAGAGAAAAAGTCTTGGTCAAATTTCAGGTTGCCCATGACAAATATTCAAGAACTGTTGAGATTAATATGTGTGGATCAGAGACGGGCAACATTTTTTCAATGTAGCCACATGTGCGGCGAATGAAAAGTAACATTTGCCACACCCTATACAAAGTAAGATACTAGGTCGATTAACCGAATATTTAAAATAACACACTGTTTGATAAAGTTTATTTAAAGCATGTACATTTTGACAATTTATCTACACGATGCAAATGATGACAATTTTTCAGATTAAAACTACTATAGTACAATTTAATGCGAAATCTAACAATACTCTTGTCTGAAGGCAGAGAGGAAACAAAGTGTTGGGAAAGGGAGTGGAAGGAGGTGTTTCATATTGCAGTGTTGTGTCAATTATTCATTCTGATAGCGGAATGCTTCCAATTAAATGCAGGAAATATCAAGTTACAACCAGCACACACCGTCAGGAAAAGTTTAGTCTATTATAAGAGCGATCAGACTCAAATTTGCCACACTTTTATGGCCAATTCGCCACTTGTGGTGATTGGTGACAGGGTTGCCCATCCCGGGCGTAGATAATAATTGAACCAAGCGTATCTACCGAAGCAATATTTTATTTATGGCCAAAAAGGTATTTTATTCTAAAAACATAGAAATTACTGACCCTAACGGACTTCACTCAACTTTAAATTATTCCTGTCCTATTAGTGGAAATTGGGGGGGAAGGGAGGAGGTATCTATCAATACCATCGTTTTACATGCTTCAGTGACCGAATGAGCTAAGGCGTTATTCTCGTGTTAGACTGATATTATGATGGGGTGATCGGGTCTACTAAGGGTGGTTTTTAATAAATTGTTTCCCACTCTCCTTCTTCGAAAATACTTGTAGATTACTTCTAAAACGCTTCCTTCTTCATCCTTATCCTATTAGAAAAATTATCATACAGGCATATATATAGCCTGAACAGCTAGCACGAGGTGATAAAACAAGAGAGAGACGAACACCTTTATCCACATGCTCACCAGCTAGTGTGTTCTCTTGTTCATATTTTAAGTTGTTTTAAAAGCAGTTTAGTAAAAATAGTGTTCATTATTATTTTCCTGAAGCTACTCTATGGTATCATTGCATCAAATTTCAAGAGACAAGGATTTCTTGTAGTTGTTTTTTTTCACCGCGACTTAAACATTTAGTTACACTAGTATTCTCGTGATGAGAAAAGTAGAATAGAGACGAAAGGGTTCCTACGCACGCACCTGGGAAACTGGTAGAACCGGCGAAAAAACAGGTTACTTTTCAAAATCTAGTAAAAATACTGAAATATTTGTTAATTTGGGACATTTTACTGCAAGCTTAAAATAGTAGGGCTTTGGCTGGACGAAAAGTGAAGTGAAGAACTAATAATGCTGATTCAAATATCTTTTATTACCCCTTAAACTATGGTAATGAAGCGACAGAATCTCCATCAATCTTAATAAACCTGTTTTAAACAAAAGTTAAATGGCTTCACACAAGTCACGTTGGTGAAAAAATGACAGTTTGTTAGTTTTTTTTTCAATTTTAAATGGCTTGTAAAATTTGTAGGCCTATTTACTTCTGTTAAACCTTGAAAACACAAAGTATATGATAGCAAGATAAAAGTGACAAGCCAGATAGAGAGGAAATTTATCGATAGTTGTACGGAGGAAGACTGAAAATGCTCAATACACATAGTCGGGATTTGAACCTCAACCTCCTCGTAATCAGAGAACCAGATTAGATGAGCTTGCCGTATATTCCCTGTGCTCACCCACCTTTGTGAATTATAAGTTAATGCTCATTTAAATAAAGGTGAGAGGGATTAATGCAGATTAATTATTTAAATAGATCCATAAATTTACCAGCGAAAACACGCGTTTGAAGAAAAAATTAACAGTCACATATTTTACTCCGCTCAAGCCAAGTTTTGTATCCTTTGTCAAATATAAGTTTTATTTATATTATTGTGGAAAAACCTGCTCGGCAAACCTAATGGGATAAAGGTGTCACCCTCGTGTTATACTGACTGACCTATTGATGATAAAGAGATCGGGGCTCGAAACAATCGGGTCTAATGGGGTGATTTTTCTTAAGGCGATTGGCCCTTTTCATTTTGTGTGGAAATGCAGAGCCATGGGAACAAACGGTTATTTTCAAGAATTGTTAGTGTTTTGCAATTTTCTTTTCGGAAACGGCTTGTTCAAGAATAGAAGCATGTTGACTAAGTTATAATTTTTATACATACGATAAAATTGACAATTTTCAATATAAAACTGCCGGCTTCATAACAAAAAATAAGAAAGTGTAACAATTAATAAACATCGATACATTATCTTAGAAGGGGAATTGAAAATATTTACACAAAAATTTCACTCGTTCTCGAGAAAACTGATATTTTCAAGCGTATGCTTTTTCCGCAAGACCTTTCCGGTAGCTAGCGCCATCTACGGTGTCCGTGATCCATCTGTTCTTGTTGGTGCGGAAGGGTATTTTGGTCGGCTGTGAAGTCACGCCACGCCTTTCACCCTCCCGCCCACCATACCACCAAAATAGGTTTTAGATTTGCACTCGACAGGACCAACGGCCTCCCACTTTCCTTCCTCTTCCCTACCCCAAATGAGTAATTATCATATATGCATGAAACCTAAACAATTAGTACCACGTGCTGATTAATAATTTAAAAATAGGCCTATATATTGTTAAAAACTTTGAACACATCTCAATTTAAGTTTTAGTCAACTCTGGTGATTATTTCGGGCCGAAACGTAATTAGTAAAGTTTCAAAACGTCGTTCTAAATCCTGGATTGGTGTTTAAGCGGTTTTAAGTGACAAAGTCGCGGGTGACTGAAGGAGGCAGGGAGATAGATACAGATTGTTGTAATCTTGGTTGGGTACACTGGGTGGAGGGGGGGAGGGGTTTCAACCGTAATGTATCCCTATATTTTTCCCCCCACCATTCTAATTCTGGTTTATTCTCTACCAATCCTAGCCCTGGATTAAATTTTTAATAACCTTGGTGCTAATGTAGGCCTACCATTTGAAACATTTAAACAAAGTTCTACTTCAAGCAGTTTTAGATACCCCTAATACAAGTCGACAAAGTCTTGGGGGGGGGGGGGGGAGGGGGGGGGGGGGTTT
>CABEEJ010000851.1:94726-136993 GCA_901482245.1 Timema douglasi | reverse complement strand
AATGGGGGATGGGGGGTGAAGAGGGGAGGGGGATTTTGATTAAAGTTAAGCTAGTTCATAAAAGTGGTATTTTGACATAAACCTTTGTTTAAAAAGGAAACATGAACACTTCCTCTATATTCGGCGATGGCTTTACATTCTAAGGCATTGTGTTTGCATTGTATTGGGTCCTTTTGGCGTGGAATTTGAGATTCAAATCCCGTCTGGGTACGCTAAGGCAGGGAGCGGCAACTGATCTCGTGGCAATTTTCAGTCAATCGCGTAACAAAACTACATGGTCATTAAAAAGCTACCTTTGATTATTTGATACTCGCAAATATATCAAGTGCGTTCAAATAATATTTTATCGTGACCAAAATTATCTTTATCATTCAAAGGTTATAGTGAAACAGGAAAATGTACATTTTATTAATCCAACATTTTTTGCTATGAAGACATGGGTGGTTGAATAAATATTGAATTTTCGCAATAAATATAAGATATAAGTTATAGCAAAAAAAAAAAAGAAAGAAAGAAGAATCAGTAGAGTGGTGAAACGACTCTGCAGTTGAGCGCGGGGACTGGGGTACAAAGAAGAGAGGAAAGTTGTTTTCCCCTACTTGGTGCGTAGTCAGTGAACCCACAAAGTACGTCATTAAGTTGATTTGAGTTGCCTGACTGCGAATTCCACCCACGCTATAAAAATGGCATTACTTCTTATTGTAATACACAGTATATTTAGGATTATTTTTAAAGTTTGGAAAATATTGTAAGAAACAAGGAAAGCCTTGTGCCCTTTGCGAAGGATACTTAACCTAACATAACCTAACCTTAATTAACCTGACCTAACCTAACTTAACTTAACCTAGCTTAATCTAACAAAAAAATCCCAATGAAATAAAAACAATATAATCTAGCTATTCCTCGTATCCCAATCCGTGAGCTTCTTTGAAAAGAGAACAAGGCTTACCCGGTTTTTTAGATAATTTAAAAATAATCCGAAATGCACAGTACATGCAATAAGAACTATAGTGCAATTATTAGACCGTAGGTATAATTCGAGTCTTGTGAATGTGAGGAATGCCAGGTCTCCACCGTGGTTCGGATTCCACGTTAAACTGTAGGTCATCCATTTCATCTCACAATCACCCTACCATTACACATTAGCGTAAGTGCGTATAACCCGAACGGGTAGTAAGACGCGGTGCTAATAATAATAATAATAATATTAATAATATAATTCGAGGCCAGGGAACCTAATTTAACTAATGACGTACTTGGTGGGTTCACTGACAACAAGCCAAGTCTGGAAAAACAACATTACAACATTCCTCTATTATATTTCTCGTACTCCATTCTACGCGATAAAATATTACTATCTTTGGCTTAACCTCAACTGATTCTCGGGTTATCGCGTTGTGTGACCTTTGATAGGTTTAAAGTCAATTTTTCTTTTGCTAGCCCCTAAACTAGAGGATGGTTTTCAAAACGTAGTTCTAACCGTAATGCATTAGGGAAACGCATACTATTACTTAGCCAGTAAGTTGCTTACAACTCACCCGCTGTAATGAGTTGGACTGGATAGAAGTAGCTCAAGATAGGGATAGGGTGTAGTGAGATGGACTGGATAGAACTAGCTTCAGATAGGGATCGGGTGTTATGAGGTGGACTATATAGAACTAGCTCAAGATAGGAATATGGTGTAATTGGGTGGACTGGATAGAACTACAGTAACCCCATGGCTTCTTTGGTGCTGACTGACAGCTCACAGCTGACAGTTGACAGCTTTAAAAAGTTACCAGACCACATTACGTATCCCTACGCCGAACCAGATGATCTGCGAAAACATGTATTTAGTATCTGTCACTTTTGACAGTCAAAATTTAGATATATAACTAAATTTTGACTGTCAAAAGTCAGCTGTGAGCTGTCAGTCAGAACCAAACAAGCCACGGGGCTACTGTAGCTTAAGATATGGATAGAGTATTTTGGGGTGGACTGAATAGAACTATCTCAAGATAGGGATAGGATGTAATGAGGGGGCGTGGATAAAACGAGCTCTATATAGGGATATAGTGTTTTGAGGTAGACTGGATAGAGCTATCTCAAAATAGGAATAGGGCTTAATTAGTTCGACTGGGTAGTACTAGCTCAAGAAAGGGATAGCTGGCATACTTTTTTAAATGTAGCAATGAAATTTGGAGTTCCTAATGCCGTAGTAAGTTAGTTTTCACAGTGACTTTTCTCTTCCTCTCTTTCCATTATAATTAAAGCTACTTTCCCCTAAACTATTCTAATTACTTCATAAGTCTTTAATATCTGTTTAAACTACCACTATCAGTAAACATACAAAAATCTTCTAATCTTAAAACTCACTATACTAGAAACGGCAGGCTTTGCACACAATAATCTGATAATATTTAAACCAAATTTTTAACAGTGTAAGCTCATATTGTTAAACAATCAATGGATTACTTTATCGTTACACCCCACCGCTGTTTATTGATTTTCACTTAACATTTCTAGTACAGTTCAAGTACTAGGGAAGTCTGCTGACAAAGGAGTTCTACTACACCAAGGAAATTATGTTGAAGATCGCCATAGCCAAAGAAGATTTTAACAGGAAGAAGCTACTTCTTAGCAGCAAGCTAAGTTTGGTACTGAGGAATAAACTTATGAAATACTACCTTTGGAGCATCGCGTTGTATGGAACATAAACTTGAACTCTTAAGGAAGATGTAAAAGAAATACATGGTGAGCTTTTAAATGTGGTGCTGGAGAAGACTTGAGAAGATCCATTGGGCATACAGGGTGACAAATTAAGAAATCTCAATAAGATTGGGCGAAAAGAGAACACCTTTGGATGTGATTATTTCACTACAAAGCAAACTGGATCGAACACATCCTTAGGAGGAACTGACTTCTGCACGACGTCATAGAAGGCAAGGTTCAGGAAAAGAGGAGCTTAGGAAGAAGAAGAATTCAAATATTGGATGACTTGAAGGAAATAAGTTAATCTAACATTTATATGAGTTACTCTACCTTATTTAACGTATTCATGCCCCAAGGGCTCTGCTCTAAAACCACCACCTTTAACCGGAGCTGCTAGTTTAAGCACTTTTAAAATATATTATATACTTAAAAAAATGTTCATCAATTTTAGCCGCTCTATTTTAAATTATAAAAGTGTCAAAGTATTTGTCACTGCATTAATGACATTAATTTGACTTTTGAAGGCTATAAGATTATTTCGAAATCCGTTAAACATGAACTACACTATACCTTTCTTTGTAACTTTGTGTACATTTATAGGCGTCAGAATCGGGGGGGAGTACATGGGTACATTGCAACCCCCCTTGTATTCTTACAAAGAGTGTGGGGGGTGTGGGGGGGGCCAAGAGTCTTGGACAAATAGTTTAACAATAAATAATAAATCCTACAGAATAACTGTATTTAATTTTTTTTAATGTATGTTGTTCTACCATATTTTTCCCTTTTTGATTTTTCTTTACCTAAATTAACCCGGACAAAACATAATTTTTCCCCCCCCCCCCCACTTTATAACCCCCTCCGCCGTGCTTTTTACTCAAACTAACTTAACTGAGACATAGCATAATTTTGCTCACCTCCACTCCCCGGACTAAAAAGGTTCCGGCGCCCCTATGTACAATACACAAATAACATATTTTTCTCTAAGCTAAAGGGCTCCGACCCAAATCCTGACACAATGCTTTCTGTCTTACCTTTTTTTTTAAAATATTTTCATTATGTGGGTTTCTCTAAAGGACAAACCGGTTGAATTTAATTGAAACTCATCTTTCTTGGCTTATTCTCTGAATGAGAGTAAAGTTTTGGAGGTCTTAGTTGTATAATATCAGTGTAATACCGTCCTTAGATCCTATGTAAAATATAATATTTTACAATACAAAATTTTGGAAACGTTATTGACAAAAGTAATTTAAAATGTTAGTACAATTGCTTATTTTTAACGTAAATTAATTTTCTATCGTCGGTGTTTACCTTTTTCCCTTTCCCCTTTTCTTAAGCACACAACCCATCTAATAATAATTTCACTGCCGGTAGACACAACGCACACAAAAAAATTCGACCTATATTTCTTCTTTTCAATATTCACTTCAAGAGACCACCCATTAAGTGATCAAAGTACTGCAGCAATTGCTTCTTTTTATAGCACACCGCATTTCACTCCTTTTTTTTTTAGTTATAAAATAATGTTTACTTTTTCTAACTTACGATTAGTGACTTATAAAGAAACACTTGTTTAAAACACTTTATTACACGTCTGGATTACATATTTATATAAAACTCATCTTGTAGTTTAGAGATATGTTCCAAATTACACGGATACGGGAAGTTTTGTATATAAGTGGTATTTATTTCCGTATGTTTTTTTTAACCTTACTATCCGTTAGGTGATCATTTTAGACAGAGTATAGACGTGCGCACAGTTCAGTGGAGTGTGATTACTACGCAGATGAAACACTCGCAAACTCCCTATAGACCCAACAAGTGGTTATCTTCAATGTCAGCGTAATGGCGCTCTTCCTGTGGCACGACGTGTATTAGGAGGGGGAGTGGGGTAGGTGAAGTAGGGATGTGTATTATTTTATTCATCTCTTTCAAAGGAGAGGGGACTTTTTTTTAAGTATCAAAACTGTGATAGGTTCGTAGGCTACATTATATTTATGTTTATCCTGATAAGGTTTACTCTGTAGGTCGAGGAAAATCATTAAGTCAGAAAAAACGCAAATCTTCCTATATGAGGTTTGAACCTCAATAGACGAATCTGACATTTAGACTGTGTGCGCACCGGTGTGGATAGTAATACATTTACGTGCTATCATTTATTAATGCTCTGCCAGGTTTCTTTTTGCGACTAGCAGGTTGTAGTATATTTATTTTTTTCTTCTCGTGTTTTTATCTTTTTATATTTCGTTAATCACCCGCCTGGTTTAATCGCATATTTAGACTAAATGTTTAGTGATATTTTAACCAAAATCTACTTCATTTTCGTGGAAAGAGAGTAAGAAACAATTAGGGAAAACCTACTTTCAAAAATCTGGCTGAAATTCGAACCTTGACCTTTCCATTAACTGACAAACCAGACTAGGTGAGGTACGTTTAGTCTGTGCGTTAGTCAACTGGGATGTGTTGTGGTTATCACCTTTATTTGTAGTTTTTGTCCATTTTCTCGCAGGCGCACACATAAACATTTTAGAAAATTAGTTTATTTTGGAGCCATTCAAAAATAATTTATTTAATATTATTTTATACACAAGTTTATTGATTATAAATAATATAATATTTAGCACCGCGTCTAATATTGATTATAAAAGGGCAAAACCAGTAATCGAGTTGTAAAATGTGATATCTTCACATTAATGTAGGGATATACTTAGACAGGGCTGTTTTTTTAAGTTGGCACAGAGAAATATATAAAAAGAAAACTCATTTAAGAAAAAAAATGTTTCATTCAAAGTTTCTTGGTTTTGAGACGCTGACCAAATTTCATCATAAATTTTTATTTTGTGAACGCCTTCAAGGTCAACTATTGTTTTTTAATTGGGACCTGCATTAGTTTATTGTAGAATTTTATACTACGGAAAAAAAATACAGTTTGGTCTGAAATTTTTTTTACCTGAGGTCCAATTTTGAAGATATTTAATGAATTAACAGATATACATATGATGATAATGAATAAAGAAATACGTATGATACCAGTAAACCCTCGCGAAACTTTCGCAAATTCAACCTCCCCCCCCCTAAAATGATTTAGTCATTTGTTTATCTCTTTGTATACAATATTTGATGTCAGAATGCAATCATCTTGAATTTTTTGTTTGTCATTTTCGGTAATTGATACAAAAATATTCTTAGATTTTCTTTTAACTTAAATTTTAAACAAATAATGTGTTTGAGCGTAAAATAATTATGCTATGTCAGAAAACGATAAAAAAAAACCTATTCACTTATACCTTGTTTATCGCTGTAAACTAAGCTTTGTATTATTTGAGAAAAAAGGATGTTGACAGCAAATAAGATTGTTAAATTTTTGTTTTAACTTAAATTTTAAACAAACAATGTGTTATAACGTAAACTGAGTATTCTATATTAGAAGTCGGTAAAAAATCATATCCACTGATACCTTATTCATCGATCTAAATAGTTGGATGGACTAGGTGTCACAGCGCTCTGATTAGTTGAATTTGGTCACGTGACCACGCCCCTCGCTCTTTGATTGGCTATTGGTTTCCCCTCCTCCCGTCCTTCTGACCCCTCCCCCTCCTCCTGACCCCATTTTCAGTGTTCCAAACTGGTTTATTATTGTTTAATTTGTTTTTTATTTATGTTCATTGCTTTTTTATGTGTGCTCAATGGTTATTTATGTATGATCATTGCTTTTTTATTTGCACTCATTGGTTATTTTTGTCTGGTTAGGATTCGGATGGGCGTTGGAGTTTTTTTATTGGTATGGGAGAGTTTATTGTTGTAGTATTGGGATGGGACGTGGAAGTTTTTTAATTTATTTATTGGCGTGCAGTCCACGGCGCCGGGCGCTCCTCCTTCGGCATCGCTAGTGAGTATCTACTCTGGCCGGCCGCTTAGCGAAGAGTGTGAGAGATGGTTCAACCTGCATTGAGACCCCTCACTACCCCTCCTTAGAGGTATATATTGCAATCCCCTCTCCCACCCCCTATGTGTTAATGGGTTTTCCCTGATGACAGGCGCCAGTTTGGCGGGTCGACAAGACAAGTTGGGACAAGAATAGATCGTGACCTTGAATGATCTCGCAATGGGTTTTCCTTGGTGACTGGCGCCAGTTTGGTGGCTCTACAAGACAGAAATAGATCGTGACCTTGAAACGCGGTGAGCTAGGTCATTGAATCTGGCAACCCTCCCCCTGGCAATGAGTTTTTCTGGTGTCGCAACCCCTCCTCCACCCACTATGTGGTAATGGTTTTTCCCTGATATCAGGCGCTAGGTTGGCGTGTCGACAAGAATAGATCGTGACCTTGAATTATGTCGCAATGGGTTTTCCCTGCTGACTGGCGCCAGTTTGTTGGCTCGACAAGATGAATCGAGACAAGTATAGATCGTGACCTCTAAACCGTGAGCTATTACAAGATGTAACTGACCCTGTTCATATTTGGTGACAGTTTGATGGCTTGTAAAGTCGAGACTCGTATCTATATGTAAGGGGATAGAAAGGTTTTGCGTGAATAAAACACGATATTACCAAACATATATTTATTAAACATTAAACGTTTTACAGACATGTATTAAAGGATTCACAGACATCATACATAATATTTATTATACACTTTTACAGTAATGTCGAATATATTAGTTAATACGTTTTTCTACAGTGTCTCTTAGATGCGTTAGTAAAATTGTTTTTAGTTCACAAATTAGCATGTAATAGTCCAAACCGACGACTTGATGTGTATAGTAGGTAGCACTGATAAGATCCAGGTTTCTGATGTGCGTTTACACTGTAGCCTGTTCGAGATCGATGGCATCCGCTGATTCTGTTAGCGTGTCACATACATCCACGACGAGTATGTCAATCAAATTGTTGCAATAGCGTACGACGGGTGTCGACCACATATCCCGGCAGTCGATGGCAACGTCGTTGAGGTCTCACACATCACAAAGACGCGCCAAGCTAGGTGCTAGATAGGCGACCCGTTTGAGTCCGGCGTATTGTTTCTCGCTGATAACCATACGGTCACCGTACATGCGTCTCAGAGAGATTTCACGATTAGTCAGTCTAATCTTCTAAGGAAGTTGCAAGTTGCTGAAAAACTTTGATAGGACTGACTTGTAGCTGCCCAGTTCTTGCCACTATGTATGGTTAAACAGCGCACAGTTCCCTCCGCATTTTTTCTAGCTGAACATAGGGCGTAAAGTTGTTCTTGACACTCATACCAACGATGAATCAATTAGCATCGACTTAGTCCAGCGGGAACTAAGTGTTAAAAATACTGGTGATGGCGAGCGGCTTCACCGGCTTTGCTTTGCGGGTGCAAACTTCTTGACCTTCCATGATGTTTGATCGTTTCGACGACTGTCGCGGTTATTGCAGGCACGCCGCCGAGACACCCCTTTTATAGACGCACACTGATTGGACAAAGACTCTTGAGGGGCGGCAGGACCTTACAGTCTTGAAAACAGTGTTGTAATATATCACCACCTTAGCGTCGTTTCCTGTATGATTGGTGGGCTAGAATAGGGTTAAGATAGTTTTCATCGGAATTTTCTGGGTGCAATAGAGGAGGTACATGAGACAGTATTGGCCGCAAAAGTCTGAGTCGCCGCTTTGAAGTTGTAGCGTGCTATGAGACGTGCGGGAAGAGTTTTGGCGTATAAAAATGCCAGATGTGACGTTAAACGGGGTGGAAAACCATAACTGTCAAAATATTCTCCCATGCCGTTCTTGTCGATAAAGATGGTGACCCAATTCGTCCCAAGCTTGGTGTGTGGATCAGTGTTTATGACGAGAGGGGCAGGTCGAGCTATTCTTGCGGGTGGTTGATCAGCAGGGAAAACACCCGACCGTACAGAATAGAACCACAGGTTTGTTTTCAGCACACGTCTTATGGTGGGAGTGTCCATCTTCAATCATACAATCTTGAAGTCCCCAAACGATGAAGGCTGAACAAAAGTTTCATACAAAACTATGTGCCATGCACATGGCGCGGCCCAATTTAAATGTTTTCAAAGACGAACAACCTCTGTCGTACGGACCTACGGTGGGTGTAGACGTGTATTTGAGTAGAAACTTTTTATTTTCTGCCCCCTTGACGTAGACGGTTTTTGCACGCGTTGTCGCACGGGATATGAGGGATTTGAGCAAGCTATAATCCACATCAACGATATCCCAGGGAATACCGTGCAGTTTGTTGACGATATAGTCGGCTTGCTTTTTAGCGGCGGCTGAAAGTTCCTCGATGCTGTATGGGGGTTTTAATACCTTATGTTGACGTAATGTACCGCATACTTATAAAACACTCAGTTCCTTTATGATAAACTCTCTGTTGTCGACGATGAAGCTCTGGAAATCCACAATGACGTCTATGATTTTAATGACGAGTGTAAGGGGTGGTAAGCCGTTTATATTAACTCCCATAATCGGCCACAACGTTACTGTCCTTGTCGATGGTGATGATGTTGGCAAACTCCACGTACACGATACAATTGATGGTTTCGGTGAGCTCTGGTGAAGCTCACTTCGATGCTCAGAGAACCATGCCTCGTCAAATTCCAATGCGATGTCATGTGGACGGACAGATTAGGTGTGAGATCGAAAGCCATGAGATTATATCACTTAGGGAAGGCTTCCCGTGTGATGTCGCTATCTTCGTTCATGAAATGGATACCCGTTCCAGAAAATCGTGTGTGGTAAGACATGATATAGTTGTCGTTTGAAAAATTGGACTGTAGCGGTTTCTACGGCACTTGTTCCCCGTCCACGTGCAACGAGAAATGGTTCATGCCGTATGTTTGGAAGTTGAACGTGTTCTTGGTCGCGTCTCCGTTGAATGCAGCGTTTGATACAAATCCCAAGATGCATCGTTTTGGTAACTTTCCGGTGAATAAGTTGTCCAGTGATTTCCCTTGCACACCCGTAGGAATAGTGAGTGTTTTTACTTCCACATGGGTGAGGGGATACTTTGCGGGACTGACGTTTAATGCCTTGGTAACTGCCAACAGTATAGAAGGTGCAACTTTAAAACGTCGTACTAGAAGGCCGGCTTCAGTGATATGAACCTTAAAGTGAGGAATTTCAGGGACGGCCATAAGACTAAACCCATCTTTGTAATGGACCAACTTTACTCTGAGTACGGTGCCGTTCAAAAGGTATTTCTCTTGGTTAAACACGTCACAGTTTCTTGTCGGCCGTTTTCAGCAAGGTGACACGTTGCTGTGGATTCATGCGATGCATCGCCTGTAGCAGAGGGGCTTGCTTCAGCACTTTGGGACTCATGGTTATGAAATTATCTGTAATCGGGAAGTGTTGGTGTTTTTATAGCTTTTGCGTGGTAGGTACAGGCTGCACCCGACATTTGTGCAGGTTCTATATCTGAACCATTCGGGTGTACCTTGTTTGAAATCTAACAATATATACACGTTGGGAGTACTTGTAGCATCAGCGTAAGCCTCTTATAAAACACGGGGTTTTTCAGGACAGACCTACGTGCAAAGTGTTGAATCTGAGCTTTATCCGCGGGAATTTTAAAAAGCACGATGTAATGTGCGTTAAGGAAATGTTTCTTTGGCCCTTGCCCTGGTGGAATATATTTTGTGTAAGGTACATGACGCTAATATTTTGATGGTGGCATCCTTTGGTGAAAAGATCTACGACCACTTCGTTGGCTTCACGCATCAAGTTATCCAGGATAATCAGCTGTAGAGAGTCATTACAGGTGTCATCCATTTCCGGCAAACCCTTACAGAATACGATGTGGGGTTTTGACCCGCCCTTTTCGAATCCCGGTTGCCATTAAGCATAATACCAGGTGATTTTATCAAATTTAACGTCACATATTGTGTCCATGTGACCGATAAAGTTGGCTACAAAATATAACTTTACACAGCCGGAAGTGCCGCTGACGATGGCTAAAAATGGATGTTTCAACTTGTCCATAATGTTTGAGACTGAGCTTATAAGCTAGATGAACTTGTTTGATAGTATAGGAGGGTGGGGGGTATAGACGTTATAACACAAGCATACAAGTTTTTAATAGTTTTATTCACACAAAAATAGCTCACACAATGAAAAGTATACATTGAATATTAATTTACAAATATATCTCACACCTTGAAAAGTATACTTGGAATATTTATTTACACAAATCAAAGTTTTAGATATTTGGCTCACGCCTCGCACCACAAAAAGTATATTTGAAATATTTATTTACATAAATCAAAGTTTTACAAATATATTTCACACCATGAAAAGTATACTTGGAATATTTATTTACAAAATATTTTTTCATAGAATATATCTTACAATTTGAAGTATATTATGAAAACAATCAATTTCTTGATCTAGTAGCGGGAATAGTGGCCTAGTTATTAATTTAAAAAAGTGCAGTTTAAAGAGTATTTGAATATATGTACACAACTAGATGGATTCAATTTAAAATATGTACAAGGAAAAAAAAGACTAGAATTAAAATATTCACAAAAATCTAATTATATTTGACTAGAAATAATCATGTAGATGATGGATTTTACTGGCGGTAAAAAATATATAAAAAGTATCCCGGGTACATAAAATAAATCAATAAAAAGTATGTGTGTTTTCATGAATAAAAAAAATTATGAAAAAATCTAATATCTTTAAAAAATAGTATGTCAGTGGAACTGTCTAGTGTGAAAGAAAAAATTGTGTTTATTAAGCCCGTCTAAATGATCAAATTTTATTCGTGGCGAGCGCGTTTACAAGGACTCTGATACCCAAACGGCAACGTATTATGATCATCGGCTATCCGCAGTTTGGTGTACACGGGCTGGTAGACTTTAGTCTGCGAAACGGTACATACAGTCGCAAGACCTATTATTACAATTTTGTGCGGTATCTGTATGAATCGTTCGTTTGACTGTCAAAAGTGACAGCTGGTAAACACATGTTTTTGCAGATCATCTGGATCGGCGTAAGGATACGTAATTTGGTCTGGTAACTTTTTAAAGCTGTCTGAAGTCAGCTGTGAGCTTTCAGTCAGCACTAAAGAAACCATGGGGCTACTGTAGTAGGCCTAAGATGCGATGAGAGTAAAAAAAAATTGGAGGAAGGTTAGATCTATGTTTATAGTTACTTTAGTCTTAGGAGTGCGCGAAATATCACTTAAAACGTCGTTTAAATTGAACTAATTTTATTTCTTCCTTCATTAAGAAAATTTTATATTAATTTTTTTAATAGGATCAAAACTAAGTTGATATCCCTCACCTATACATTTTGGCGTGATGAGTAGTATTATAAAATAGAAACAATTTTTTGAATAAATTGTTATTTCCAAACGTCTTCAATGCGTCTCAGAGCAAGCCTTAAGTTGAATACACGATATACACAATTAAAATATTAATACAACCGAAGACATGTGACACATAATAATGAGTTTAGGGAATTACAAGGCGGCTAACTGTAATGTTGACTTTCGTTCCCCCGACATGTGGCTTATGAATAATTCAGCGGGCTCCTTAATATAACCTGCCAATAGCCTCTAAGCCACTGACAGACAAGGCCAATGTCATTGAAGGGTGAATAGAAGGGAAGTAATATCATTTTAAACTGTCAGGGTTGGCCAATAGCCTCAACGCCAGCGCGAACAAACAAGGCCAATGTTTGGTTGAAGGGGGTGGGGGTAAGACGTAATATATTTTCACCCGCATCGTTGGGTACGCGGACTAAAGGTCAGGCTCTTCAAATCTGATTTGCGAGTGTTGGGGGTGGGGGGGGGGTAGATTGGATTTTGAATCCTGGACTGTTGTACTGAAGGAAGTTTTTCATAAGTTTTTCATGGCCATTTAAAGTATACCGAAGGTTGGCAACAATGTGCATCATAGTTATCGGCGGGAAGGTGACATGATGAAGCTGTAGTGTGACCATGGTGCTCGAAATGAATTGTCATATAGCACAGTGCTACGCAATGGCTTGAACCCTAAAGTATTCGTTAGAAGGCCTTTGTTGTGAAACATTATTTTTGGTCATACGGGATCAGCCGTTCTGGGGGACCCAGTGTGAAACGTGTGTTTTAACTTTTTGAAAAAGAGTTTCATCACATCCCACCCACAAAGCGAACGTTGTTTATGTTAATAAGAAAATGTAAGCAAACCAAATCAATTCTTTTTCAATGAAAACATAGTTCTGTAAAAAAAACGCTCATCCTCAGACAATGAGCATGTGGCGATGGTGATTAATAGGATCACCAAAGAAGGGTCAGTGGCGTATTGCGAAAGAGCTTGCTTAGTATGAATAGAACGTCTCTTCAGACAATTGTTTAATGAATTTCATTTAATTAATATGGTACAACAGCACACACCGCAAAGGAAACATTGCGGATTCTTCACCAACACTTTGTAGAACGCCTCATATCTAGGAGAACAGGATATCCGTATCATGCAAACTCCGCGTATCACACACTAACGGATGCTTACTTGTGGAGCAATTTGAAGGAACTCGTCTACTGCGATCCATTGCCTCGTAATGTTGACCTGCTGGGAATCAACATCAGACGAGTGTTGCATTCAATTTCACGTTTATAAACCTCCAGCGTGGATGTGAAACATTAGAGCATGTGTTTTGACTTATACAGGTAGAACAGTTTTTTACTTAACTTTTGAGATACTTTATACTTTATGACCGGTAGGCTATACTTTTACAGTTTATTAATAATTATGGTGTGCTCTACTTTGTTATACTTTATTTCCAGCCATATTATTTATAAATGCTGGTAAATTTAATCTAAATTAAATCTTTCTCGTATCCATCCAACTAGCGTATAGTCTGTATGAGAAGTAAGACGCGGTGGAAAAAAAACTTTACATTGTCAGAGGTGGCAACGTAATTACAACCTTTGATTGCAAGAGATATACAAGTGATATAAACCACCAATTCAAGAAGCGGTAAAGTGGTATAGCGTTTCAATGCAAAATGTGATCAAGTGATGTAACCCGCCAATGCAAGAGGTGGTCGAATGCAAGAGATGCAATTCCAGTCTACTAATGAATGAATGGTTTGGGGGTTTGGTTCGCGCCAGTGGCTACACAGTCATAATATCATGCTACTCTGGTTTTCCAGTGACTTGAGAGTTTGAGGCTTGAATCCCCGGGTGGGTGTACTGAATACGTTTTGTTTTAAATTGTTGACCATTCTCCCTCCGCGTAAATGGGATTACATTTACTCAAAAGTGTGTTTATCCATTACACATGCTTAGGTAATATAACATATATAATCCAAAATGGTAGTGAATGATGTATGGTGAGATTTTTTTTAGTGATTGTTTGGTTTTATTTCTATAGAATGTATATATGTAAAGTTTGTTTTGGTAACAGCCCGCAATAAAAACGAATAGCACAAGTTTCTAACGCCTTCTTCGAAGCAGACACGTCTACATATTTTTTTTATTTTTTATTATATCTTATACAGTTCTCCCTCACTTGGCTACATTGCCCCGCTTGTCTCGATTATGTTTCATTGGCGATTTCAACTTTGTTTAGAGGTGAAAAATAAACCACTATAGCTTTTTAGTTTAGTCCGAGACAGTTTCCAACTTTATCCCAGATCCTATCCTATTCCCTCTGGATTAAATGGTCGTTTTTATCCAATTTTACTACACAATAGGTAAAGTGTATAATATAATGGCATTCTACGTGTGTCATCCTAGATTGCTTTTGAACTTGTCAATGAATAGCAAATAAAAATATAATACACTATGGCAATATTCAAAGTTAAAAAACACACAAGTGACTAAAACATGCTTAGCGCTAAAAACATAGCACAAAGCATACACTTATGCGTGTAATGTGTCTATGCAGTCTGCTCTTTTATTACCATTTTATTAAACAAGCATGTTTAAACTTTTAGACAGAACGAATGACATTTTTTTAAACCTAACTCTGTAAATGAATAAATTACATAAGCTATATATATATATATATATATATAGAGAGAGAGAGAGAGAGAGAGAGTTTCTGCAACCATATTTACTAGGGCAAGGGTGACCAAAATATTGATACGAATTGTTTTAGACTAATGTTCTCGAGTCATATATGGTAGTTTTAATTCCTGTACTAGGCTTGATATCCTTCTAACCATCTTTCAAAGCATAAACACCAAACTTTAAAAAAACTCAATACAATCCATGTGGTGTGTCTATTCTTCCAGGGCTCTTTCTCCCACTTCTAGATACCAGAGAGAGCTGAAATTTGGAATGGATGCTATAGAGCATGCCATATTTATGATAAAAAATCGAAACTTGGTAAATTCAATATGGTGTAATCCAGAATGACGGATAAAACTTACAATTTAATCCTGGAGAACTAAACTTTAGTAATGACACTATGGAGCATACCAGCCTTATGAGAAAAAATTTAAACTTGATAAATTCAAGATGGGGGAATCCAGAATGACGGATAAAGCTCACAAATGAATCCTGGAGAACTAAACTTTATTAATGACACAATGGATCATACCATCCTTATGAGAAAAAATCTGAAACTTGAAAAATCCAAGATGGCGTAATCCAAAATGGTGATGCAACGTACAAATTTAATCCTGGAGAAATTAAATTACTAACGGACGCTATAGAGCATGCCATATTTATGAGAAATGCCTGAAACTTTAGAAAACCAAGATGACAGTATCCAAAATGGTGAATGAAAAGTAAAAAATGAGTTTTGGAGAACTAAAATTCTGTATAAATGCCATAGAGCGTGCCATCTTTATTATAAGAATCCAAGATGGTAGATTTAACGTACGAATTGAGTCAAATTAGGATGAATTAGGGGACTAAAAATGTCCTAAAATAATATAAAAAAATTACGTTCTCCCTGGGGTAGAAAAAAACAAAATGGAACAGGCTTCGCGCGAAACAATAAATTGAGCCTTTAGGAGACAGGCCTAACTCCTAGTATAAAATACTTCCCAAATTGTGTCACTCGGATTTGAAATCATCACATTTGAACATCGACGCTTTCATAGAATGGTATGATTTTTAAAGAAGAGTATTATAACTATACACTATTAAGGTGGTGGGGTGGACGGGAGGAAAAGAACGTGAGAAAAGGACAGTGGATTATCAATTCCTACAGCATAACCTTTTTTTGACCAAAATAAATAAATTTTTGCCTTAGAGTTTAATCTTATACACATGGTTATATCAACAGCTCTTGAATATCTGTCACGAGCATAGCGGCATTAAAGGATAAACTTTTTAACTTAAGAGAAAAAAGTTATCATTCCATTTCATGACATCCTTGAGAGATATTCAATAACCTGTTGATATTATCATGCGAATAAAATGTATGTTTTACTAGAGAATTATTTGATTTAGTTTGCCAAAAAAAGTTTTACTAATAAAACTGCACAAATACTGGCAATGTCCCTTTCACCCCACCTTAAGAAGCTACTTTTTGAACCTTTTGACATGACTTACAAACTAAGTTAACTTTAAAGTAGAAGCAATCATCAATCAGTCCTCCATACAATTCACCGCTCTGAAATGGGAAGCTTCAATTTCATCAAATTAATATTTTTCAATCGTGCTGGAAATTAAACTCTTAGCTTTTAACTCAGTTGACAGACACGCTAAAATGCCAGACATAAATCCTACCGTTCACACAACCAGAAATTTATAAACTAATTCTGTTTTTGTTCCTTTGCTAGATTTATTTAGCATTAATATTAGAAAACAATTTGGTTGAGTCCACAAAATCCGTGCCCGTGGATACAGTCGTTGAAGTGCTGTGCTTAGAATATATTCAAAAACCTTTTAGAGATTTAGGTTTCACTCGTGGTGAAGTCATGGATTAAGTATTAGTGTGATGTGAAAGCAGATGAGTTGTGTGTGTGACTCACAGTTCATTATAAGATTTTAATAACTCATTATTATGTTAAGCGCCTTAAAACACACACATATACAGAATATTAATAATATACATCTGTTTATTAGAGTTGGACCTAGTCCTCTATTTCTTAAACCTAAGCAAAAATCTTGCTCTCGAATTTTTAATCCAAATTTGAGTCTAGAATCATTAAAATGTTTAATTTTAGCTATATTTAAAATTTAATTTAAAAAATATATTGTTAATGGGTTTGACGCCACTGACCAAATACATTCTTGCTTGTAAGAACTAAATACACTTTTGATAGTGACATATTTTGATGCGATTTTGCTCTGTTAACTTTCTCCTATTAAATTAATCCTATGAGGGGAGCCTTATAAAAATCCTTAATACTAAGTTTTAGCTCGATTGTTACAATTGTTTCGACCCTATGCCGAGATACAGACAGACGGACGGACGCCATCGCCTTTTAGGTTTCAGGGGGTTATGAAACATCAGCCTTTATCAAAATCTAGAGTTAGATTTTTTTTTTACTATCACAATACTTTTTTATCTAAGGAATCGAAAGAAAGCAAAGATACAGCAAAAATACAGCTATAATGTGCTAATATAATACTAACAAAAGATTTTAAAATGCCTGAAACATGAAAATGAATAAATTTAACTATAAAAAAAGAATGGGCATGAATTACAACAACGAAGGCTAACTAGGAGCGTATGTCTTGGATGCGGTGATTCGGCTAGTTGACAATTCAGCTAACTGGGGTTTGGATAATCTTCCTTCTACTGCATGTACTCGTACTTATAAAAGAGCTGACAATTAATAAACTAATAAAATTATCCTTTTCCCGTTGATGTAGAGATTTAGGTTCGAATCACGGTCGAATGTACTGAGGGTGTGTTTTTCTTAAATTGTTTTCCAGCCTCCCCCCCATAAAAAATCGGGTATATTTCTTCTAAATTAAACCTTCATCCCTAACACACTAGTGTAATGAGTAAATATGCTTAGAACACGAAAGGGTATTAAGAAGCGGCGATAAAAAAAATACTACCGTGGTACAAGTTTCCGCCAAAAAAAACATTGAGCTGTTACCTGTCTTTCTGGGTGGCGTAGTTAGCTAACGCGCTGGTTTCGTGTTGAGCTAGACTGCCGAGGATGCGAAGATCGAGGTTCTAATCTCGCTCGTGTGAACCAGGTTTTTTCCGATATGGTTTTCCACTCTACCTCTACGCAAATGCGGGCTCACTTCATCTATATTCATCCTTCCAAATTCCTAAGCCGTTAGAGTAATAAGTACTTAAGCGTATAACCCGAACGGGTAGTAAGACGTGGTGCTAAGTATTAGTATAACATTGATCTGTTATCGTAATTACTACTTAGGTTTGGACCACTGTCCTCTCACTTTACAGTAATAACTCAGCCGTGGGAAATACGGGGGTAGTCTGACTATTTTTTTTAAACTTCGCACTCGCTCATGACGAACTCTGATGAGATGGCAATGTAGCGAGGGGCGCGAGGAAGGGGTCACAAGAAAGAAGAAACTCGGCGTTGTTTGTCGTTTGGCTAACGAGGCCCAAAAGCTCTGAGCGTCTCGATTAACAAGGTGCGAGCAGGAGCGCCGAACAATAGGCGTCGTTCCCTCTCTTATCTGTTTGTTTTTCTTTTGTCGTCATCTGCGAATGGGTTGGTAATGGCGGGAAAGGGGAATGAGGTGGTGCTTTTTGTCTGTGCTTTGAGTCTATCGCTTGGTTTATTGCGGGTTTATTTATCTTCTTCACTTTTCCTACCTCCCCGCTCTCATTATCTTCATCACCTTGGGCGGTGATATCCCATCTATTTTCTACACCTTAAATGTTACTGCAGTCTTACAAAATAGGATGTATATTTATTTTACCCTCAGCTCTTCTAGTTGGCTATCATTTACTTAAACTAATAACTATATCTATACAACCTATGGGGCTAAGATAGTGAAGAAAATAATTATAATTAACCGTGTCAATTTTTGCTTGAGGTATATTGTAATTGTGGTAGGTTTAGAGTATATAACTTTTTTTTTGTTATTAACATTGATAAATTGTGATTATTGTAGGTATTTGATACCCGAACCGGTGGCCGCATGGGGTAAAATGCTACTCTCGCAATAGAGTAAACTGCCGATGACGGGAAGATCGGGGTTTTAATCCCGGTTGGGTGGAGTGAGTGTGGTTTTTACTAAATGTTTTCCTACTTAGCCTCCACGCAAATTTGGGTAAGCTTCCTCTAGGTTCAACCTTCCTTATCCCTAACACATTAGCGTAATTAGTGCGAATGGGTAGAATAGGTAGATACGCGTTGTTAACAATTAATTAAATGTTATAAATTTTGGCTGCGAAGAATAAAAAGGTTAATATTTTGTAAAATGTCCTTTCTATGAAAAGTGGACTATATTAATACTCTGAATACGGGAATAAAAACTACTATATAAGTTTCTGAACTCACCTCAATACATCCTTTCTTTAAAAAATAAAAATAAATTGTTTCATTCTTCTCCACGTTTATTCTTTTGTATTACTTTCTTAATGTTTGCGCCGCGGTCGTGCCCACTGTGTTTCTTATTGTCCCCTTAAGAGACTTCAGTAGCCGAAAACTCTAGCCTACCCTTAACGTCACTCCTGAAGATTACTTCTTGCACCTGCCCGCACTACGCAACGAACAGCCTCGTAATTCTCTCGCTCGCCTCTTCTCATTTCTTAGAGCGATGACGTCATTGTTCATAACACAAAAGTGTTTTTTTCTTTTGTCTGTTTGTTCTTTCTTCTTTTCCTCGCCGACAAAGCCTAAAGTTGATCAACGCAATGAGCCTCACGTTGATGCTTTGCTAAATTGGCGCGTTGGGAAAAATATAACTTTGCGGATATTAAAAGAGTTATGAACTTTACTCTCTCAGTCTTTTTTATTTGTGTATCCTGCTTTCTTCCTCACATATGGTCTAATTGAATAAGCCTAGGCTCATATTGAAAAATAAATGGTACGACACGGTTGTGTACATTTTCTCATCTAGTATATCAAAGCTTGGAACAAAATGTTTAAAATGCTATTATTAATAATCTACCCACCCTTAAATAAATTTTCCTCTGGTTGTATGAAACACCCTTCAGATATAAATTTTGGATATTTTTATAGCCTTTTTAGATTATAAGTGTTATAAAATGGCTTTATAGTAAACTAAGCTCTTCTAATTTTTTTTATAGAAAATAAAAATATACTTTGTATTATGTAAATAGCCTAACTCCTCAAATATACCAATTTTGAACAAAATAATTCAAGTAATTCTAGAAATAATTCATAATATCTAAATATTTTAGTTGACTAACCTCAAATCATTGTTTATCTAATAAACCAATATAACATTTATTTTTATTTTAAAACGCTCTTTGGATACCCATTTTTAGCAAAATTCTTCGCGCCAATTTCTAAATGATTCAATTTTTTTTTTAAATCATTGAAAAATAAACTAACCTTAATTTTAAGGCTAGAACTAAAATTGCGATTCTGCTTCGGAGTATGACCATCCATATACCCTCTAAATAGCAAGTTTTATCGGAATCCATCAATCCGTTTCGGTATGGGGACAGAGACAAATTATAGGACCGTCATTTTTTGGTTCAGTGACAAATAACATTAAAAAAAATCTCTAGGCAGAAGATTTTTGTGAATACAATATTTTTATTATATGAGGGAAAACATTAGGGTTTATATATATATATACACACACACACACATCGTGTTTTACTACCTGTTCTGGTTTTAAAGCTCGTAATGATAGCTAACTATTTTTAACTCATATTGAACTTTGTTGTCCAGAACCTAGTTCAAATCCCTGTTGAGCGTACTGGAGTGTTTTTATCCAAATAATTTTCACTGTATTTTATACAGGTTATCTTTCCACGCCAGTGTAGATTCGTTTCTTTTAATGTTTCCTCTTCATTCATACCTCTTAGATAAATTAATTAATAAACCGTTTGCTATTATTATTATTATTAGCACTTCGTCTTACTACCCGTTCGGTTTATACGCTATTACGCTCATGTGCAATGTTAGGGTGATTGTTAGATGAAATGGAGGACTTACAGTTTAACGTGGAATCCGAACCACGGTGGAGGCCTGACATTCCATACATTCACAAGTTGTGATTAATACACGTCTTGTCAGAAGTGAAGGAAGGGTTTGGTAATCAGATAAATTTGTACCGGGACCGAGGATTGAACCACGCACCCCCAGCACAGAAGTCTGACACCTTACCCCTAGACCACCAGGTCACCTAAAACCTTGTGTTGAACTTGTAGATATTAATATTTAAAAAAATAGGTAAGTTAATATTATCATCCTTTGCTAATAAGAAAAACAATGATCAATTAAGTTTTTTAAATTATATTTAAACTTATTTTAAGTAAACATTTGAAGTTAAATACAAACTAAAATTGGTGGTGCAAGTTCACTGGATAAGGAATTAATCTGTTGTAAGACAAACCACTTAATAATAATAATAATAATTCGTTATCTTAAGTGGTTGTTATTTTATGTAGTTAATAGTAAGTTGTGGTTTTATTCATTTAGCGAAACATACGTGATTACGAAATATTTTACCTCCTTTGCCTAAATTGCACACAAACGCTTGTCTTAATAATTAATTTTCTCAGAAAATGTACCTTTACTTCAAAATACCAAACAAGTTATTTATCTACTTGGGTAATTGGTTTTCGATAATGGGCTAGTGCACTTTCTGTTCAATTCTCCCGTCTCTAATTTTAGAACGGCTTTCACATTCGCTACTGGAAAAAGAAGAAGAAGAAGAAGAAAAAAACGTACTCACTAAACCTGGTTCCGTCACGGTTTGATAGTGTAACGGGATCCAAGATTTGATTCCCGACATCACTGAAAACCGTATTGTCGAGGGTTAGCCTTTTCACAATGATGAATTAACACTCAGGGGACTGTGTGTTGTGCCTGTGTTTAGTAAAAGAATAAACGGTGAAAGTGACACTCTATTTCAAATGTATGACTATAGTAACGCGGGTTAAATGACTCGTAGCCCAGTAAGTACTTTAACATCCATTACATTAATTGTCCTTTTGGCCGCCCTTGCTTATGTAATATAATAAATATCATTATGTTTGGTTCTACTTCGCCACTTCACTAAATTTGAATATTTATTTATTGTTTTAAAGTTAGATAGTTTGTTTTAATTGCACATGTAGCTCTAAATGTGATATCTTCATAATCACTCTAAATAACGAAAGCCATGTTCTGTTTGTCTTCCGGGAGTGTTTATCAAACTTCCCGATAAAGTACAAACATGAGGTTTCGTCCACTCATATCTAGTGTTCACCCCCGTGACCAAGATAATGACCAAAACAATAATATTACTACTGACCCTGACGTAAACAGACTTTAAGGCCCTTGGCCCTGTCGAATGCAAGTCTAAAATCTATTTCATGGGATGGTGGGTGGGAGGGTGAAAGATGTGGCGTGGCTTCACAACCGACCAAAGTATCCTTCCGAGCCAACAAGAACAGATGGATCATAGAAACCGTAAATGGCGCTAGCTACCTGACAGGTCTTGTGGATAAATCATACGGTTGGAAATATCAGTTATATTGAGAATGAGTGAAATCTTTATAATAATATTTTCAACACCTATTCTAAAAAAAAATGTGTCAATGTTTATTAGTTGTTGCATTTTCTTATTTTTTTGTTATGAAGCCGGCAGTTTTATATTGAAAAATATCAATTTTAGCGATATTTTTTTATCACTGTTAAAATTATAGTGGAGTTGTGTTTATATATAAAGTATAACTTAATCAACATGCTTCTATTCTTGAACAAACCGTTTCCGAAAAGAAAATTGCAAAATAATAAAGGAAATTGAAAATAACGTTTACTCCCATGAGTCTGCATTTCCACGTCAAATTAAAAGGGCCAATCGCCTTAACTTATTTCTATATACGTTCTTATTAGTGCACGAGTTAAACTAAGAAAAAGGATGCGAAGGGGAACCTTAGAATAAATTCACGCTTTTTACCAAATCCAAGCTAACATGGCCGCTATTAGAATAATGATCTCCCCGCCGACCAGGATCATATGCACTTTCAGTCTATCGTATCCAAGGGTAAAACGTACTACTTACAGACTAACTTGATTCGGGAAAATACATGATACACTAAATCCAGAAATTAAAATGTCTGAGGACAAGCCTAAATTGCAAATAATAAATTATTTAATGCACTGTATACGGCTGAACCAAGACCCCTTTTATATGGTTTCAACCTCACGAACCACGGGAATTGTAGAACTTTTGACCTCAATGGGAGTCGAACCAAAGCCTCTTAAGAGATAGCAACCCTCATAGATGAACACGTGGCCTGGATGTCAGTGTCGTCTAACTGGTTTGTCGGTGATAATAAGGCTTGAGTTCGAGTCCCCATTAGGTGTACTAAGAGTGGTTTTTTTTACTATTTAGTCCCACTCTCCACGAAAATGTGAGTACATTTCCTAAAAAAAAATTATACCTTACTAGTCCCCTTCACTTTTGTATAACTAAAATGCGGATAGTCAAATAGGGCATTAAGACAAGGGTCAAAGGAAATATTAGAAAGGTGGTTGGACAGTTCTTGTTGCGCATACCAATCTCAATTCTCAAAGTCAACAAGTGATTTTCATGTCGTCCTTCCATCCTTCCACCGCGCGTTTTGAGCCAAATTTGAGTGATAATTAAATGTATAAGCAATAATTTAATTACGTTATATGAAGAAACTAAATACATGTTACGACACAATCACGCAAACTTTCTCATATTGTGTATTATATCGTCAAAAATAATTTTCAAAAATAGGTTTTTATTAAACTACCCTTAAATAAGTTTTACTCATAAAAACAAACACATCATCTTGTTAATCACAATAACCACTCTTTATATATAAATTTTAAACCAAATTGTTCAAATATAATTTAAAAAATTCGATTTTTCAAAAATAAATTTGCAAACTATTTTAAAATTATTTGTCACTTGTAAAAAAGTATTCTTATTTATCATGAAAAACTATTCACAGCCTCCCATTTTTAATTCAATATTCAAGGTATATATTAAAAACTTTTAAATTTTCTATAATGTGCTGTAAGTAAACTACCCTTAAATTAATTTATTTTATATAAATAAAATGTCATCTTCACGTCAAACACTCCCCAAATAAACAGTTTAAGCGAAATCGTTAGAACCAATTTCAAAATAGTTTGAATTTTAAAAATATCTGCTTAGTAAAAAAACACTTTATCGATTTTTACTTTCTCGCTATCTTACAGGTAGAGAAAGTATTGTGCTCGTCAAAAAATTCAACTCGAGATTTTGATGAATCTCGACGTTTCATGACCCTCCGAATCCGAAAAAGTGATTTTTGAATTTCTGTTTGTTTGTCTGTCTGTCTGTACCTCCAACTAGAGCTTAAAATATTTTACCGAACAGGCTAAAACTTGGTATCTAGGGTTTTCATAGGGTTAACCGAGGGGAGTTGAAATTGTTTATTTAACCCTAAAATCAGGGTAGTTTACTGAAGGGCAAAAAGAGAAAAAGTCGATTTTCTCAAAATCACCTTTAACAATTTTAATTAAATTTCATTTATAAATATTCCAAACAAAATGGCTACTCTCAATATTTCGGCAAAATGACTTTAAGGGCTCCGATCTGATGTGTAAATTATCTCTCTTTTTTATTATATATCCTAAACTACTTGAGATATGTAATTACTTATCATTACAAATATGCAGATCTATTTATAATACAAATATTTTATTCGAAGCATAATTTTATCAAAACCATAACTTTCAAGCTATACGCAAATATATTTTTAACTTTTCGAACACAAAAGTATTGAAACCTTAAAAAAAATGTAACCTGAAATGTTGATGGATGTTGACGTCTTATGACCCCCCGAACCCTAAAATTGGTCTTTGCAATGCCGTCTGACTGTGACTCTGTTTAAAATTAAAATTAAGAGTAGTTTAATAAAGGGCTAAAAAAAAAAAGTTTTTCTCAAAATGGGCTTAAACGATTTTGATCAAAATTTTTATCTAGGCGTTGATTAAGATTATAAATAAATTGGCTATTTTTATTTTCCCATGAAAATGACTTTTAGGGTACTTTACAGAAGCTGAAATTTCCGTATCTTTGCAACTATTTGATATACTAAACAATTTATTATAGCAAAATTGTAGTACTATTAAAAATAAAAACACTTTTATATGAAATATATTTTTATAAAACGTACGGTTTCTGAGAAATTGGCAAATATATTAATACAATTTTGTGAGCTTTAGTTGTAAAAAGATAATACTTAAGTTTTAACGCAATAATTCTCCAATGACAAAGAGTAATTAAATATAAGTAAGTCTCTAAAAAATTTGTTATTTTTCCTTTTAGTCTCTAAGGAGAAATGTTTGTACAACAACGATCTATATCCATTTTAGACTCAATAGTCAATGTTTACATTTTTTATTGGTTAAATTTATAAATGATGAATTTAATAACAATGCGATGACATTAAGATGTGCAACACTTAAGAAAATGTTGGACATTTTAACCGGAAGTCGAAATTTTAATACGAAGTGTTAACCCTTTTGGACCCAATATTGATCTATTTTTATCGGTCCAATAATACAAATAAGGACATTAGTTATATCAAAATAAAATTATAAAATTAAAAAGCGGGACTCAAAAAATCTTTTACATAGGTATAGTTCAACATATTCTTGGGTTTACTAGTGTATATTATTTCATTTTACATATATTAAGAGTTTTTAGTAAATATCTCCATTTTAAAAATATAGCGAGGAAGTCCGTACGGAGTTCTGTACCATTTATTTGCACAAAACAAAGTATACAAGGTTATTTGTCTTGTCAAATATTCCCAAAATACCCATTTAGAACAAATCGTTAGGGCAGTTTTTTTTAATATCTCTAGTTTTTGAAAAATTATTAATCAGTAAGCTTCCCATAAGTTAGTTTTTACCCCAAAAACAAGTATACAGTGTTATTTGGTATATCAAACACTACCAAGATAACAATGTGTAATAAAATCGTAATAGCATTTGTAAAATATTACAAGTGTTTGGAAAATAAGTCATCAGTAAACTACCCTGCAACAAATGTTTGGCAAAAAAACAATAAAATAGTACTATTTGTCATGCCAAACAAATCCTATGTATGCATTTTAGAGCCATTTTCGAAAAATTTGGATTTGAAAAAAAAATTATTCCGAAGTAAACTACCCTTAATTGAAAGGTTAGGGTTAAAATACTATTTTGTGGAAAAGTCCTATTATATCTAAATATTACATTTGAACGAAATCAATTACATTTATTTTAATAGACAGTGTAAAATCCAGGTTTTTTTAGGTTCGACGGATTTTTTTCACTATGACAATACTCTCTCTATATGAGAAATTAGAAATTGTAGCTCAGAACACTTTTAAACTGTACTGGTTTAAGGTGATCTCTTAATGATCCCGGGTTCGATTCCCGTATCCAGGTGGCATTTTTACTTTAAAGAATATGATATTAAAATGCTGTTATAACCTTAACTAACAAATAAAAACCTTGCTATTAAAAATCCTTTAATGGCTAAATATGACCTCACTGAAATCTAATCTAGATCGCACTACTACTTTAACCGCTTAACAGAGTTATACAGTTTCAAAGTGCGTGTGTGTCTAAAAATATAATTACATTAAGCTGTTAGATTAGTGAAATGATGTTTGTAATATTGTACTTAACTAGCAGAAGTACCTGGGTGGCCTTGCCCGATGTAATGCTTATCTTTGCTTCAAACAGACCGAAAAATAAATCTCTTAATTTTATTTATTCCGACCCAGTTTTTAATAAATTTAAAAAAATCTAGTCATAGGCCTAAATTTAAAATTTCAGATTCGAGTTGCACAGGTTTGTGCACAGGGACTTCTAATTTAAATTTTTAATCCTTGGTATGCGATAGATATTGTGAAATGCTTATGATACACAAAAAAACTCTTCATTTGATTAATATAGAAATATCTTTACACTGTGGTCTGTAAAAAAATGCTCTGGAAAACCTGGAAATGTCAGGGAATCTTCAAATATAGTTTGGCTGGACACCCTGACTCAAAGTACCAAGTTTAAACTATCTTAATTATGGCCGAGGCCTAAGCAAAATTAAACAATCCTAGCACTTGTGGTGTTTTATTTATGATAAACTTGAGTTTTTGAAGTTTCAACTGTTGCTACTTATTCATACGCGTAGGGTACTTTACATTAATCCATGACCAAGTTAATTTTACTTGTGGGACTCAAGTTGATTGCGTGTTCAGATTTCTAGCCAAATTCTCATTTTAGTAAAATAATTACTATTACAGAAAGTAATTTTATTTCTCTCTTCTCTCTTCAGAGTGATTTGTCATAATATAGGGGATAATTAATTATTCATACTTATTCTTTACATCTTATTTTCGTACCGAGCTAAAATGTGGGTGTTTTTAAATTAAAAAGGAACTGGAAACTACAATTTCCTTAAATTTTCACGGTGGAATCTCACGTGTCA
The DNA here is from genome assembly GCA_901482245.1 of Timema douglasi. Lineage (NCBI taxonomy): Eukaryota > Metazoa > Arthropoda > Insecta > Phasmatodea > Timematidae > Timema > Timema douglasi. Next base: position 109,820 of record CABEEJ010000851.1, on the reverse strand, counting down.
TTTGTGTAATCTTATAATAACGCCGAAAAATTAATTACTGCCGTTTATTGGCAGTTTCTTAAAATACAATTTTACGAGGGGAAAGTACACTTATTAATATGTAATTCGATCGTTAAGAGGAATGAATAGATTATTTTAAAACATCCTTATAATTTAAAACAGCAGCTCTTTGGTTTTTCAGTTTTCTCATCACTTCGCCTTATGGATTAGTGGTTAGAGAGAGAACGATCATACATTTTCTTGGCGATTAAAATGATATAGTTAATTATGACTCACTCCTAATTCGTTTTTTTATTTATTAAAAAGGTCTGATTTCATACCCCAGCTTAGGGTAAGTATGAATAATTTTTCACGCGGAATTTTCACTGTGGTGTTCACGTCCTTTCCACAATACGTTAGTACAGGTGAATTTATTCTTAATGAGCCTTCCCATATCCACCCCTTTGATTAAGTTGCTAATTACCCTTGTGTTGAACATAAGCCCTACTAGTAAAATATTCCAGTCAGGTTATAAATAATTCGAATTTGAAACTAATTGTGTTCCCTTTCACAAAGTTGTTAATTGATCGTCTGGTTGCTCTGTTGTTTTTATATGTGACTCGCGTGTTACTACCCGTCTGGGTTGTTTGCATATTTACTCAATTGGGGTAGCAGTGATAGTTGTTGTAATTAGAATTAAATATACTAGAATTTGAGATAAAGGCGAGCGGAAAAACAACTCGATGCATCCTGCTGAGATTCGACCCCCTATCTCCCCGTCATCGGTAATCCAGTCTATTGAGAGAATGACGTCTTAGACCTGCGTTTTTCAACCGGTGTGCCGAGAAACATGGGTGTGCCGCAAGAGTTTGGGAAAAGATAAAAAAAAGAAGAGAGAAAAAAAATGGAGGAATTAAAATAAATATTTTTAAATACGTAATCAACATTATTTTTTTAGGGTCGGCTGGAATGGGACGTGAAAAAAGATAGTTTTCGCTCTTTTTTTATATCAAAACTTTTCTCGGTCGAAATAAAAAAAATGACTTCAAAAGAAACATAGTTTAATTTTCTTCACATGGTGATCCCAAAATTTCTTGAATATCTATCAAGAATACCCTAGAATTTAATGACAACTTTTTCTCTTCATTTAAAAAGTTTGTCATCTTATGCCGCTATGCTCATGACATGTTCAACGACTGTTGATATCACCATGTGAAGGAAATTAGGCCTAAACTATGTTTCTACTGGAGCAATATTTGATTTATTTGGCAAAAATACAAGTTTTGCCATAAAAACTGCAAAACCACTGGCGTTTTCTCGCGTGCTCTTCCATCCAGCCATAAATAACACAATTATAAGAATTTTATCTACCAAATTTTTAAACACAACCTTAATACTCGCTATTTTAATGACACAATATCTCCTTAAAAACCCGATTGGGTACCTCGACCCATTTTGCACCTTGTTCAATGTGCCGTGAGTTGAAAATTGTTGAAAATCGCTGCCTTAGACCATGCGATCATTGTAACCTGTTTGTCTTCGATTTAAAAACCAAGACAATTATTTTGCTCGCAAATTGACATTAGACTGAAATAAAAAAACTTGTTAAATATTTACTATGTTTACGTGTACTTTGTGTAAACCTCTACAATGAATTCTAACCCTTCGGTTAACCAGAAGAATAAATTACTGTAGGGAAGACCGTATTTAACAGTCACAAAAGCTACTAACTCTACTTTTATAGATCAAACGTCAAATCATACTTATTATATGCAGCTATCACTTTTTATGTATCGAGTCAATACCTAAAAAATAACACTTTTTTATCGCGGCGTTTTACTACCTTTTCAGGCCATACGCATAATATACAATAAATTACTCTAATAAAGTAGGTATGGGGAGGAGGTAATTTACCCGAATTTGCTAGGAAGGATAATGAGAAACCATTTATGAAAAAACACCCTTAGTATACACGTCCCGGGATTTGAACGCTGATATTCCCGTCATCAACAGTACACTCTAACACGAAAGTGACCTCCTATACTATTCGACCAGTGAAGTGGGTAAATAAAACTAGTAAACATTAAAATAGTATAAGTGATTACCACAACAACAAATCTTTTATTTATAAATTGTTCTTCCTATCAGAGTCTTCATACTATAGCAAACTTAACTTTCATGGTTTAACTATAGTATAGACCAAGTTTCCTAAACCCTATTTGGCCCCACTCAACTTAAATACTTATCAAAGAGCCCCCGATCACTCACCATTTCTCATCTCTAATTTTGCTCTTTTTTCTCTATATATTATATTTTTTTCATTAAATTCAAACTTCCTCCAGATACTACTCTTTCCCATATTTATATAAAAAAATAAACTAAATTAAATGTACATTTTCATAACAAACTATTTAAATTTCATATAACCAAGGCCCAGATTTTGATAACCTAATAATGATCAAAAAATTACTTATAAAATAACTAAATATCCAAAAAATAATTTCAAATTTTCCAAAAATTACTAAATAATATGAAAAAAAACTTGTAGTAAAATTGCACGCGATTAAATAAAAAATACGCATTTTACAAATTTAAAATGCAATGAAAAGCCTTATAAATACTTTTATTCTGCAAAATATATTAATATTGATTTACAAATATGTGTCTCAGAAATAATAGATAGCCGCTCCCAACGCAACCCTTTCCAGCTAAATCGCAATGTTTCATCAGAAATATGTATTTTACAACTAAACAAGCGAAGAGAATACAAAGTTAACTACCTTCATAAACTTTTTATTCCAAAAACTGTGTGTTGAAAAAGTTTATGTTTGAGTATTAAAAAATATGCTTATTCAACATGATTGGCTTGCAATGACTCAAAATTGCCTAAAAAATTACGCAAACCAAGAAAATGTGACCTTAAATTCCAAAATGATAAAAAAAATGGCCTATAAAATTTACATTTCTACAACAAGGGGATAATAAACAGAGTTTATGTACTTATGAGCATTGTATAGTAAAAAAAAAAAAAATGGCATGTTATCAATCTCCGGGCCTTACTTATAACATTACTAATTTTAACTGAGCAAGGTAACATTGGTCACACTCAAATATTATTTGAAATTACATGATATATTTACGAGTTTAAAGGACTCGTAGTTCAACTTTTAATGGCGATGTAGTGTTTCTTACACGGTCATCTGAAAAGTGTACTGAGATCACCCATTTAGACTATAGCCAGTATTGTAATACATCAAGATAAGATTGTTAAATTTCAGGGTTCATCTTCGATCCCTAATACGAATCTATTCGGGTTTTATTATCCGCAGCTTCAAAATAGCTACGTAAATAAACTAGTTTCTCTCTCGAAACTACTGTCCATTCCTTCGTATGACTGCTATTCCTATCTGGGGCTGAAGTGTAAACCATTCCTGCTTCTCTTTTGTAAGGTACATATCAATACTAGGGGTTTTCCCCCTCTGAAACCTCTCCGTAAGCTCCCATGGGATGGATCCCTACAAGATAGAAACATGTTTATTGGGGTCCTGGAAACTGTGGGCTGTGCCCGGGTCAGCTGGCCTGGAACAGGAAAAATAGGAAAGAATCAAAACAATTTCTGCTCAAAAGGGAGGGAAGGGCAACACAATTTGAGGTACGTATTTTTATAGCAAAAATCACATTTTATATTCCTGACAGATTAAAATTTTCTACCTCACAAACTTTTTTTTTACTTGTACACTCCCTCCCACCCTCCATTCCTTACCTATTTTTTAGCGTGTCATTTTGAAATTCCAAATATTCTGGCGTTTTTAGTTATTTGAAGTGGTCCCTATACTTGCTTGCCGGATTCTGGTTTTAAACCACACAAAGGAGTTATTTATTAGTTTTGGATATTTGAACCATTACTATATACCCCCTCCCCTTCCCATTTTTTTAAAACTACCATTTATAAATATCAAATTTTATAATTATTTGCAGTGATCCATACCTTAAACATTTAAATCTTTTACCACAAGTCTATTTTGAAAGTTTTGAACCTCACCCATCTAAGCTCTCATCTACAAAGCAACTCGATACCCATCTTGTGGGTGCCACACACACACACACACACACACACACACACACACAAATTGATGTCATATTCGTATACAGTGACCTGAAAAACCTCCAGATATCACATTTAATTGAGATCAGATTAAATTATATTTCCAATCCCTTTCTGCCCATCTCTACCTTTAAAAGGGTACAACATCTTAAAAACCTTCAAAAAGTCTAACCCAATTTTAGAAATAAACCTTTATTTTATATTTAGACTACTGGTTTAAAAGATACATAAGTAAATTTTGAAAACTTTAAACCCACCTTTTTTTACCCCCTAAAAGCAGAATTTCGGAAAATCTCATCTCCTCTCTTGTCTAGGGCCTAAGAGGAACCTTCACGCAAAATCTCAAGTTTCCTGGCCGAGGGGTTGGGGAAATACGTGATAAGAGTCACTGGGTTGTTTTTCCCTTTAATGGTTGCGGTTAACAGTTCCTAGAAAATCCCGCCTTGATCCAAGCCACTGTAATGAAATTACCTGTATGATTATCAAAATAGCCAAAGATATATTCGTTCACAAATCTAACGCCTTCACGAGATTCTGTTTACGTTTGAAAACTTTTTTTCTGAAAACCTTAAAAATGAATAACATACTATTTCAAAAGTAGACCTTATTTACTCCAAATTTATCTCATCCCACATGATGTATATATTTACTGATGTATGGGACCAGGGGGAGACCTTGTGCAACACGGCCATACAATCTAAACATATCACGCGCAGAACGGCCAAGCCCATCAGAAGGAAAATTAAACACGTACACCCCGTCGAGATCGAAAGGTAGCAACTTATTAGTTCAGCCCTCGCGGTAAGCCATACTTCCACTCATGACTGCAAAATAGTTTGCAGTTAAATAGGGTGCGAGCCATTTTCTTGGTTCATTGAAATTATACTAATATCAATCGATAGGGAAAACTGTCTTCTCTTATTGAAATTTGCCAACCATCCGATAATTTAATAGCTCTATTCTGTCATGGTGGGCAGTTACTATGGAGGGAAGCGTTTCAAGTAAATAATGGTGTTTGCGTTTGCTTTCACCATAATTATTTTGTGTATCTGCCAGGGTTGTAGAAAGCGTCTAAGGGGACGACGTGGATGAGGACTTGCGGTAAACAACAAGAAAAGGAGAGTGAAAACTCGCCAGATTTTCGGGAAAGAGGGCAGGGGGTCACGACTGTCACTATAAATCGTCGGGGGGTGCGCTCATTTGTTCCATTTAACTGATGTTCGCGAGGGAGGAAACGGTTCATTGTGGGATGAATTATGTTGGTTTTGTTTCTTCGGGCGGTTAATGAAGAAAATGATATAAACCTTCTCGGATAATCTTTCTTAGGGATTTCCGTGTGATCCTACAAACTGAGTTATCTCACCACCACCCCCCCTCCCACTCACTCTCCCATCCCCCAAGCCCGGAATAATGTTTAGAGATATGTCTTTTGGGGGACTATCCTACGATTTTGAGATGGGATGGAAAGGCTCTATCTTTATTTTTTCAGTCTTTATGCCAACTTTTTTTTGCCCAAAATATATAAAACTATTCTTAAGTATATACACATTTAAATTAGTTTTAAAATTACACCTGAATACGGGAATCGAATTCAGGACCTTTGGCTTAACGCGCCAATGCTCTAACACTGAGCCATCCATGGAATTTACCTTACTCGGGGTCACTCTTCACTCATAGCTGTAAGACGTGTAGAATCAACTACATATTAGCTAACGATAGAACCGTGAGCTATGAGCTACCAAAGTCAATCTGCGACTCGTGAGCCTGCAGCCGGTGTGTTGATATGTATTTAGACACATTTAGTTTAAGGGCCAGTTTCTTAGTAGAGTTTAGTACGCCTCAAGTGTGGCGCTACACTAAATACATGACGACACCTACCTAAACTCGAATGGAATGGGCCAGTTTCCTATGCGAGAACGGCCCATTCCATTCTGGTTTAGGTAGGTGTCGTCTTGTACTTAGTGTAGCGCCGCACTTGAGGCGTACTAAATTTGACTATGAAACTGGCCCAAATTTTATACACATAGATATTTAAGAAAAAATTTTGTCAGTAATTTGACCAGGACTTCTGTTTTTATTTTATTATTTAAAAAGTGCCTGGTCAAACTTCATGATGCCCGTGATATATATTCCAGAGCTTCTGAGCTTATCATGTCTACAAATTAAACTAGGAGCCAGTTTCATAGTCAAATTTAGTACGCCTCAAGTGCGGCACTACACTAAGTACATGACGACACCTACCTAAACTCGAATGGAATGGGCCGTTCTCGCATAGGAAACTGGCCCATTCCATTCTGGTCTAGGTAGGTGTCGTCTTGTATTTAGTGTAGCGCCGAACTTGAGGCTTACTAAATTTGACTATGAAACTGGCCCAAAAGTATCTGTTGAAGCAATATCGTATTTATTTTGTTGTACGCTTTAGTGCTAGTGTGATGGCTATTATTGACTTTACCCGCCTCGGTGGCGTAGTTGGCTAACGTGCTTGTCGTGTTAAGCTCGACTGCTGAGGACGGGGAGATCGAGGTTCGAGTCTCGTTCGGGTGAACTGAGGGTGGTTTTCCCTAAATGGTTTTCCACTCTACCTCCATGCAAATGCGGGTTCACTTCCTCTAATTCAACCTTACCCATTCCTAATCCATTAGAGTAATTAGTACTTAAAGCGTATAACCCGAACGGGTAGTAAGACGCGGTGCTAAATATTATTATTATTGACTTTTAATATCCTATTCCAAGAAATAGGATATTTTGAGTGATTTTAAAAAGATTCGCCTGTATTTGTTTGGAGGGAAAGATTTATAAGGATGTGGGCTCATTTCTCTGCGTACTTGTAGGGTTTGAAACAGTCTATACCGCCGTTTCTTAAAAATGTTTGAATGGCGTACCACTTCACCCCAACAATTTCCGTAATTTGGAGCACCACCAAGAAAATACTGAATATTTACTATTTCACTACTTTTTTAATATTGCCCATGGATATAACACAACCTACCTGGTTACACCGGCTTTCTGAGCTCGAATCAGTGTTGCCACCGCTCCAAATAATTGCTTAAATCCGTTTTATTTTTAATTAGACTTAGTCTTAATATATTTATAAGATTTGAAGAAACATTATCTTTTTCCGACTTAGATTTGCTTGTTTTGTTTGGAATAATTGCACGTGCCACTGGTCTTAAACTTACCACAGTTAGGGATTCCCTGGTCTATACTTTATCAAGACAAAGTTTATATTTTCTCCACTCTCCCTCCACACAAATACTAGTAGACTCCCTCTAAAATTCAACATCCCTCATCCTTAACTCATTAACGTAATTATTACATAAATGTGTATAACCCTAACCGGTAAAAAAAAAAATCAGTTGTGGCATGATAATGATATTATTTTACAATAGTAAATTTATTCTGAAATCGTAAAAAAATCTCCCAATCTAAAAATATTAATGTAGTCGTTTCACAGTTTTATTTATTGCTATTTTATACTTCTATTTGATCTCAAATAAAATTAAAGAGGTATTTAAACTGTGAAAAAATATATCATACACTTTTCTCTGAAAACTTTTACTGGCCAAACTCGTGTAAATCACCGATCCCCTTATTATGTGTGTATATGTATGTGTATGGGTGTGTTGTGTTGTGTTGTGGTGTGGTGTGTCGTGGAGAGGATGGTGGAAGGGCGTGCATGGATGGATAAAGCTTTCACCATGTGTAGATGATAAATTTGATCCATTAGTTTTGGTTTCATAGGCTTACGTGGTCATGCGAAATTAATCTGGTAAAAGCCTAGAGCGCCCGGCGAGGCACTAGAACCCGTCACCACCTGAATAGGTACCTAGATAAGCAAACAAATATGGCATTCTCGTCTTTGGTGGTTTTCCTTTGGCTTAGAGGTTGAGATTTAAATTTAGTTCGGAGCTATTATGTGATTTTACACATTTATTTTATCGCTATGTTTACCCTTACCCCTCTCCACAATAATGCGGATGGATTTCCTTTGAATTATACTCTCCTTATTCCTACCTCGTTAGGGCACAATCCACTTTTCATAAAAAAAACTATTAGAAAAAAACCAAACATTGTTTTTTCGGTCAACATGAATAACAGTTTACTATTTTTATTATTATTATTATTATTATTATTATTATTATTAGTATAAGCGCTACTCTATAGGTATTAATTAATATATATATATATTAATTAATATCTATAGATTAGCGCTAATAATACTATTATATCACTCTCCTCGATGGCCGCATGGTCTAAAGCACTACTCTCGCAATAGAGTAGACTTTCGATGACGGCGAGATCGAGGTTCGAATCTCGGTTGAATGTACTGAGGGTGGTTTTTCCAAAATGGTTTTCTACTCTTTAGCCTCTTTAGCACACTTTTACTAAATTAACCTTCCTAATCCCTAATATCATTAACGTAATTAGTAAATAAGCGTTAAATTCAAACGGGTAGTAAGACGCGGTGCTTAAAAAATATATCTATCTAAAGTGACAGCAGAAAATTATATCACCTGTCTTATGAATACGTGGACGTAGATCCCGTAACTTTAGTAGTTTTCGAATAAGGTTCTTCATATGAAAATTGAAGTTTTGTTAAATTGTAGACCCTATGCATCCCAGACAGGTTATGAGATGCTGTAGAAAAAAATATAAATTCCATCCTCATGATGATATCCCAGCTCACACCGCTACAAAAGTAACTTGATAAAATCTTTTCAGAGTTGGTCCTTCTCGGCTGTATGGGGATACTTAAGACGAATAAAACGTTATCTACTTGGTGTCAATCAAGTAACCACTTCACTCCACTTCACTTCCCTTCACTTGACCTACTGCCTTCTCCTACTACACACACGACCGATCATGACTTGCTATCACATCGTCGAGATGTTGTATTCCTCCCTGAATAACAAGCGCCTGCGAGGAGGCATTCACGTTCTTGGTTCGGGGTGTTCTCTTTCCAGAACGGTTTCTCTCAAGGGTGGAAGGGCTGTGAAACTATCGTGTAGTTCATAAAAGCCAACAGCTATTTCACCATCCTTGTTTAAGTTAGTATTACTTTAATGTTTCCCGAGGTTTATTTTGAAAAACAAAATGCTACCTTAAATTATACATGATAAGGTTAGAAATGAACTTCGGTTACTGATACACCCGTCTCTCTATACGTCTTTCAACACAATGAAGGTGGAAATTTCTTCATCCTTAACCCATTAGCATATTTATAACATAAATATATAACCTAAATGGATAGTAAGATGCGGTGCTAAAAACATTACCTGACTTATGAATACATGAAAGTAGCTTTAGGAACTTTTCTAGCAGCCAGACAAGGCCCTTGTACTGCGACACTAAACACCCAATATGTCTAATAGAACGTACTCAAACACTAGTAGGCTAATAATTTACTTAAAGGCACCACCAGTTCTTGAACCAAACTCCGACATGCCTATAGCCCATGTAATTCACTGAAAGGACCGGTGATACCACATTTTTAATGACGTAACAATGACATCACTAGTCTCTGTTTTCGCCCGTTTAATCAAACACACCGGGACACAGTTTAACTATAATGAGTTTTTGGTGTGTAATCAATGATCATTATTATCCGCTAATACTCTTTGCCCTAGTAATGAACTCAATTTCCCTATTTAACAACTTACTTGCTCTATTCCACCTCTCTTGTTTAGCACTCCTCCTTCCTTTGGCCGACCCCCCTCCATCACCTATTTTTCCCTCCTCCTTTTACCGACCTCCACCCCTTATTTAAACCACCTCCCTCTTTCTCCAATTAGTTGTGGCCGTGGGAACAAGGACACGCTGGATCACCTGTTTGAACGGGTAATTAATCTTCCTATGAGCTTTGAGCGTTCGGACAGAAGAGAATAGTTACCATGGAACCCTGTTTATTCTGCTAGGTAATGAAAGTTCGTGATGATCAAGATGGCGAAAATAATAATGTCATTAATCTCACACATTAGCTCAGTTGGTAGCGAGTCCGTTTTCTGAGCCATTGGAACAGGGTTCTGCTCTCGGCTTGGTCGAAAAATATATCATCGAAGGGTCCTCCACTTTTGGAACTACGAATTAATCGACAAGGGGCTAGTTTGTAAATCTTGTGGAGATATATTTAGTCGGTTCATAAATTGTACCTTAAATACCACTAATAACATTAATAATTTTATTGCACAAACACGTTTCCTAAGGGACTGATGGCCGCGCTTGTGTGACAAGGGGATAGAAAGGTCGAGACGGTACCCTAGTTCATTTTCACGCCGATGATGCTGTAACAGAGTTTGCTTCTTTAATAAGTATGTTAACTGTCCTCGTGGTATAGTGGTCTGCTGACCTAGAGGTCCTGGTTTCAATTACCAGCTGGTACCATGAGAATTAAAAAAAAAAAAAATTGAAAGAGGGATAATTCCAATGGTCACTAGGATTTGGTTAGTTAGGCTTAATTTAGATTAAGTTTTTGGATCCGTACCGTTATATTGATTATCCTCATTCTCTCACCTCATCTGGACATGGAAAGAAGCTCCACTAAATTGATGTACGATTGGTTAGTACATTCGGTTGTCCCCAGGGCAATGGCACATTAGTAATGGTTAATCTACCTGCAATAATACACTGGAGGATGGTTTTCATGCATATCTACCGCTGTGATCTCTCATACTTTCTTGATGGCAGTGGAAATACACTTCTTATCAACTACCTCTTTTATCCGGACCTTAGGTTAAGGTTGAATGGAAGAGAACGCAAGAAAAAAAAACAAATTTTTTTTTGCAATTTTTATGGTAAAATATTTATTTGGCCAAAATAAACTAAATATTTCTCCAGTGCAAACATAGAATTTAATTTTCTTCACATGGTGAACTTTAAATTTCCTTGCTATTTTTCAAGTGTGTTCTGGAATGTAATGACAACTTTTTCTCTACATTTAAAAGTTTATTAAATAATGCTGCCATGCTCATGACCGATATTTAGGAACTCTTGATGTCAAAGTGTGAAGAAAATTAAACTCTATGTTTGGACTGGAGCAATATTCGATTTATTTTGACAAAAAAAAAAGGGTTGCTATAAAAACTGGAAACGCATTGGCCTTTTCTCGCGTCCCCTTCCATTCCACCTTAAACGTTAACACTTTTTTTCGGATTTTTCTTTCTCTTCACTTCACAAACCGTTTGGGTTACACGCATACATTTAATTACGCTAGTGACGTGGATATGAGTTAGGTAGAATTTAGAGGAAATTCTCTCTCATACGCGTGGAGGGAGAGTAGATAATCACTCATTTAAAAAACCAGCCTCAACGGGATTTGAAACCCTACATCTTCCTCACCGGGATTCAAGACTAAATCAGCTTATCTCGTGGACTACGTACCTACCAGCATGGGAAAACCGTTATGTTAAATTATTTAGAGGAATCATTTTCCTACGTGACGCGAGAGGAATAAAGGTTTCGTATTCGTCAGACTGATCACGTATTTATTTCTATTTAACCAGCTATATTTTTCTCTGTAATTCTATTTTCCTTTCTCGCTGCACTTGTATTTACGATGTTTAAATCACGAAACATTAACTCCATTAATAATACAGAGGTTGGAATGTGAAACCCTTCCACGTACGACGTAATGAAACTTGGGGAAACTACATAATTTATAGACGAAATCACCCCCCAGGGACTTGTACAACACCGAGAGGCTAAATCTATCTAGTGTAAGTTCTACTAGTTACAAGAAATGGCAAGGTATATTCATTCGAGTTATTTCTGAGGGCGTCTAATAGATTCGTAAAATGTATTTGATAAAGATGTCCTGAACATGACTTTTAACCTCATGGATCGTATTCTGTAACTTGGAAAATTACACCTGGACATGGGAATCGAACTCAATACGGGACGATTCCTCGATATCTCAATGATTAGAGCATTGACATACTTCGCCTCATATCTACCAACTGAACTATAACCCTTACGCAATCTTTTTTCTTTCAGCACCGCGTCTTACTAAACGTACAGGTTATACGCGTATGTACTAATTATGCTAATGGTTTTAGGGAGTAGAAAGGCTATATACAGATGAAGTGTACCTACATTTTGCCTGGAGGGAGGGTGGAAAACCCGTTTTGATAACCACCCTCAGTACAACCGATTGAGATTCGAACCTCGATCTCCTCGTTATTGGCAGTCTAGTTTACTGCAAGTGTAGCGTGTTAGATCCTGAGGCCACCGAAGCAGGTCTCAAAATATATTAAAAAATCATAATGATAAAGAGATAAGTGTGTCTTAGATATGGCTTAGATCTCGAATAGCTCGGTTATTAGATCAGGGACGCGGTAAGTCAAATGTGGCTGGTTAGTTTTTACTCATTCATGAAACAGCCTTCAAATTGGCATATAAATTAGGCCTCGCTTTTAAAGTATAATTCAATTTAATTGCTTTTCCTTGGAAAAGGTCTGATAAACTGTGGAGCAGTTCAAAGGGATGTACAAGTTTATTTTATCATTACTGATAAGAGAAACGAACATAAACGTTACGTAGTAAGTTTTGGCAAACAAGAATTTAAGCATGTTTGTTCTTTATAAAAGATGTTGAACGGTACGATCACAAATTTAAATAAATCCTAATGCATGTTTTCTGTGGCACTTATATTTTAATTGATTTATAACAAATTCAAAGTATACTCAGTTAACCCTGAAAGGTAGCGAACTTACCTACTATACTATACTATGACGTAGCTTATAATATAGGGCCATAATATCACCCATCAAGTAAAGACTGCTACCCAGAATTTACATTGCCTTACTGACTTACTTTCCCTATGGCACTAGGAAGTCGAAAGTTCAATGCCACACTTACAAAAGTACACCACCTATCTCTATCTTTAGCTAGTTCTACTCAGGCCACATCACTACACCCTATCCCTATTTTAAGCAAGCTCTACCCAATCCACCTCATTATGCCTTATCCCTATCTTAAGCTAGTTCTATCCAGTCCACCTCATTACACACTTTCCCTATCTTGAGCTAGTTCTACTCAGTCCTCCTCATTACACCCTATCCCTATCTTGATCTGATTATATATATTCCACCTCATTACGCCCTATTCCTATATTGAGCTAGCTCTATCCATTCTACCTCACTACATCCTATCTTCATCTTGAGATTGTTCTATCCAGTCCACCTCATTACACACTTTCCCTATCTTGAGCTAGTTATACTCAGTCCTCCTCATTACACCCTATCCCTATCTTGATCTGATTCTATCGATTCCACCTCATTACACCATAACCCAATCTTAAGCAAGCTCTGCCCAGTCAACCTCATTACGCCCTATTCCTATATTGAGCTAGCTCTATCCATTCTATCTCTTTCAGGCCCATTCTCATGCTATCCTCCCATCTGCGTCTAGGTCTTCCCAATGGTCTCTTTTCATTGGGTTTGCCAGTTAACACCCTGAACAAGGTTCTAGATTCTCTCATTCACGCTGCATGTTCTGCCCATCGTAATCTGCGAGAGTTGATTATCCTAACAATAACTTGTGATGAGTACAGGGTTTGTAACTCATTATGTAACCTCTCTTCCTCCCCAGTATATCCATCCCTTTTTAAACCGAATATCTTCCTAAGCACCTTGTTTTCTTCTAGATAAAATTTCAAACTTTTACTTCAAATAATTGAAACACTTTACTAAGCATAACATAACATTAAAAATAATACGTTTCACTGAGGAAGTGGATTATATGTCAGGCTAATGCTATTTGATTTTCCTAGCGACGAGGAGGTCGGGGTTCGAACCCCGTGAGGGTGTACTGAAAGGGTTTTTGACTAGATGGTGTCGCACTATCTTTCAATGTAAATGCTGTTACACTGACTCTAAATTTTACCATACTCACCCCTAACCTATTAACGTGATTTAAATTCGTATAACCTAGACGGTTAAGAAAACGCAGTTAAGTTTTTAATAGAAAATATATGGTGACCTGATGGTCTAGTGGTAAGGTTTCAGACTTCTATGCTGGCGGCGACCGGGGTTCAATCCTCGGTCTCGGCAAAGATTTAACTGATTGCCAAACCCTTCCTTCACCTCTGACAAGGCGTGTATTAAGCACAACTTGTGAATGTGAGGAATGCCAGGCCTCCACCGTGGTTAGGATTCCACGTTAAACTGTAGGTCCTCCATTTCATCTCACAATCATCCTACCATTGCACATTAGCGTAAGTGCGTATAACCCGAACGGGTAGTAAGACGCGGTGCTAATAATAATAATAATAATAATAATAATAATAATAATAATAATAATAATAATAATAATAATAATAATAATAATAGAAAATATGTTCTATTACTTGACAGAGATAAGTGCTGATGCCCTTTTAACTCAAATTAATAATGTATACGAATATGATTTCATCTTCAGGTTTGACACACACCTGTAAATTTGTGGAAAACGGGATTATTATTTTTTTAGGATCTGGGGGGGAAACAAATGAAAAAACAGAAAAATTTACCAAAATAGAGTAAAAAATACCGCATTTTTTAAATTTATGGCATTTACCTGAACATTTAAATACTAGGCCTTTGCTTGGAATAAATAATTAACTGGGAAATTTCATTCACCTAATCCATTTGTTCCCAACCTTTTTCAGCTTACGCCCCTCTTGGTAGATCATCAAATTTCCTCGCCCTGTACCCCCGTTCCCCACTACTTTTTGGGATAGTTATAAAAAAATTATCAAAGCAGTTTTGTTTTCTTTTCACTCCTTTTTTTATATCAAAATCAATGTAAAATTGGCTGCATAATGTTACAAAAAAAATACAAATTAGTGTCATGTTTTGCTTTCATCAGCTCTTGAATATTGGGTTTGATGTTTGACAGACCACACCACAAATCACTTTCCACTTCAAGTTGAAAACACTGTTTAGTTTTTATTAGAGTCGAAGTTGAAAACTCGGTGGTGTTGCACGGGGCCGCAATGGTATCTTTGGGGAGGGTAGAGTGTATAATTGGGGGGGG
>CABEEJ010000851.1:77263-94720 GCA_901482245.1 Timema douglasi | reverse complement strand
GGGGGGGGGGTTGAGTCTTGTGAGCTTGAAAATAAACATGTGTGTGAATCCGAGTGTCTTACATTTGGCTGATCACCTAATAGATGCATTATTAGGACTGGTAAGCAGTTTTGCCAATACTGCAAGAAAAAAATCTAACCTTAATAAAAATGATTGAAATAAAATGTTTTCAGTTCTTAGCTGATTTTTAACGTTTTTACAAATGGTTTCACACTCCGCCCCTCTCCCAGCCTTCCAGGTTGAGAATCACTGTTCTAGTCTATGCTACATTCTCTCTGAAAAAAAAAAGGTATTTCCTTTTGTAAAACCTGAGAAATACAAGAGTTTTGTGTTATAAACAGTAGTGGAAAGCCTGGCCTTAAAACTATATTTAGCTACATTTCCGATTCTTGCAGTACTTTTTTTTTGTTTTTTAGTGTACATTGAAGATCATCCAAGCTATTGAATGGATGCATCAGCCCTAACGATTTCCGCACACGCGGCTCTTTGCGTACGCACGGCCCTGATTAAAAGCTTGTGGAACAAACACTTGCATATCCCTGTAGCATTGAAACCACTCATCTGAACAAATAAAGCCTCAACCCAGCGCCATTCAAATTCGCCAACTGCAAAGGTTTAAATGTAAACAACAATTTGGGATCTAAATTTTGAACTCCTAGTTGAAAAAAAAAAATTGCTGATTTACTGTTGGTCGAGCGCGTTTATACGCATGTCTTCTGCGTCATCAAGGGGCCGTATATTAATTCCCAGCGAGGGAGTAGAATCGAGTAGTAATGGTAGGAAATTACTTCTCGAAAATAAAAACATACTTTTATTGTGGTCAAAATTAATAATATTCTACTTTATCATTAGTGTTATTTCATCTAGGTTTTGGTATTATTTATTTAAAAAAATTACACCTTCAGATCTCATAACCGGATGTATAAATATATGGATATCTTTAGTAACTTTTATAGCTGTAAACAAATTACTTTCAATCTAAATTGAACGTAATATTACATGTTATGATTACGTTTTTTAGTCCATAAGTTTTAACACAAGGGTTATATTATAGTGCTTTAATATATGGCGTAAAAATAGGAAGATAATTTAGAGTAAATAAATGCAACCGCATTAGTATGGAAAGGCAGTGGGAACAACTACCCCTAGTGCACACGACCGAGATTTAAACCTTGATTTCTCCAGCACTGGTAGTCCATTAAACATCCAGCATGACATATTATACCACGTGAACACTGGTGTGAGTGTAGGTATAATTGAACATGCCTCAATGATCTGTATAATATGGATAGTAAAGCTATACTCTGTTTTTGGTAAGAAGAACAGTATCCTTTAGTTACCAAAGTTACTCAAACAAGTTTAATATATTCATATATCAAGTCATGTCATTTTTTGTTGTCATTTTTGATAAATGTTATCAATTTTGGCCACAAAGAAATATGTTTAAATTTTCTAAACTGTTCTTCCAACTAGAATTATGTTATATAATTAGGATTAGCCTATAAATTACACGAGTAAAATACTTTTAAGTCAAACAATTATGTTTTTTGTTTGGGTTTTAATCTTCCAGTTAAAATTCACAAACTAATAAAAAAATATATGGGCCTACATGAAAAACTTACCATATATAGTTTAATTGGTTCTGCCCCACCCTGTATAATCAGTTAGTCAAAGCACGCCCGGTCTCCCTAAAGAGCAAGTACAGGTCCAAAATCCTCTTGATCAATATCAGCAAATCGATATATAAGGGCAGACAGAATACCTAGAATCCACCTGCGCCCCAGAAGGAATAGCCCCAGGGAATTAAGAACCAATGCAAGTAAGCTGAGGATTATCCTACCTTGAAAGTCTTTTTCCGTTTGATTTTTCACTGCATCTTACTATCCTTTTGGTCCATGCATATTCGATTGCACTAATAGTAAAGACATGAGGAATAAACAAGCCGACTTAGATAAAAATACACTTTTTTTGTCGATTATAAACTTTTTTTTATCAGCGCGTCTCATTACCTGTTCAGGTTATATGCATGTATGATAATTTACTCTAATGGAGAAGGCAAGAGGAGGGAAGAATTCTAGAGGTAATCTACCCGTATTTGCATTAAAAGAGAGCAGAAAAACTCTTTAGGAAAAAAATACCCTTTATAGACCCGACCAGGATTCGAACCCCGTTCTCCCTGTTATCAGCAGGCCTTTCAAATACGAAAATTACTCTTTTAGACCATTCATCTACTGAGGCGGGTGCTATAAGAGGTACTAAAACTATTTTCATATATTTACACATAAAGTCATGTGATCTGGAACTGTTATTGTTATTATTATTAGTATTATTATTATTATTATTATTATTATTATTATTATTATTAGCACCGCGTCTTACTACCCGTTCGGTTTATACGCAAACTGTTATTGTTGCTAGGTATTATCAATACCTATGAAATAGCACTTATATATATTATATATATATATATATATTCACACCATGGCTTACGACTCGTTCGGGCTATACGCTAAAGCAATGATTACGCAAATTGGTTAGAAATGAGGAAGGTTGAATTTAGAGGAAGTGTACCCTCATTTGCTTATATGAAGAGTAGAAACATCTTTCACTATAAGTACACACGCCCGATATACGAACCCCAACCTCCCCGTCTTTGGCAGTCCAGGCTATTGCGAAACTGACGTCTTAGACGATGCGGTCATTTAAACATAAAATAACACATTAAATTATTATCACTTTTAATTTCAAGAAAATATGTTTTTATTTTTTAAATAATTCGTCCTATTAGAATACTATTATAAAAAGTCAAAGTAGGCATACCCTCATTCGCATGGAATGAGAGTGAGAAATTACTTAGCAAAAAATCTTTGGATGGACGAAAAAATGAAAAATTAAGCACGTTGATTCAAACTCGTCATATTTCCCCTTAAACAAGTGCTGAGAGGCGACAGAAGATATATTTCATCAATCTTAAATCATCTTGTTTTAAACATAAGTTACATTACTTAACTCTAGTAAGTACATCGAAATTGGCATTTTATTATTCTTTTCTTCAATCCAAGTTGCCTATAAAATGAGTATTCTTTCTGGAAAACCTTAAAAACAAGAGAATTTGGTAGTATGAAAATTGTGGGAGCCCCTGAATGTAAAGGGCACTTTCAGAAGCTTGCGCAGAGCCTGTACGATAATGTACCGGGCTCCATCAATCTTCTTATCCAGGGGCTTTGTAACTATGTGACAGACCCAGGAGGCTCCCACAGACGTTTCATAGTCCTGCTCGGATAACAGAAACGTTGACAACTGATTCTTTCATCCAGCTCCCCGTAGAGTTATGTGATTGCACACATCTCTAGATAACCTTGTAGATTTGGAATTGTTTACAAAAAAATGTTACTATTTTATTTTCGGATATATTTTGTGAAATGTAATATCCCATCACTTTTAGATACGATTAAAAAACTGGTGTGTGAGCTGTAGTGTCTGTAGATGATTTAATTTGTTATTTTCTTCTGGAAGCATCAGATCATGCGTTCCGGTACTGACATGTTTAGGACATCCTCTGGCATTATTTGGCTGTCGACACTTATGGTCAGTTTCATGTCAGACTCCCTCCACTCAAATTCGGGTATATTTAATCTAAATTATACCTTCTTCGTATTCAACCCACTTGTGTAAAAAATATTCATGTAACTTTGGTGAGTAATAAGACTTAGAGCACGAAATTAAACACTTTTTTAAGAAAAAAATGTGTGTGTTCTTTTTACCATATTTTTTTACCAACTCATTAAAGATATTGATTCATATAGTCTCAAGAAACCTATTTTTTAATGTGTATTACATTAGAGCCTAGCAGTCAGCACTAGCTCCATGACTTGATGCTGTGATTGAGCTATATCAACCAAGCGGCCTCTGCAGTTTGCTAACTTTTGCGGATAAAGGTTATCATATGGTCAGCACAACGAATCATCTGACCGTTAATTTCAGTTTTCTATACGGAAGCCACTACCTATTTATTCCATTAGCTCCTCATTTGTCATCACGAGGTTGAGTTTGACCCCGTTCTGGACTCGGGACAAATTTGTAAGTGCCAGGGATCGAATCCGGGACCTCTGAATTTGTAGCCAGGAACTCTTAAACTCTAGATCGCATCATAATTATACGACTAAGAACATGAAAGTTGATTTGCCGTAACAGCATTCATCTTAAAATAAAACACATTAAATCGTATTTTGCAGAAATGTATGTTGTAAATATACCATTTAAAGATAGTTAATAACAAGATGGCTACATTTGTGATCTTTCATTGACATAATCTACCTTTTAGGCTTTAAGTAACTGTTACTTGCAAGTCACATGACTGTACTAATAATAGTTGCGTGTACAATCTCGTCAGCTAGTTGATGTATATTTGAAAAATATATCCATATTGTTCTGGTTTGAATTCATGTTTGGTAAACCTTATAAAACTATATATTATAAAGCCTGCCTTTATTCTCGCTACTACCCGATCCGTTGTCAATATAATTTAGGGCAATATTTCAATTTCATATTTCTTTGATCAAAGATCTTTGATAAAATACATATGATGTAGCTTTGACTATCCATCAAATATATTTTTGCAAAACTTTTACAAAAGATTTAATTTATAGAAAATTCTCTGGGTTTTATCAAAGAAAATGGCGAGGCCTGAAAGATTAATTTACATATTTAAAGCAACTAAAAATATAATTGTGCAATAGGAAGATACTATCTCCACACTTAGGCTTTAACATAATTCCGTTTTTATTTTAACTAATTGAGCAAATTGGTGATTTTTTTTAAAAAGTTTCATGGTCCTTTCTTAAATATATTTGACGGGATTGGCGTCCATTTTTGTAATCACATATATTGTTCAAACTTTGAAGAAAATGTGATTTAATATAGAAACATATTTTATCAAAGGGGTTGTCAACTCTTTATACATATATTTTATTTAAAAAAACATATTTCTATAGTGCCAAGTATTAGTGACCTTCATTTATTGTTGGCTATCGAAAGTGGGCTTACTAAAAAAATCATGGGTTATATTACTTACTTAAGCTACGTGTGAGCTATGTGGTGAGAGGGTCTCAATTTTTATGTTAATATAATAATAATAATAATATTTAGCACCGTGTCTTACTATTAAAATATAATATATTATTATTATTAGCACCGCGTCTTATTACCCGTTCGGGTTATACGCCCTTACGTTAATATTGTTAATACAAATAGTCTTTAGTAATAAAGTATTACGTAGATTAAGTTAAAAATTCCAGACATTCCAAAACCTGTCAATAGGTCCGATTTTTTTGTCTTAGCGATTCCATTATTTATTTAAATAAAATAAATAGTTTCGTAAATACTCTCTCATTTAGTCTAACAAAAAAAATATAATCAAAACTTGGTCACCAGTAAACTAATTAATTACTCTTAACTAATGTTACCTTAGACCATACTTTTTTTTATAATCATACGGACACACTATAGACAAATTCTAAACAGAATTCTTACAACCATTCTTAAATATTTCAAATTTCAAAAACAATTATCAATGAAGTAATTTCAAACACTAATTTGTTTTTATAAATAAAAATAAAATTTTATTCATTATATAAATACTCTTCAAATACCCATTTTGAACAATATCATATGATCCAATTTCGATATATTTAATTTGAAGAAAAGTCACTAGTTAGCCACCCGTAAATCAATTTATATCCTAAAAACCACATTACTGTGTTAGTTATTTACCATTTTAAATATTGCCAAACACCTATTTTAAAACAGTTCTCGAAGAATTTTTGATTTCAAAAACCAGTGTTTAGTTAACAACTCTTAACGTTAGGGCTAAAGTAACAATCACGATTCGGCCTCTAGATATGAGCATATAATTTTTAAATATAAACTTTGAACGAAACCCATCAAACCGTCTCGGCTATGGCTCCAAATGTGTAAAGACCTACACATGATGGAAATACAAAATCGTAAGGCCAAATCTTAGGTGTTCGGGTTCACATAAAACGTCAAGATTAATAATTTAATGTCAAGGTATAACATTTTCAAGATTAACATAATTTTTCTACGTGTTAAAGGGAATTGTGAACGCCAGATCCTTATTCTAAGACATATTTAGCCAATTCAGCTTTACTTTATATCATCATAATCGCTCTAAAATATTTTTCAATCGACGTAAACACTTTAAAATCTGGTACTTTTGATGGCAAATTTTTTTTTGTAAGGGTTGTCTGTAAATTACGTAAGGCTTCTTAAAAATATTTTTCGACCCCCACTCCTTTCTCCCACGTAAGAGATCATAAGGTTTTCCGTCACCAGATTCCATCTTTCCACACCCTAATATCTTACGTAATTTTTTACGATTTGGTAAATTAGATTATTTTAATCGTTTAGTTATTTTTAGACATAAGGATTGGTAATAAAGCGAGTGATAGAAAATTTTAGAGTACTTTAATTGCATTAAACTTAGGTGTAACACACATAAATAAATAAAATGTAGACTAAGTGATATTTTATTTAAAGAAATTCTGTCAAAAACATTTTTCACGAAAATTTTTCTCGTCATAAACCTTACGTAAAATGGATTATAACCCCCAAGTCCCACCCCTTTTATAATAAACTATAAATTACTGAACCCCCGCCCCATCCAAATCTCCCCCCCCAAAACACCTTACTTAAATTAAGGACAAGTCAAACAAGTCGGTAATTTTGGTTTCTAAGTCGACTACAAAACTATTATTTTACTCCGTTTTCATTCATGAGTTGTGGTTTAAGCGCGTATTTCATTTTGTATATTAATGTCTTAAGTTTTTCTTTTTTTCTCCCTTCACTCCATATGCGTCTTCATCAACCGACTCTCACTTCCCCCAACCCCACCCTTCTCTCTCCTTCTTTCAAATATCAGGAGGGGGTAATAATCTCTTTTTTGGTCTCAGTAGCATAAGAAATCAACCGCGTTTCAAAGAAATGAGCTTTTCCGGTAGCATTAACTTGCAAAGCTTTATGTAAAAAGTTTTCTCGATAAAGAAACTGGGATGAAGGGGTGGAAAGGAATGAAAAGAAGTAGAATAAAAATACATATCGTGGGAAGCGTTAGATTAATGCATTGAATTTTTTCTCTCCCTTCGTTAACACGTCTTGGTCTTGCTTAGGTCAAAGAATATTATAATTTTTGTTTATGAAATATTTTAGTAACAAATTTAATCTCATCTATAGACAGGCTGACCAAACTTCAAGCTAGTTTAGTCTGGTAGATAGACAGGCTTAGAACCCTAGATGAGTAGAGTATACTAAAGTTTTGGTTTCCTAAATTGTATTTAGTCTTTTGTTTTAGCGGCCACCCCGGTCAGAGGAAAAGTATCAATCTTTGACAGGCCACATGGCTTAATATGAAATGGTCTGTGTCGTTTTCTGGAACTAGTTCTTTATTCTGTCTTTACATCCATTACTGTTTCCAGCCTGTGGCCTGAGTCGTTTTTTTTATTCAAGCCATATATTTTCCACTACCGGTTGGCTAGGCCTGCCTTAGCTTCATATGCCCCATAATTTAACTTAAGACAAAGATAGGCACAACATCCAGTCCGTTAATTTAATTTATCAATGTTAAAGGGTAAACCCATATGTTGCCAATGACCTTTTTTTTGTCATGCCAGGAATCAAACCCGACACCCTTAACTCAGTAGGCAGACACGCTGCTGGTTGAGCTAAGATGTTGGATTATCTATTTTCTCCTATCTAATTATATTTAAAATAAATATAAAGTAAAATTTTAGGTGCCTGGCTTACCTTTTTTAAGGTGGGAAATTAAAAACCGCGAGTTAAGGCCACTGTTTTTGCAGTTTTTATATCAACACATTTTTTGGCCAAAATAAATCAAATATTGTTCCAGTAAAAACAGAGTTTAATTTTCTTCACATGATGACCTCAACAATAATTCTTGAAAATCTATCAAGGATGTCCTGGAATTTAATGACAATTTTTTCCCTTGGATATAAAAATGCCCCTATACGAGTACTTATATTCAACAGCTGTTGATATCACCGTGTGAAGAAAATTAAACTCTTTATTTCTACTGGGGAAATATCTTATTTATGGTAGCAAAAAAAAAGTGTTGCTATAAATTTCTTTAAATAAAACTTATCTTAACTCTCGTTCCTCTACTCTAACACTTATTAAGTGTAAAACTTTCACTGTCATATCCTCATCAATCAGAGAGTAAACAAAGTTTCTGGTTTGCTGGTAACGGTGAAGTCGGGGTTAGAATCATGACCTTATATACTGGGGTGTTTTATCCTAAAATATTTTCCACCACCGCTCCACGCAAATGAAGTTACAGTTTTTAAATATACCTTCGTAATCTTTATCTCATTAGTGGAAATATACGAATATCCTGTGCGGGTAGTTAGACGTAGAGCACGGCAAAACATAATTAAGAAACGTAAGGACGAAAAAAAACATATTTAATGTCTCGGGGCAAATATATTTATATGGTTTTGTATCGTGCACGCACGTGCGTTATCATACTGTAATTGGGGCCTGATTACGTGACACGCACATTGTGGGTCGAGGTGTAGACACGTGGTGCTAGTTGTGAGAATGCTAATTTTTTATTATTCAACATTATGAGCAGTGATTATGTCTATCTGAATGAATGAGAATCACCATATCAACATACATCTTACAAACTACCTTAACCTAGTGCATTAGTATTCACGTCAGCCATCATATGCATAACTATAGTATGATTTTGGTAGGAAGAACAGAATAAGGTAGTTACTAAAGTTGCTAAAACAATGTTAATATATTCATACATAAAGTCATCTGCAGATGTTACTTTTGATATATATTATCAATACCTATCAAATAACACAAATAATATAAGAAAATGTTATCAATGTTGGCTTAAAAAAAAGTTTTGATTTTCTCTACTGTTCTTTCAACCAAAATCAGAGTATAGTAAAGAATAAGGCATAGGTTACAGTGCACAATTCATAGTAAGAATAAAAAAACAACTCTTCACAATGATACTTATGTTTAAAGTCCGACTCCAATCTATTTTTGTTAATTTCTAGGAGTTGCTCTGTAGATAGGTATCTAAAAATATTTGTATACGAATTCATATGGAAAACGACATTCATTAAGGTGGGATGGAAGAAGACCCCGAGAAAAGGCCAGTGTTTTTTGAAGTTTTTATGGCAAAACATTATTTTAGGTTAAAATAAATAAAACATTTCTCCAGTACAAACAGAGATATTAATTTTCTTTGCGCGGTTATAAGAGTCCCTGAATATCCATCATGAGCATAGTGGTATTATTAGACGAGAAACTTTAGAAATGAATAGAAGAAGTTGTTATTAAATTCCAGGACACCCGTAACAAATATTCAAGAAATGTTTGATGTCATCATACGAAGAAAATTAAATTATATGTTTTTACTAAGCATTATTTAATTTATTTTGGCCAAAACAAATGTGTTGTCATATAAACTACGAAAACACTTGACTTGTTCTTGGATCCCCTGCCATCCCACCTTATATTATATGTTTTGAAACATAAAATTAACTTGATTTAAGTGCTGCCTGTTCCATTAAAATACACTTTTATTGTTTCTTTGATTGTTTTTTATAGTTATCATGAATATTGTTATATCAATAACAGAATCAAAAACGTAATATTTCTCCTTAATTTTAAATTATATTTACAATCGTAGCTATTGACGGTAATATACAAGAAAAGTCTCCAAAAACAAACAAGTATGGTTTCTACAAGAAAAGTTGTCTAGGGGTTAAGGTGTCAGACTTCTATGCTGGCGGCCGGGGTTCAATCCTCGGTCCCGGCAATGATTTATCTGATTACCAAACCCTTCCTTCACCTCTGACAAGACATCTTGTGAATGTGAGGAATGCCAGGCCTCCACCGTGGTTCGGATTCCACGTTAAGCTGTAGGTCCTCCATTTCATCTCACAATCACCCTACAATGACACATTAGCGTGAGTGCGTATAACCCGAACGGGTAGTAAGACGTGGTGCTAATAATAATAATAATAATAATACAAGAAAAGTTTATTGTTCAATACCATTTTATTGTTTCTTTGTTTTACCATTGCCATGGATATTAGAGGGGAACTTCTCTTCATTAACAGAATAAAAAAATTATTATGTCCTCTCTATTTTCATTAGTATTTAAAATCGTAGTCAATGGTTCTAAAATAACGAAAAATCGTATAACAAACACGTTTGGCTACTACAGAACATTATAGATAATAATTATGCACAGAAGGCTTTTTCTGTCTGCTGTATAACCTAGTGTTTTAATTGGCTAGAGTCTTTCCTCGAATTCTCATTGGTGGATTTGTCTTAGGTTCAAACCCGCCTTGGTGGTGTAGTTGGTTAACGCGCTTGTCGTGTTGAGCCTGACTGCTGAGGACGGGGAGATCGAGGTTCGAATCTCGGTCGGGTGAACTGGGGGTGGTTTTTCCTAAATGGTTTTCCACTCTCCCTCCACGCAAATGCGGGCTCACTTCCTCTAATTCAACCTTCCCAATTCCTAATCCATCAGAGTAATTAGTACTTAAAGCGTATAACCCGAACGGGTAGTAAGACGTGGTGCTAAATATTATTATTATTATTATTATCTTAGGTTCAAGGCCTGTCAATGCTGAAGTCCATCCATAATGCGTTCAAAAGTTAAAGTTCAATCATTTTTAATGCATTGATCACTATTCACAATGCTTCGTTTGTGAACGCTATAATTGGAAGTAATATGTTTTAACGTTTCATGTATTATGTGATATGCATTAATCTTTATTGGTTACGCGTTATAAATAAATACATACAAACCCAACTTCACACCCAGCCTTAGATCCTAAATAATTACTGATTGGATAACTGGACTGGACAGATAGTAAAATATTTTGGTCTGCACCAGCTGTAGAAGAGCCTATAGCCCGCTAAACTGGTGGGTGACCACTCTAACCACCAAGTTATAAAGACAGGATTAATAATAATCTAATCATTAATCCTTGGGAACAGAACAAGGATACATTTTTGACCAAAAATTTAATTGAAACATATGCGAGGAAAATTTTTTTTACTATTGCAGCTGGTTAGAATTGACCTATTTTATTCCGAGCCAGAGATAGGTGTTCTAACCCTTCACCAACCCCTATCGGAAAAATTATACTAAATATAATAATTTATAAATTTGTTTTTCTGATGCTTATACAAAAATTGTAAATTTTAATCTACTAATTACGCTAGTGGACTAGTAATTACGAAGGTTGAATATAGAGAACGTGAACCCGCACTCGCGTGGAGAGAGAAAGGGAAAAACCACCCCCAGTTGACCCGAGTGAGATTCGAACCTTTATATACCCGTGCCCGGCAATCTAGCTCAACATAAAACTAGCGCGTTAGATAACTAGGCCACCAAGGCGGGTTAGTTACAAACTTGATTTCGTCGTAGCTCAAGAGAAGTGTTCTTTATTCTCGCCAAGTTCACTTTCGCCAACGTGCCTCAGTAAAATTAGTTCAATTGTGTATTGCAAACTACATAAAAGATTAGATTTAACTTCATATTGAAGTCAAAAATATCAAAAGAAGTTTGCCCTGTAAACTTGTACGGTGTTATCTATGAATAGATGAATTCTCTCTATAGGTCGTAAATTGTAATAAACGGAGCTTTTTTAGTTTAATATCTGAATAAAAACCCCATGAAAATGTATACAAATTGGATACCCCGAATCAGGATTTTTCTTTGGAAATGTAGTTCTAGACCCCCCAAAAAAGCAACATAAAGTGTATGCATGTTTTGTTTTGCTAAGTATTTTCTATTGCTTGTAAACCTTTAGCCAGATTCAATTAGGCCTTAAACAAAACAAAATACAAAATTAAATCAAGTATTAAGTAATCATAAATAGGATGTTCATACTACTTTGCTTATTTATTTAGTGTAATAGTGTGGTAATTAAACATGTTGGTTTGTTTTAATTTCTCAATCTGTCGCACAATTCATATTAATCCAAGATGGCGCCTAGTCCGGTATTTTATCCATAAGAAGGTAGTCATTTCAGAGCCCATTTTAATTGGACCTTTTCGGCTTTGTCTGGTCTTCAAAATCTCCTTTGCGATTCAAGGTACGCACTTTCGCGTCACTCTCTGTCTAGGAATACTCGCTAATTATTCATGAAAGCTTTCTTGAAACTTTCCGACTTTGTTCGCGATAAGTTTTGACACATCCACGTTGTGAGAGTAGCAGTAATGAGTTTCGAAAACTCACCTCGATAAGGTTGCTTATTATCGCGAACAAAAAATTCTTTGACTCCCGCAGATTAAATTAATTCACTTTTAACAAAGTCAGTTTTGTATCTACTGTACTTAACATAGCTTTTATATTTGTAATTAGAAACAAGGTTTTAGTTTTTTTAAGAGTTTTTTTACAGCCTGTCTTATTACCCATCCGCAGGTTACTATACGCATTTAATTAAACTAATTAGGTGGGAATGAGAAAGGTAAAATCTAGGGTAGATTTGTAAAATTTTCGTAGGAATGTGTTATAACTTAATTAGATAGTATAATTTATATTAATTAATTAATATAAATAATTTAACTCTAACCCTGATCTCCCCGTTTCCGGCAAACCAAACCAGACGAGTTTGGCGTCTTAGTGCGGGGGTCCACCGATGTGAGTCATGTGTATTATTATGACTATTACTAGAGTCATGATAATATATACTTTTTTAGCACCGCGTCTTACTAAACCGTTCGGGTTACACGCTTATGTATTAATTACGTTAGTGGTTTTAGAGATTAGGAAGACAATATTTAGAGGAAGTGTACCCTCATTTGCTTGGAGGGAGAGTGTAAAATCACTTTGGAAAAACCACCCTCAGTACACCCAATCGAGTTTTGAACCTCGACCTCCCCATCATAGGTGGTCTAGTCTATTGCGAGAGTAGCGCCTTAGGCCATGCGACCACTGAAGAGGGTCATTATAATATTAATAATTGTATTGAACCTACTATAATAATTATATTTCACTCAATACAAATGATATTATATTCAGGTATGGTCTTTTAAGGGTTTTTGTACTAAATGGTTTCTTTCTCTCCCTTCACGCGAATGGTGTTATGTTTCCTCTAAATTCTACCATACTCCTTATCACTACACCATAAGGTTTTTTCACACCGTCTTTCCGGATTGTAATTAGGCCTACTTAAATTACATTAATGGTATAGGGATGAGGAAGGTAGAGTTGAGAGGAAATGTACTCACATTTTATTCAAGTGGAAAAACAATTGAGTAAAAACACTCCCAATATATACGACTTGGATTCGAACCATGACCTCCCCGTCATCAACCAACTAGACTAGATGAGCTTGACGTATAGTATGCGTGCCAACAGATGTGACTCAAAATCGTCTTGTGAACGTTGTTCCTACAATATTAAAAAATTAGGCCTTCAGAGTAGTTTTTTCCGTTCCTGGAGCTTGGCTGAAATAAGACACCGACTGACCTTACTATACGGTGTATGACAAGGTTTGGTAAAGGTTTGAATATCATTAGACCTGCTTAAGTGACCGAATGGTCTTAGGCGTCGCTCGCAGGTGACCTGGCGGTCTAGGAGTAAGGTGTCAGACTTTTGTGCTGGTGGCCGGGGTTCAATCCTCGGTCCCGGCACAGATTTATTTGATTACCAAACCCTTCCTTCACCTCTGATAAGACATCTTGTGAATGTTTCACAATCACCCTACCATTACACATTAGCGTAAGTGCGTATAACCCGAACGGGTAGTAAGACGCGGTGCTAATAATAATAATTAGGCGTCGCTCTCGTGTTCTACTGGCCTGCTGAGGGAGGGTTAGAATTATGGACGAGTCTACTGAAGGTGGGACTTTCCTAAATGGTTTCCCACTCTCCTTCCACGCATATGCGGGTAGATTATTTATAAAATGCTTCCTTTCCCATTCTTACCCCATCTGAGTAATTATTGTTTGCATATAACCATACAGTTAGTCTGACGAAATGATTAAAACAAGCACTATTCGGTCATGAAGAAGCGTAAAAGGATCGTCTAAAGAAGAAGATTTGAGATGATATGCAAAATAAATACTAAGCAGCCAGTATTGACAAAATATTTCTCGTTATATTTATTTAATAGCTGCTGAACCTGCTTCGGTGGCCGCTTGGCTGCTCTTGCAGTAAAATAGACTGCCTATAACGGGGAAATCAAGGTTCTAATATCCGTCAGGTGTACTGAGAGTGGTTTGCCCAAAATTGTGTTCTACTCTCCCTCCACGAAAATGCGGGTACACTTCATATTTATATAAAGTTCCTCATCCCTAAAACCATAAGCGTAATTAGTACATAAGCGTATAACCCGAATGGATAGTAAGATGCCGTGCAAAAAAAAACTGCCAACATTAATACCTTCGATCAAAAGTTACCGTTATCGAAGGCATTGTTTGGCGTATTTAATATATCTACTGGTTTACAGGAAGCTGGTTTGACCTTTGATTGGGTCGAGAATATTTAAGTCTTTATATAAGTGTTTGTTCTAGTACTGACCTATGACAGCTACTGGCGCCAATATAGGTTTTATAAATAATAAGACTAGTGAACCGTTAAAACTCAGTGATTAAAATTTTCAGTTCATATACTAGATTAAAGTATAAATAAATTATTGTTGGCGCTTACTGCTGAGTTTATACAAAATGTTTTATAACCTTTTATCTCATGTATTTATCATTTTAAAAAGGCTTCCTGCCAATACCTTGTGTATACCTGGGACGTTGGAGTTCTTTCATTTATCATTGTGGCATTGATTCGGACTAACAACCCAAATTAACTTATTATCCGGCGTCCTCCTATTTCTTTTTTTATATTACCAACCCACAATATCTCAAACTTTTGAACTGACATCTTCTCCGTAATTGGGATAACTAGAGAACAATAAAAGACTTGACCCAGAGACCTAAGCACTTCCTTTTTGAGTCCGTTGGCGGGGAGTTATCCAAACCTTACGTAACTGCTCGTGTTTTTTTAAATAAGCAAACAGTGGGAAAATTGACAAACGACCACACTAGCTGAAATTACTTTTTTATTCCCCTTATTTGACTAATGTCTATTAACAAGCACAAAATGGCTATTAGTTTCGAGAGAGTGTAGTAAGAACGGCTTACTCGCCGAGTGCGAATAATCGGGCCTTTAGACATACGATTACATTCTAACAAAAAATCTCATCGAAATGGCTTTCTCTATTATTCACCTAACAACAAATAAATTGGGATCAATTTAAGATTTATTTCATCTCCACTATAATAACTATACAAGTTCTGTCCAGCCGAAAAAATCTCGAAACCCTAAAGCCCTAGGAAACTTAATTTAAGTATCTTCAAACCCAAAAGGGTGCAATAATACATAGTGTCCAAAAATTCCCATAGGGGCTCCCAAACAGGGGGATTTTCAAAAAACCAAAGCCGAAAATATCTTGAAGCTCTAGGGAACAGAGATTATTCTGGCAGGTCGCGCCTAACCAAAATGAATGAAAAAATAATTTGTGACCGAAAATTCCCATTGGGTTCCCCAAAATGAGGATTTAAAAAAATCAAAGTCGAAAATTTGTTGAATCTCAGAAGAACTAGGAATCTGAAATTTTGCAAAAAGGCAGCCCTAGCCCATGATGATACATAAATACTTGGTGACAAAACATTCCAATGGGGTCCGCCAAAATGGATGATTTTCAAAAAACAAAAGTTGAAAGAATATCTAAACTCAGAAGACTTAGAAGCTGAAATTGAAATTTTGCAGACAGTTATCTCCTAAATCAAAAGGGTATAAGAATATTTGGTGGTGGAAAAATTTCGAGCCCCCCCCCAATGGCGAGTTTCTAGGAAAAAAATTGATGTACTCTTGAAACCCAGTAGACCTTGGTAAACGAAATTTTTCAGGCATGTGACCGAAAACTATATAATTGGGTCTTCCAAAATGGAGATTTCTAAAAAACCAAATTGAAAAAAATGTTCTAAGCCCAGAAAAAATAGTAAATCGAAATTTTGTAGGCAGGAAGCTCCAGTGCATAAGGGCGCAGACATGCTTGATGGCAGAAGATTCTAATGGGGGGGATTTAAAAAAAACATAGCTGAAAATATCTTTAAGCTCAGATGAAGAAGCTGAAATTTTGCAGAAAGTTAGCCCCTAACCTAAAAGGGTTCAGAAATGTTTTGTGACAGAAATTTCCCAAGGTCACCCCCTGGGGGGGGCGGAGGGGGGGAGATGTTTGGAAACTCAAAGTCGAAATACTCTCGACGCCTAGTAAACATTAAAAGCTGAAAATTTTCAGGCCGTTATCTTAACTCAAAAGGATTCAGGAATAAGTGATGACTAAACATTCCCATAGAGGGCCGTTGAAAAAATCTAAAAGGACAAAAGACCAAGGAAGCTGAAATGTTGCAGGCAGGTAGCCCCCCACAAAAAAATATAAAAGGTACAGGAATACTTTGTGATCGAAAATTTACATGGGGGCCCCCAAAAAATACAAAAAAAGTGTTTACAAAAAAAATTGTCCATACTGAAAGCTTTAATTGAAATGATCCACCCAGATTTTGAGGATCACTAAAAAGATTCCTATTCGCAATACTTGTCCAGCAAATGCTAATGGGACATATTACACGACCATAAATAACGCCGTTGATTTGTAAATGGATGTTATGCTAGTTTTAAAATATTTATTTTATAAGTTGGTAGTATTTTTTTAAAGTATTGTAAAAGGTTTTCCTGGTCATTCAACTGTGTTTTTAAATTATGTATATATATAAACCAAACCACGAAGAGACGTTTAATTTGGGCTATATTAGTTGTATCCGTTGGTGTTCAAACGAATACTTCAGAATATCAGTTTTGGTTTTTCCATAACACGTTGTTTTAAATTTGGTGACCATATTTTAGTTTGGACCCTATTTAACCCGGTATCCCCCTTCCCCCAAAACTATTATCTGCTACCCAGTTAGGTGGTTGCATGGTTTAAGGCGTTACTCTCGCAATAGACAAGACCACCGAAGACGCGGAAGTCAGGGTTCAATCCCGGTCGGGTGTAGTGAGGTTTTTTCCTTAAATGGTTTAACACTATACCGCCACGCAAATGTGGGTACACTTCGGTAACGCCGGTTATGAGTATGGCTAAAACCAGGCTTCGTTATTTATAGCTGTAACTTATGATCTTCATTAGAAAACAGTGGCGTTTATAGAAGTTTAATTGTAACTACTTTCGAGTATATCAGAAGCGCACAAGGTAGGTGCAACAAAAGCGCACCATTATTTATAGTCTCGGAGGCCCATATGGCAACACTGCAAAAAATAATATTTTCAGAAAGTACAAGTATTGTGACAGGCACGTATCCAGAATTTTCTTTGCGTTCGGGAGG
>CABEEJ010000851.1:40109-77102 GCA_901482245.1 Timema douglasi | reverse complement strand
GGTTGGCGGATGAATCTGACCTGCATGGAGAGAGAAAAGTACCAAAATTTCGTGCAAAAATATATTAAAGTAGACCCATTCTTATATACACTAATACATTAGATACATTTTATGATTTTTAATTTAAAATATTATAATTTTACATATATTTTTATAAAAACTAATAAATTTTCTATCAAAAATCATAAAGAGTATATTAATTATTAGTAAATGCAAGCGTGGGTCATCTGTAATATTTAAAAAAATGTAATTCTGATATTTTTATCTCCATGTGTGGAGGGATTCACGAGTAATGGGCTGTGGGCCCCCCCCCCCTTCTCCGGATACGTGCCTGTATCATAAGTTTCGTGAATTAACTAGTTATTGACCTAAACTAGCCTAACCACTATTGTAAATATTATAAAGAGTAAAGGAATTGTTTGCCATGTTACCACGTTATGCAGTTGTTTTTTCCCTTGTGCGCCTTTGATAGAAGTTCTAGGCGTGCTTTCAATAACTTATATCTTCGTTCGCTTTTGCTATGAGGTTTTTATCTCTTGTGCGCTTTCCATACTCTCCAGATAAAATCGCACTTCGATTCTCTTTCTAATTCTAATGTAATATAGTGTCTCATTTCCTGGTTAATCAGTAGCTAGATGGGCTCTTAAATAAAATTGTGTAAGAAAGTAATATTTCTCGAACCTCTTGTTAATTGCAAACCTGTTGATAGCTGTAGGGCTTTTGTTGAAATTACTGGTTGTTAAGGTGAGATGTAAAGCACCTCAAGTTAAATTTGATATTTAGTTAGTTTTATAATTAGGTTTTTTGCCAACATGTATAAATATTGCTTCATTAGCAATGCCTAGTTTAATTTTCTTCACATAGTAATCTCAACAATTCTTAAATAATATGTCAAATGCCAGTGTCCTGGTTTCTGTGTCGTTAGTTAGGTTGGCTGGCTGGCTGCTGGTTTCGGAAACTTTGAATCGATTATAAATTAAGATTTTGTTAGTAAATAAATGTATGAAATTCACCTTTAATGCAAAATATCAGAATTGTGTATTTATCTGTGTTATCGACTTTTATCAAATTTATAATATAATATATATCTTGAATTCTCCAAACTAACAGGCTACATTTTCTATATTTATCAATAAAATATTCCTGTGTTTTTAAATATACTATTTTTCAACAAAATTAATTTGATTGTAAAGTTTAACGAATAATCTATAATTGTTTAATTTCGTTGTGTGTCTTATTTGTCATCTGAATATCAGATCCTTTTACGTTTCTAAAATGTCTCCATAATTTTAAATAGTGAGCGAGTGACCCATATATATATATATATATATATATATATATAAACATATAAAATAGTTTTACTTTCTATTTTTGTTATGATTAATGTATGCAGTATATTTTTACGGGTATATGGGGTTAGAATCCCATGCGGGTGTATCGGAAATGTTTTTGCTAAATAATTTCCCACTATCACTCCATGTAAATGTGTCTATATTTCTTTTCAAATTTACCTTCCTTATCCTTACTCCATTAGTGTACTCGTATATATGTAGTTAGCCTTAAAGGGTAGTAAGACGCGGCTTAAAAAAACACTGTTTTCATGCCCTGTCGCTAAAATTATTGCAATACTTGGGTGACTTGGCGGTCAAGGGGTAAGGTGTCGGACTTCTGTGCTGGGGGTCTGGAGTTCAATCCTCGGTCCCGGCATAGATTTATTTGATAGCCAAACCCTTCCTTCACCTCTGACAAGACGTGTATTGATCACAACCTGTGAATGTGTGGAATACCATGACTCCACCGTGGTTCGGATTCCACGTTAAACTGTGGGTCCTCCATTTCATCTCACAATCACCCTAACATTACACATTAGCGTAAGTGCGTATAATACGAACGGGTAGTAAGACGCGGTATTAACAATAATAATAATAATAATAATATAGGAATACTTGATATATATTAATCTATCTATATTAATATATATATATACTAGGAATAAGAATCTCTGTTGATAATTTAATTAGACACATCGGAAACTGATCGTTAAAAGGGAGGGGAGCGGGGAAGATATTTACCAAACACTCCGTTGAAAGTATTTATTTGAAAAACATGCTTACAAATGGACTATTCAAAAAACACGTTTACAATTGGACAACATTATATACGGTAAATTGATATTTATTAATTGTTTTTTGATATCACCGTTAGAAATTCCTATTAAGATGGTATAGCTGAATGTGGAGGGAGGGTTTTACAATATTTTCTATTCTTCCTTTCCTTCAAGGTCGTCTGTTATCTGCAAAAGTTAGAAAAGAGGAACCTTATTGATCATTAAATAATCATTTTGCTAGGGTTCGTAAACACTAGTAATCCATGCGGATATATATTTGTTATTAATTCAAAAAACCTATCTATTCGCAGGACTAACGTCTTATTGGTGTATATAAACACTCAACGGACGCTATAAACATGAACATCTATGTTCACAAAGGTAACACACATTTGAAATTCCAACCCTTGGAATTATAAATCTAGCTGTCTGCTTCGTCCTCTTTACGGATGTTAATAATTTACGAAGCCAATATTCAAAGTTGTTCTCGTACTGTGCATGACGTTGATGTATTGTTGAACCTCACACTCGACTAACCGGTTTGAATATTTGATTTGAAACCTTTAATGATTAATCTCCCATTAGAATCTGCCACGCCGTCTCTATTTCTTATTAACCCTTACTCTCGGATGGTCAAAGAGGTTGATTGGTAAACTAAGGTGGTAAACGAGCATTGTATGTATGTATGTATTACCGGTATGACACCCCATTCGTAAATTTTCACATTTCATGAATCGGGCAAATTTCTACGCGTTCCGTGAACTGCTGTCTTCTCCATTTCACAGACAGGGCAAAAAATAGTCTCGTTAATGAATTGTGCAGCGCTTGTGCTGTCCATTTGACGAGCCAGTTGAGCTCATTAGCCATCCCACCTCCCCCTGAAATTTTGTCTTTTTTTTTTACAAGAAACTAGCAACATTTTTTAATCTTCTATTGTGCACAGGGAGGAAATCAACTAAAACACGCTGCTTTTTTGAAGAAAAAAAAAGTTATAAATAAATTTGTTAATTACCGTAGTAAATGCCCTCAGTTTCTATTTAAATAGATGATGTTTTATGTAATGTTGGGAAATTAGTTCACATTATAATAGTGTATAAAATTATAATCCTTTCAAAATGGTTTATTTTATCTCACAAAAATAATAACAATTTATCCATATATTATTTAATAATTGTTTAATGTATAATAATGAATAAGAAATAATAATGACTAAGAAATGAAATTTTTAAATAGTGTAACCAAATTTTAGGTCATATTAATGTATTGATAGTAAGGTTATATCTTAGTCCCTTCTCCTTAAAAAAGAAGATACAACCTTACTATCAATTATTACTACTCCTTACCAAATAAACATGACCATTGTTAGAAATATTAATTTCTGATACCAAATAATTTGTAGAGTTCTGTATTTATCCATATATTATTTAATAATTGTTTAATGTATAATAATGAATAAGAAATAATAATGACTAAGAAATGAAATTTTTAAATAGTGTAACCAAATTTTAGGTCATATTAATGTATTGATAGTAAGGTTATATCTTAGTCCCTTCTCCTTAAAAAAGAAGATACAACCTTACTATCAATTATTACTACTCCTTACCAAATAAACATGACCATTGTTAGAAATATTAATTTCTGATACCAAATAATTTGTAGAGTTCTGTATGTGATTTAATTAATTAATTTATTTTAAAACTATGCAATTTTTTTTATTATAAGTTTTAATAGTTGCGTTCAGGTTGAAGCACAACGCTGCTCTTTGGAATTTATATAGTTCTAGTATCTTTACAGTGCCCGCATAATTTTTCCCTTGCGCACGTGTATGTTTGTAGGAGAGGAGTTAGAATAGTTTTTATCTCCCATCCCCTTGAAAAGTGTCTGTGAGTGCCACTGAATACCCGGTAACTTTAGCTACATGCATAATGTGCCTAGTTGTTTCGGGAAGCCGTAAATCAAGCTCAACCGACTTCACTAAGGTTGATTTTTTCTAATTTCTTTTTTCCATATAATGTTGTTTTTTCTCGTTGCTTTTCCGCGTTGCATATCTCTTCGTATTTTTTCGCATTGTGTCTTTTCACATTGTGTTTATCCTGGATGACTTTTTTCATATTGTTTTTACACAAATCCTTTCCCCAAATTACTATTTTCAACATAACCTTTTTTTAAATCTTGGCTCCAGGTTTCCTTACTGTTTATTCTACCTTACATTTTTATAAAACTTATTTTTTTCTATCTCTCCGCATAACGATTTTTCTAATTTTCTTTACTATTCAGTCACGAGGATTCTCGATTGGCCACTCCAAGTTTTCTCCGCTTAATGTTGGTTCCTCATGATTAGCCTATTGATAGCCTTGCGTTAAAAATCACTAAGAAATTAACGTTATTTCATAAACTTTTTGTTAATAATAAATTTCACCATTTCTCCTCGGAGATGTTTTTATAACATTATACCTAGTTTATCACGCTGAAGAGTAAAGTAATCATCGCAGTCCACAAACCCGAGATAATAATGACGTAATATAGTGTTATAATCTATGTCAACATTTTTTATGTGCCACAAAGTGGAGTTTCCCTTAAGGGCAGGGGGTCGACACAACTGTATCTTAACCCAAGGGTTCGGGGCTTTTTGCAAAGAAAGGAGACCATAATAAAAGTAACCCTATTACAGCGGGGGTAACAGCCATAAAACTGTCTCCGTGAAGTTTTATGAGCCGGTATTGTATCATATTTCACACAAAGTATCATTAATCTTTACTCCTTTAATCTGAAACTTGCATTGCATTTTGGGTTATACTGTGCTCTACATGTTATGACACAATTTAGAAATTCTGTTCACTGCCTTGGGTTTTTATTTTAGTCACACGTTTAATTCAAGGTATATCAAAGACGTAATATAAAGTTGTAGAGATTATAAGGGTATTTAGGAGTAATCTCACCAGAACTCGCCTGGAAATAGGACGGTAAAACACTCTGGTAGTAAAAAGATACCTAGTGCACTCTTACCTAAATTCAAATTGATCGGGGTCAATCACGTCAGCACAACACGCTATCATTTAAATAATAAAAAAATAATCGTTGGTCACGGTGCTTGATATTATTTTAAAATCACTTTACATGAGTAGGCACGCGGACTAAGGGTCTGGCAAGCTCATTTAGAGCCGTATTGATAAACCAGGGCGGTAACTGTCAACCAGCTAAAGCTACCAGATCTACTTTCATTTATCCATTCGCCAAACTATATGAGCTGTAAGATAAAATGTTGGGCTGTTGTCCCTTTTGGAAGTCAAAACTCTCACAACAAACAATTTGTTTTTAGCTATGTTTTTCTTTTAACCGTTTTTTTTACATCTTCTGCTGTCGGTTTCCACCACTCCTATGGCGATTGGACTTTATCTCTAAGCTATCTCATATGTATTAAATAGGGTGGGTATTGCAAGGAGCTGTCCATGGTCTAACACTACGGGTCTCAGTCTGGTTTGCCAGTGAGGATACGTCGGGTTTGGACTCCCGTTTGGGTGTACTAAGGGAGAGTTTTTAATAGCCAGATTTACCTTCTATCTCCACTTAAATGCGGATACGTTTCTTCTAAAATTCAACCTTACTTTTACTCACCCCATTATCGTAGGTAGTTAAAATGCGTAAGCCTGTCTGGACGCTTAACAAAACACAGTGGATTTTTAGAAAAATTGAGACAAAAGGACTGGCCTAGTGGTAAGGCGTTAATTAGACTCGCGTCGTGTGTTCCGTAACCGTTAAAATGAGGGTCTAAGTTCAAAACCCAGATGGCTCCATGGGTTTGTTTTCTAATTGTGATTTTAATTTTATTTATTTCGTCCTATTTTTACGATATTGTGGGTGCATTTACAATACACACTACTCATCCCTACCATGATAAATTAAATAGTTAATTATTCTTTTTTTAAACTTAGGTTGGAAAAATTATTGGAAACAAATGCCTATTTTAGTCTTATATTGTACCATTACTGACAAGTGGCAGGGTTACCTTTATTTGTGAGAGCTAAAATAAATACATTTTGCATAACTTATTTATTTTATTTTAAAATATAAAATTCTATCATTTCTATGGTAGGCTTACTGAAAATTCTGAGAGGAAAGATTTAGTTGTATAGCCAAAAAATAAGTATAAAGATCACTTAAAATAAACACAGATATTTGAATATTGAAATTAGTTGCAGAGTAACTAAGGTATTAATTCAAAGACTGTCCCATTTATCATAATAGATCTCTTACATAAAAATAATTACTGGCAATATATAATAGAATTTGAGAGAAGAAGAAAAACGCGCCTCGAAATGAAAGGACAGTGTTTCTACCGCTACCTCTGAAATAACTCGAGAAACCAGTTAATTATATTTAGCTTCTATCACTACTTTGAGGACCTTCACACAATACCTTTCCTTTTAAATTAATCCTTTAAGAGACATAATTTAAAATATTACTATGCTCATTGATTTTACATTTCTCTAAATATCAATGGTTAAAAACCCGGACAGTTTTCTCATTTAAAAAAAATCTTCCCGAACATATATTTTACTTTTCAAAAAGAAGAAATGTCCAGTTAAAAGATGACCTATAGTAACCGTGCTATTGGTGACTTGTACCCTACCTAACTAAATAAATATTGGTTCATTCTGACTATTTTCTCCTGTGTATAAATTGGGAAAATGGTGGTAAATAATACTGCAAAATAAATCAATGTCCACATTGCAATTGGTCCTTATCATATCCATAATATCTTGATGTTAGTGTAAAACATATTAATCCCCTTAACTAACCTTACAGGTGGTATCAAAATAATTAATGTGGTATCGAAATGAAAGTATAGACACCTTACTCATTTCTAGTATAGGATTTAAGAATCGATCCTATACTCGTACCGAAAATATATTATTTTAAACATTAGGTATCGTTATTGAAAGAACAATTAGGGATTATTATTCGAATATCATGTTGTTAGTTTTTTTATGTACTTAAAGTTTGATGTTTATTATTTCTACCCTTAAACTTTGTTTAGTCATCAATAAGTAAAATCTTTCTAAAAACACAGGTTTTTTTTCCTATTCCAGATAAGATAATCAATAAAAATAAGAATGTTTTCAGCAGGTCTCGAACTTTGTTGACCTAAATATGTTAAAATTATGACCCATAAAATGGCACTAATATTCTAAAAAAAAAATCACATTTTCAACAGAAAAATGAGTAAAAACATGAATGAAAACTCGTAATGAATGCACGACTAAATAAAACACGAACTTTACCAAATGGAAACTAAAAATTACATATATGAAATTAAAAAGGCTTCAGCGATTCAATTCTTACAGACTGCTAAATAATATATTATTGATTTGCAAATATATACTTCAGAAATAATAGCCGTTCCCTCTCAACGCAACCCTTCACATCTTGATTACAATGTCTGACAAGGAATTCTACAACTATTCAGTAAAAGGCGCTGTAAATTTCATTGCCTCATTATTTTTTCATTCTGACGACTGTATGTTGTAAAAAATATCTGTTTGAGTGTTTATGCATCTATAAAATATCGATAGTATTTAAAAGTATATCTATTCAATATGAATTCCTATAAATGACGCAAAGCAAGGAAATATGACCTAAAAATTCAAAATAACAAAGAATACAAAAAAACTTGTAAATTATTTTTCCACAACCAGAGGCTTATGAATAGAATTTATGTACACATGACTACTGTGTGGGATGTATTCAAATAATATGACATGTCATCAAAGTCCGGGCCCTGGTAATCATCAAAATTCTATTATAGCCCCTTATAATGTATCTAGATTTTAAAATAAAGTGGCAGCAGCTTTTAGTCAAACTAACCATAGTTTTTAAACTTTACATTACTTGCTAAAAAAAATTGTTTCGGATACAGGATATTTGCCAGTTATGAAAGTCGTGAAAGATTCATTAAATGATATTGTGGTCATGAAAATTATCTTTCAGGTTTTGTGTGAGCCAAGTTCAATATGCAGGTAGAAATAATACTTTTTTCGTACTTTTCCCAAAATAAGCTTAAATTTAAAAGCCGTAATTTTTTTAGCAGCGCGTTTCACTACCCTTTCGGGTTATACGCGTATGTACTAATTACTCTAATGCTTTAGGGGCGAGGAAGGTTGCACTTAGAGAAGGTTTACCGGCATTTGAGTGGAGGGAGCGTGGAAAACCACCCTCCGTACACACGACTTAGATTTGAACCTTGATCTACCCGTCATCTTCAGTCCAGTCTAACGCGAGTGTGACGCATTAAGACAAGAGGTTGACAACCTTTATATTACTAAGGCTGCATCTGAATTTCTTAACTTTTACGTGGGCACATGCATATATATTTTATTTTTACATACAGCTAGGCTAATATAAATATTATTTATTTTGGCAATACATTACCTCACACTATGTAATGAAGAAAATATTATTTAATGAAACATTCAGAAAAAAAGTAGGCTATGTCAATATGTGATGTTTAATTTAATGGTTATTATTATATTTTATTTTATTGATATATTGGTATTTGCCCCTCTATTGATCAACAATTATTACGATATCAGCCTGGTGATTGAGCATCAATTATAATGATATTGCCCCGCTATTGGGCACCAATTATACTGATATCTGCCCGGTGATTGGCCAACAATTGTAGTAAAACCGGGTTTTATTGATGATGATGATGCAAATGATGATTACAATAATGTGTACCCGTGTATGCCTTAGCTTGAGCAGTAATTATAGCGATACCGGGTTTTATGATGACGCATGCATGCCTTACTACGCACTTGTTATCAAACGACTATGACGATCTGATTTTATGTAATTCGATTGAAATCAGTAAAATTTGATGTTTGTACACAACTTATTGATTTGATTACACTTTCACTGTTATACAATTGGAATTGATACAGTTCTTTGTTAACTTCCGAACTGACGCTGAGAGTCAGATCTAGTACTGTTCAAAATTTTGTTTTCTGTGTGATTATACTAATTTTCTGTTTGATATTATATTTCTGTGTGGATTCATACGCACAAGCTGCTTATATATGACCTACCCCTTGCATCTTGAACCCCTTGTTACCAATGTTGAAACTAACTAATAGGAGAACTCCTGTTAACCTGTTGTTGTGAAGGCTAGCTTCCTACTTGGTAAAGAGAGCCAGCATGTCACATGATTTTAAAATACAGCGGAGTTTGTCTTTTAAAGAAAGAAAGTTTTAAAGCCCAATACATTGAAATTACTTCTGAAAACGCGCGAATCTCTATGAATGAGGTATTAAAAGGAAAATTTATGTACAATTCTTTAAAGAAATAATACACTTCACCCATGATATTTTGAATATATGAGAGGGATCCAATATATTATAATTACATGGTTGAAACTACATTCCAATGATTATATTTTTAAAGTCCTGATTATAATTTGGCACTGCAGTCTCTTTGATTATTATCTGAAAGGCGAGATCTATATTTTGTTTCCAAATTTTTACTATGAAGAATGCAGATTTGCACAAAAAAATAAATTCCAAAGGATGACTAAATATTCATCGCAAAGATATTCACCAAAGAAAATTTGTTGTGGGTTCTACTAATTTCCTGAAATTTGTGTCTGTATGGCAAGCCTTGAGGGCTTAAGGTGTTCTATAATTACGAAATCTTTCGTTATAATTCTTCAACACTCGTTTAATAAATATATTTAGCAATGATACTAATATCCACGATATAAAATATATCACTTGCTAAATTTCATGAAATTGTGCAAATCTTTTAATAAACGGTGACATGGTGGTCTAGGGGTAGGGTGTCAGACTTCTGTGCTGGCGGCCGGGGTTCAATCCTCGGTCCCGGCACAGATTTATCTGATTACCAAACCCTTCCTTCACCTCTGACAATACATCTTGTGAATGTGGGGAATGCCAGGCCTCCACCGTGGTTTGGATTCCTCCATGTTAAACTTTAGGTCCTCCATTTCATCTCACAATCACCCTACCATTACACATTAGCGTAAGTGCGTATAACCCGAATGGGTAGTAAGATGTGGTGCTAATAATAATAATTTTAATGAACACATCGCCCAATTTTTCTTGGTGTCCACCAAATCATTTCTTATCAATTAATCGTTTCTTCCAATTCTTTACATGTTTGGAAAATGTGTCAATACATTTTATCCATCTTTTATTTTAAAATGGAACTTAATTTTCGTATGAATATCTTGGCGGGCACGGTGTTTGTGGCACCTCCCTTAGATCATGTGGATACCGAAGTGGTTAAGATATGGAATTAATACAAGTAGAAGTAATTATTGATATTAATAAAGTATCGATACTTTTTCCATATCTCTACTTTCAGGTTAATACCGTGTCTCTCTACTAAGCTAAGATGCACGAGCTCGATTCCCGGCATCGCCAAAAAGTGTATCTTTGGTGCAATGTGGGTTTTTCCTCCCATAACGATGAATTAATGATCGGGGGCTGGATGTTGTGCCTATGCTATATTTAAGTTATCCTAATAAGTCGTGTGCTGATATATTCAGTCGGTTTAGAAATTGTATGTTAAGTACTTCCAATAAATAATAATAATAATAATAGGCCTAATATAGTAACAACAATAATAATAATACTTGCAAGTGTCAAACAATGGTAAAATCTCTTCAGTTTCTCAGTCCGACCAACAGGTCTAGTTATTCTGCGATCAAAACTTGTTGCTGTGACCGCGCGAGCGCGTCACTGGGGTTTCTAATCGATATTTACCGATGGGGAAATGTTTATTTTGAGGATCGCTCTATTTGACTCGGTTACTGTCTGCCTCACGTTCGTAAAACAAATGGGATGTATTTAGCTGACGCAAACAATGTGAGTAAAGACCAGAAGAATAGTTAGAGTTTAAATTAATTACTAGTTTACTCCAAATAGATGGGAAAATTGTTTGGTACGCAGCCAACTTTAGTAACGCGTATACCCATTGAGCTTAGATCCTGGGTTTCGATTCCCGGCACAGTGGATTTTTGTATATATACTCGCTTTGCTTGTTGGGGGCTCCACCGCCAGCCCCCCAGTGAGTTTTCTTTGCAAGTGGGTGTAAACTAATGTAATTTCAGAGCCGTTTTTTGATAGGTCT
Source organism: Timema douglasi (assembly GCA_901482245.1). NCBI lineage: Eukaryota > Metazoa > Arthropoda > Insecta > Phasmatodea > Timematidae > Timema > Timema douglasi. Next base: position 65,848 of record CABEEJ010000851.1, on the reverse strand, counting down.
TACCGTTTAGCCACAAGACACCTCCAATGAAAGGTCCGCACCGACTTAAAAGTTGCTACGCCATTCTGATTTTTTTTTAGGTGTTGGAATTTCCCCGTTGGTTATAGGCTATAGGCTATAAGCTATAAGTTTACCAAATTTCAAGTTTATAGCTTATCTAGAAGTGGGTAAACATTAATGTCAGTGAGTGAGTGAGTTTGCCATCTGGCTTTATAGAAGTATAATAATATAAAATTTTACGCTGAGGAACTTAAGTATGATGGTTTTTCTATGGTTGGGTTAGTTTGTAAGTCAATGTGCTGGTGTAGCCTGTTTTAAATGTATACATTAAAAATCGATAATAATACAAATAATATATTTAATACCTCGTGTTTTTTTAAAATCAATTATATATTTTGTAACCGTCGATTTTTTTTAATGTCCTCTCATAACTTTAACGTCAATTCTAATGAGTTGACATTCATATTTATTTTTACCCTTCTGACGCCTTTAACTCATTCGGTAAATGTTCGTTTGATCACTAAGCTAAGGTCTTCGGGTCAGATTCTGGAAGTAATTGACCAAAATTTATCATTCATTTAATTGGGATTTTCCTATTTTATATAGTGAAAATTAAGGATAGAATATTGTCGTTTATTTCAATAATATGTCTAATGGCTTCCTAAATTCTTTTTAAATACCTTGAAAAAAGAAAATATTTCGTAAATATAGAGTATATATTTATCGATTATAAATATTAATAAAGTTCAAACCACTGCTGGCGAAAACGTGGACGAAAGAATCAAGCTCGTCTTTTTGATTTTCCGGTTAAGGGAAGATTGAGGTTTGAATCCAGCCCTGGTGCAATAGAGGTGGCTTTACACATAATATATAACTTTCATTTCACCATCCTTTACTCACAATAATGTGGGTACATTTCCTTTAATCTAGCCTCTTCTCCCTTTCCTATTAGTGTGAATATATGCTGATAGCCCAGACGGGCATTTAAGTTTGATTCACACGTTCACGAAAATTATTATGATTGATTATTAGCAACGTGTCTTACAACCCGTTCGGTTTAAACACACTTACGCTGATGTGTAATGGTAGGGTGTTGTGAGATGAAATGGAGGACCTACAGTTTAACATGGGATCCGAACCACGGTGAAGGCCTGGCATTCCACACATTCACAAGTTGTGATTGGATAATAAGATAAATTTGTGCTGGGACCGAGGATTGAACCCCACACCCCAGCACAGAAGTCCGACACCTTATCCCTAGACCACCAGGTCACCCGTTCGCTAAAAGTAGAGAGAAAAATATGCTTAAGTGACGCAACAATTTATACGCTGTATTTTGACCCATGGTTAATTGCAACGTAAACTTAAAACGCCTTACTAGTATACCAACATATTTTATAGTGGATACACATATATTTAAAATCATTGTCACAGTGGATGTTTTCAAATTATAATACTGTGTCGTGACGCTCTCCAATAAACACGATTTCCATTATCGGATTATTTAAAATCTGCTCACAACAGACACCTAGGCTGTATGCTTGCTTCTAACTCTACAGCGCATGCGCACTGATTTGAGATGTTTGTCTATGAGATTTGATTGGGTCTCCCGTACCGATGATCTCGGGTAGGGTGGACAAAGTGGAGATAAGTTCAACTTAAGCAGAACAGCTCACGCCGATGAAGCGGAAATCTTGTGATTGGCTCAGAGCTCATCACGTTCCCGTTCTGTGCTTGTTTTGTTTTTTTTCCTGAGAACGTGTAAAACTAAAGTGAAGTTTGTAAGTAATGTGCTGATTTAATTTTAATCGTAAGAAAGTCGGCCCCCTAAATTTTATTTTTGTTTCGCCGCACCTCGCTATTGTTCGGGTTATTTTAATGGTGCAGGGATTAGGAAGGTAAAGGTATCCGCATCCTGATAGTCTGGTCTAAATGAGCTTGACATTTAGAAGGTGTGCCCACCGTTGTGGATAAATGCACGTCAAATATATTTATAAAAATATATACAAATGACAACATCTCTTGATTTGATGCTCTCCCCTCTCCGTCTTCTCTTCTTAAGCTACTTTGTGTCTGTGTTCTTGTGCGCTTAGAGCAGAAAGATTGGTTGCTATACATGTCCCGGGTCAGATTTCTTCTTGTAGCGTGACATAATATCTGGAAGGAATGGAAGATGCTCGTTTTGAAATTAAACTATTGTTACATCTGAGTTCGTTCCCTGACTTTGGTTTGGTGACTTCTAAAAGGCTACAAGTCCACCATGGCACCAGGGGTTGTATTGATAGTCTAGTCTAGGGAGTCAACAGATCTCTTGATATACAAATAACAAGTAGTTCGAGTCTAATGGGGGATTCTCTTTTGTCCGACTAATCCCATTTTACGAATAACGGGCAGTTCAGGTCAAATGATGGATTGGTTGGCTTCATTACCTGAACCACTCTCCCAGTATACGAATAATTAACAGTTAAGTTCGAATGAAGGATTGGCTGACCTCCGAATATTGACTGTATATATGGTCCTAGGCCACAGACGTATACTTCAGAGTGACCAGACCCCCAGGTTAAAATGACTTCGCTCATTGGGAGATTTTGAATTCTTCAACACGGAGATCGCTAAGTACAATCCCAAGTGACAACATCGCTATTAAGAATGCATTTAAAAAAAACAGTTTACTATAAAGATGGTTTTACTAAGGAAGAGAAGCGTATAACCCGAACGGGTAGTAAGACGTGGTGCTAAATATTATTATTATTACTAAGGAAGAGACCAAAATAATTCCTTCTTGTGCCAATAAACTGGCTTTCATAAATCCAGGATGAGGTAAGAGATCCCACCCCCTATCCTAAAAACCAACCCTCCAAACGAGCTTAATTGAACTGCAAATTACAAAGAAAACGTAGAATACAATGATCCTTGTTTTGATCAAGTGAATGTTTGCAAATTGTATAGCTGTAAACAATCTTCAGATACCATCAAGTAATTATTTCTCTATAAAGTTATGTTCATTGAAAGGGGGTAAGAGGGTGAGTTGGAGGAGGGATGGTGGGATTGCTGGTACCTAAACTACAGGGTTAAAGGCCGGTACACACAGAACGCTAAGATAAGATTCGCACTTTAGAAAAATAGCGGACCTTATACGAGGGTCATCCAGAAAGTAAGGTTACACATTTATTTAAATATGTTGGTTCACACAGAAAGCTAATCTAAGCTACGCCGCGCTATGTTTTTTCCGAATGCTGGCGGGCAATTTTTACATCTCCCTTTGAGTCATTTTACGTTGCGCATGCGCATAACACAGCTTAGCCTCCATGTTGAACAGACGCAGTGCTGGTTTGGTTAAAATAACTTTTTTATTTTATTTAGCACCGCGTCCTACTACCTGTTCGGGTTATACGCTTTAAGTACTAATTACGTTAATGGATTAGGAATTAGGAAGGTTTAAAATAGAGGAAGTGAACCCGCATTTGCGTGAAGGGAGAGTGGAAAACCATTTAGGAAAAACCGCCCCCAGTTCACCCGACCGAGATTCGAACCTCGATCTCCCCGTCCTCGGCAGTCGGGCTCAACACGACTAGCGCGTTAGCCAACTACGCCACCGAGGCGGGTGTGAAAATAACTAAAGAAGTGTTGAAGTTTTGTTTTTATTGTTTCGCGTGTATTTAAGTAATATTATATTTAGGTTTTATATTTGATAAATGTGTTTATATTAAAAATTGAACAAGTCAAACCTTCACCTCTGACACCCCTTTACAACGATCAGTTTGATTGTGAATTGTTTTACTTGGAAATGCTGTTCTCACCATAAAGAAATACAACTATAGTATGATTTTGCTAGGAAGAGCAGTAGAAAATAGTTACTAAAGTTACTAAAACAATTTTAATATATTCGTACATAAAGTCATGCTATCTGCAGCTGCCACTTTTGATAGATATTATCAATGCTTGTAAAATAACACAAGTAGTATAAAGAAATGTCAATGTCGGCCGCAAATAAATATGTTTGAATTTTCTCTACTGTTCTTCCATCCAAAATCAGGGTAAAGCACTCCTCAGTGACCAAGCAGTCAACCTGGATCAAAGAGCGCAGCGAAAGATAGTGCAGCGTCAGCATGTTCGAATGATGCGTTTGGCTCTAATCCAGAAAGTCGGAACTCCAACTTTGATTTAGGCCAGATACATTGGGTATAGTTTTTTTTACGTAGGGGGTTTTACATCCTCTCTTCAGACTTATACTGATGCATTTTAGGTCTCCTTTTCATATTAAACACATTAGATTGCCGCTATGAACCATTGTGTAACCTGTGAATTAAAAAAAAGTGTCAATTTTTTTATTGTAATGTTTGAAACTGTAGCTCGGTTGATAAAATTTTTGCTTACTAAGTTAAGGGTCTTTTGTATGATTCCAAGCATTAATACATTTATATAAATGTTTAAACTGAGGCCCACACGCCTCACCCCTCAATTTCATAGTGATGAATTAACGGTCGCAGAATTAGGTGTCAACTTGAGTTAATTTAGTTTTTAAGTCGATTGCTGATAGAATATTTATTTTAGATCGCGTCTTATTAACGGTTCAGGTTATTCGCTTATATGATAATTACTCTAATGGGATAGGAATGAAGTAAAGGTAATCTACCCGCATTTTATTGAATAGAGAGTGAGAAACCATTTAGTAAAAACCACCCTTACTATACCTGGCACCCGCCTCGGTGGAGTAGTTGGCTAACACGCTAGTCATGTTGAGCTCGACTGCTGAGGATGGGGAGATCGAGGTTCGAATCTCGGATGGGTGATCTGGGGGGGGGTGGTTCCTAAATGGTTTTCCACTCTCCCTCCACGCAAATGCGGATTCACTTCCTCCAATTCAACCTTCCCAATTCCTAATCCATTAGAGTAATTAGTACTTAAAGTGTATAACCCGAATGGGTAGCAAGACGCGGTGCTAAATATATATTTACTATACCTGGCCAAGATTATAATCCCAATAGCCCTAGTCTGACAAGAGAGTGACGCCCTAAGGCCTAGGCCATTGGGCCACTGAAGCGGGTGATATAATCAGTTGAAACTTAGCTTATAGCAGACATAACATATAATCCTCCGACCGTTGAATTGAGGCCACTAATCTCACTTTGAATAGTCAAGGATTTGAGGATTAGTGGCTGCGTCTCTTTTAGAGCTTAGTTTTGAAGTTAAGTGATAATATAGTTAGTTAGATCAGAAAGTTCAAGTGAACTACTATTAATTGGTTCGCCGCATGTTCTAAGGCGTCACTCTCGTACTAGACGGGGAGGTTGAGGTGTACTACGGGTAGTTTTCCACTCTCCCTCCATGCAAATTCCTGGACACTTTCTCTAAATGTAACCACCTTTATCTCTAAAACAATTAGCATAATTAGTACATGAGCGTGCGACCCAAACGGTTAGTAAGACGTTTTTACAAAAAATACTACTACTACTCTTGATAATAATAATAATAATTTAAACGGATGGAAAAAACATTTTCATTCAAGCTAATACCCCTTTGAGTCACAGTATTTTTTTTTTCTAGTGTTCGTTTTAATGAATAAGTCCTATGTAAAACTACATATCCTAAGTGTTCAATTGTGTCACGTGGTCATGTTTAGCACTGAGCAAGGTCTTGAAGCAACAGTCTCCTTAACTCGAGTCGTAAAGCTTCTCACAAGTACAAGAAATAACCGGATATAGGTCAAGGGAGTAGAGGATTCACGAATAACGCGTTATTAAAACCACGAGCATTGCTTTGTCTAATACTTTAGTTCACTTTTAATAAGACAAGGACCTGCTTTGGTGGTGGCATGGTCTAAGGTGTCACTCTTGCAATAGATTAAACTGCAGATGACGAGTAGATTGCGTTTTGAATTCCGGTCGGGTGTACTGAGGGTAGTTTTACAAAATGGTTTTTACTCTCCCTCCACGTAAATGTGGGCACACTTCCTCTAAATTCAACCTTCCTCATCCCTAAATCACTAGCGTAATTAGTGCATATGCGTATAACCCAAACGAGTAGTAAGACGTGGTGATAAAAAAAAAGTATTATCTCACATCTAGCTATATTACTAGACCCACGTTCACGTATACACACGTCAAGTTATGTTATCTATTAAAACATCTTAAATTGATCCCTATCCCGCTGTTGTTAAACGAATAATACAGAAACCCGCACTTATATAGGCTGAATGGTTCGAGGGGCGTAGTATTGTATTTACTATCCCGGTAATTGGCCGTGAGATTGACTACTTCAGTCTCCCGATATTCGAATAACAAGCAGCTTAACTCAAATGAGGTGTTGGCTCAATGTAGAGATACTAGAGAGGTAGCGCTACTTGAAGGAATATTATTATGTCATTGCTTGCGTCATCCGGTACATAGCAGTTATATTTTAATACTAAACCAGCAACACATACGTATTATTTAAATAAGTAGATTAATGACGTTAATTGGGCATTGGTTTGGAGTTTAAAGGTTTATTTACTAGGTACTTAAAGTTCCAAAATGTGACTTGATTTTGAACAATTTAGCTTGTCTTACATATAATAGTAGTAATAATAATAATACTTAGCACTGCGTCTTACTACCCGTTCGGTCTATACGCTTCTTAAATATTATAGCTTTATGTATGTAACGTACTGGTGTGTGTACTGAGTGACGTCACACGCTCAGCCAATCGGATGTCTTTCTCCATCTGGCACTACCTTCTATTCTCTTTGCTTTGGATTTGCATCTGCATCTCGACCATATACACGGCTCTAAACGTCCACCATTATCAGAAGGTCCCACTCGCTTTATACTACATCAACGATAAGAGTGTAGGTAAGTGACAGCTAGTAAAAGTCACGAAATATTCTTTCATATATTCATTCGCCAAACCATATGATATGCAAGATCACAGTCAAAACTTTCACAACAAACAATTTGTTTTTAATCGTGTTTTTCTTTTAACCGTTTTTATATTTTCTGATAGCTCTCAGTTACCACCAATCATATGGCGTTGGACTTAAAACTCCTGGTACCGCCATTTAGTTCACTTGTACCCACACTAGCTTTAACCTCGTGTTAAGATTTATTGTTCAACCCTTTCTGTTATCCGAAAACACTTATCATGAAGAATTGAAGGTGTGTCGGTTTCTGTCTGAAGCACAGCAACCCAAAAACCGTGAACACATTTGAAGTCAACCGGACATTAAAGTAGCTCAGGCGTCTTTCTAAGAAAGAAAAAATCATCAAGATTCAGGTCATATTTCTAAACCTAATAACATTTTCAGCTCAACAATAGACTTCTTAAGACTAAACGAGTCTTGCTTAGAGAACAGGATACACCAGTTCCTAAGCCTTACGGAAGTTTTACTGCACTCCTTGAGCCAGGTTGAGTCCATCAACACTGGGGTTCGCTAGTGTCAATGCTGAGGGGTAAAAGCACTTCAAAATGTGCAGTTGTTAAACGACTCATTTTTAACATATTCATAATAAATATATTCTTGTGATCTTAATGTTCAGTCTGCTTAAGCTCTTTGCGAGGTAGGATTATGTGAAGAGAGGTTTGGGTCAATATCTGAACCTAGCTTTGTTGAAGCTGGATGATTGACTCTAGAAAGATGTTTGTCTACTTCTATCTAGTGAAACCATGTTTAAATTTTTTTTTTTTTAAATGTCCCTTGATGGAACTTAGTAATAATACCCAAGTTGAATTACTCAAGCTCTCATACGGAGCGCAGCCATTTTAAACTGGAGGCAGTTGATATTGTATATCCTTATATATGGCCTAAGGGAAAAATTGTTCAAGTCAACTTTCTTGCTTATCCAAGTCACAGTATTGATACTAAATCCCAGCGTAGGTTCAGACTTTTTGTGACGATTTTGATGCAAATCTACATAAAATGAAGACATTTTTAGACACCTCAACCACCTTTTAATAGAGACCTCACCACCTTTTAATGACACCGGAAACAATTTTTATGCGACTAACGTAAATTATATTTAATCGTTGCTTTACTATTTAAAATGTGTAAACTTAGGTATGGTAGGGATCATCCTTGAAATATAACCTATATATATTATAAAGAAAATTAAAATCAATTTTGGTTACGCTCAAGAAATTGCTGTCAAAAATGTTGTCGTTTTCTGAAATTACGGCTGCTTCTGTGTATTTTTTAAATTTGAAATTGTTGTTTACTCTCTCACTTTATTTTAAAATAAAATGAAGAAACTCAGTTAGTAGAACTCCGGAAATAACTTTGAAAGGAATCGTTCCACGTTTTAAATATATAAACAGCAGTGTTCAATATGAAATAAATGTAAAATCTTAATATTTTGGCACAATCAATAGTAAGTGTACATACTGGGATAATATTTACGGGTGCTACTCCCGTCAATGTTAATTTTTTTTTATCATTTGCACAATTATAATTTCCCCCTTTGTTAGAGTTGAATAACGGTTCTGTTAAATGGGTGTTATTTCTGTTCTAGAACTAATCCAGTTTGAAAAACACTTTAATCAATCAATTCAGAAAGTGTATGTCAAATAGTACTAATAAATACTCTTAGCAAAGATTACGTCTTTATTTTAACTATTTTTGGGTGAAAAAGGTATAATTATTTCATAGCTAATCAATTTTTTTCTTTTCAAAATTTCATCTTTTCATCTATTTGTCTGTAAACTTAAGCGACTTATTAATTCGCTTTTACAGTTAAGAGATCATATTGATTAATATTATTATTCGATTTCCACAAAGGATGCCTAACGTAGTTTCTTTTTTCATAAAAAGCCCTTAGCTTTGCTTTTATTTCCACAAATAATGTTTGAGGATTTTTTTTTTTTTTTTTTGCTCTCCACGTCTCACTTTTCATTCGAACTGTCCGCATATCTACACTAATGGTATAGGTAGGAGAAATGTGCCTACTTCTGCATGGGGAGCAAGCGCGAAATCGTTTTGGAAAGAACTTGTGGCTGGGATTCGAGCCTCGAATGCTCTGTAAATGTAAAACTATATAAGTCCCGGCAAGGATTAAATCTCTCCTCGCGATGTTTCACAATGGTTTATCCCCACACCCTTTTTTTTTACAGCTCTACGCATGTTCTAGAATCGGCAGTAAAGATGGAAATTGGATTTTCTCCGGTCTTTAGGGATCAAACTTCTCATCCTTTGACATAAGAGTGAAGAGCTGCAATGAAACATTGATATCAGTGGTGAGAGGTAAAAAAAAAAAATTTTCCTCTTCAATCTTCTCACACACTCTCATCCTCCTTCCTTCTGTGCTATTATCCGTGACAAGCCATGTCAACTCTCCTTTTCTCTTGTTCATTCACCCACACTGTTTACTCGCTCTCGCACATGAAAGGTTAATCCAACTTTGGAGGAAGTGTGAAAATCCGTTATAAAATTAGCATAGCCCTTCCACTTCCCCTCCCACCCAGGCTCCCACATTGTGTCATAAAAAGTCACAGTTCTCTGTTTCGGATATTAGGACGTCTCAGTTTGGGTGGGTTCCGAGACATTACTACATGAACTTAATTTAGAGAACATCACTTCAAAGAGTCCGGTCAGAGATAAATACGCTCTTTATATATCTTTTTCTTTCCTTTACGTGTTTTATACACTCTTCCCTCCTGACAAATACACACTTTTGTTTACTTTCTCATATCAAGATAAATTATTGTAATTATAAAAACTATATTTCTAAATTATGATTAATCTTTGCGTTTTTTGTGAATCCGAAACAAAAAATAAGTGTGTATGTCTGTTTATCCCTGGCCATGAATCCTTAACTATTTGATGGATTTGGTTCAAAATTGATATTTAGATGTTATAGGGCTTTAGTGCTACACCTCGGAGAATTAGACCCCGACCCTCAAAATAAGTGTTGCTTACTAACGAGTACTTTTTTTTTACTTCCAAATTTATTGAAAATGGCTTTAATGATTTGGTTTAAAATGAGTATATAGAAAGTGTTCACTTGACAAATAAAATACTTTTTTTTAATTGGGGAGGAGTGGAGGGAACTCGTTTAAGGGTAAATTACTTATGGTAGATTTGTTTTTTAACTAGAATATTTTAAGTATTGCTGAAAAGAAGTCACTTAATATTAGTTAGCTCTAATAGCTGATTTTTGAAAAAGTTTAGATTTTGGAAAATAGCTTTAACCATTTTATTTAAAATTGGTATTTGCAAACCATTTTGATAATAAATAGTACTTACTTTATGTTGATTTTTATAAATCAAATTAATTTAAGAGTGGTTGGTTCACTGATGAAAGAGTTTAATTTTTTTTAAAACAGCTCTTAAGATTGGTTAAAAATTAGTATTTAATAATGGTTTTTAATAATAAATAAGAATATATATTTACTTTTAATAAAATAATAATTTTAGGGTTTTCTAAAAATAATTTATTTTTTTAATTCGTTTTAAATCATCTAACAACTATTTGAAAGTAGGCTGACTAATACACAATCTTCAAATAAATATACAATCTGACCATGTTTTAAAATCTGACATTTCTTTTGAAGATAAAGTTACAGCTTTTCTATAAACAATACTTTGAACTCTTACCTGTTGGTGCTGATAAAAAAAGAAAGAGGAATATCACGGCGAGAATAATTGGTTGCTATAGGGTTGTAACTAAATCCAATCAAAAATATTTTAGCTTTTTTCTACCACATTCCCCCCATTTACCCATCTTTTCGTTTAAACACTATTTTATTTTTACACCCTTTTATCCTTTTTTACCCTGTTTACCTAAATAAATAACCTTTTTACCTTTTTTCCCCCTTTATTTCCCTAGTTACCCTTATCCTTTCTACTCTATTTAACCTTTCCATCCCGTTTACGGATTTTACTTCACTAATATTTGTGCCTTTTCCCCCCTTTTGGCCCTTTTACGGCTTTTTAATCTTTTAACATATATAATTTCTATGACCGCTCTTAACCTTTATATTCTTTTGTTTTTACTTTTTGCTCTTTCTACCATATTTATCTAAGTCAATCTTTTTTTAAAACATTTTTGCAACTTTTGACCTTTTTGGTTAGCTTTTTACCTTTCTAATCCTTTTTACGCTCTTTAACTTTTTCTCCCTTGTAACCATATTTACCCTTTCTACCCTCCTTACTCTTTCCACCCCATTTACGCTTTTTACCCTGTTAAACTCTTATTATTTCTTTCCTTTTTTACCATTTTTGACCCTTTTACCTCTTTTTAATCTTTCCTAGATTCTTATTTTTCTTACCTCCTTTACCTTTTATACTCTTTTTTATTTACTTTTCACCCTTATTACAATATTTTCCCCTTTGGTATTATTGCTCTTTTTAATTAGATCTATTTTCGCCTGTTAACACTTTTTACTTCATTTTAAATTAGCTAACCGGCTTAGGCTCGTAGAAATATTTTAGGGTAAAAAGTTGTAAAAAGGGTAAAAATTGCATAAAAGGGGTAGGGTAAGTGGTAAAAAGGTTTACAGGTTTTAAAAAATGTATACATAAAAGCTACTTATTAGAAATAAATCACAACATTTAACAATGAATATATCATTATATCTTCCTTTTTTCGTTTTTTAATTAATTTAAAAAATCTAGTGAACCCTTCTAAATTTTGTTTTTGATGTTCAGATATTTGTGCATAGGGCGGGCTACTAGACTAATATTTAAATTGTAAACCTTTGTGTGTGGTAGATATCGTGCTACGCTCATGAAACACACACACACACACTTCATTTTGTTATTGTAGGTAGAGTGTTTATTGTATTAATTATATTGTTATGTTTGTTTTTCTGAGGAAAACTTACTTAAGCATAGTTTAACGATATCTTATTTTTGAAAATGTTGTTCCTAGTTTTAATACCCTAAACGAGAAAGTTTGTACGATTGTTTCGTACCGTTTAATTTACAAGGGCGATGTTTTTATGTCACTCTTTAATCATGTTAATAATTCCAAAGAAAAAGATCACCCTGAATTAATCTCTCCATCCTTTCCGTTCTTGTTTTTATTATTCCGCCAAAGTTATTCTTACATCTGGAATATAGAGAAAAGATACCGTAGAAAAAGCTAAAACGTCGAGATAATATTGTTCAGTCAAAGCTTTGTGTATACCTGACGTGAATAAATATACAGAGTAACAAAAGAGACGGTAAAATATGTACATGATATGCGAAGGTATGTAATGACCCTTTTGTTCAAGTAAGCTTATTTATGGTTTAGTTGATGACGTTGCCTACCTGTGACGTCACGACAAATAAAGATATGACATCGTATGTTATTGCATTTACGTTTTATTCGGCGAATTTAAAGGTTATAAAGACAGCATTTAAACAAAAACCATAGATTCTTAAATAATTCTAAGGGACGGCTTTATTGTTTAAAATTAAAGTGCATTTTATTAACGTATTTTTTTATAAATCATCTACAACTTAGGATATTTGGTTTAGTCACGAAAATTTCCTGTAGGAATCTTCCTGGCAGGATGTAGATTACCAAAATACGTAGTAACACATGTATGTCTAAAATAGGAAATAAGATAAAAGGTAATAAATAATTATTTTATAATTTTAGTTATTGTTGTCCAGGCACTAATAGTAGAGTGAGTGTGTAAAATTGTCAGAGGAAAAGGGAAAGTGTTATAAACCCATAGGCAAGAGGCCAAGCATGGTGACCTACCCATTTTCTTTCTTCTCGTTCTAGCCCGTATATTGGTGCTTAAGTGTGTTTGTTAGTTTATTTTTTATTTAACACCGTGTCTTATTACCCGTTCGGGTTGTACGCTTAAGTACTAATTAGGCTAATTAATTGGGAATTGGGAGGGTTGAATTTAGAGGAAGTGAACCCGCACTTGTGTGGGAGGAGAGTGGAAAACCATTTAGGAAAGACCACCTCCAGTTCACCCGACCGAGATTCGAATCTCGATCTCCCCATCCTCGGCAGTCGAGCTCAACACGACTAGCGCGTTAGCCAACTACGCCACCGAGGCGGGTGTGTGTTTGTTAGTGTTAGAGTGTTTAGGTGAGTCGAGTTAAGAAGCAACCCGTTTCGCAAAATAGTTTCGAAATCACCAGGTAGTTAACGACGTTAAGGTTATCCTTTGTTATGTTCTATTATCAAAATATATTTTATTTTATTTTAGAATAATAATAATAATAATAATATTTAGCACCACGTCTTACTACCCGTTCGGGTTATACGCTTTAAGTACTAATTACTCCAATGGATTTGGAATTGGGAAGGTTGAATTAGAGGAAGTGAACCCGCATTTGCGTGGAGGGAGAGTGGAAAACCATTTAGGGAACCCACCCTCACCCCCAGTTCACCCAACCGAGATTCGAACCTCGATCCCCCCGTCCTCGGCAGTCGAGCTCAACACGACAAGTGCGTTTGCCAACTACGCCACTGAGGCGGGTTTTAATTTTAGAAACTACCTTGCTTATTTTTAAAAAAAAATGTTTAGTTCTCATCAAAACTTTTTAAATAACTAACATGTTTTTATTGGTTTCCGTTCCTAAACAATTCAAGCTTTATTTCATTTTGCTAGTACAAGCATGAATTTATTTTTTGTTGACGTTGAAAATCGCCCAAATACTAAAATTACTCAAAATGGTTTTTAAAAGAAAACTGTAATATGCCGTAATTATCCCATAATTTCCACCAACCCCAGTAGTTTGTTTTACGAGCATATTTGTTATTTTATTTTATTTTCATTTTCACCCACGTCGGTGAGATCGCCATCTAAATGTCATTATAACTGTCTGGTTTGCTCGCGACCAGAAGTTAGGTGTTTGAATCCTGGACACATGTATTAATAATTTTCCCCTGAATGGGTTCCCAATTTCCCTCCACACCAAATTCGAGTATATTTACTGTTAATTCACTGTCCCTCAGACGTACCACACTAGAACCAAAATAAATCAATGGATACTCTAGCCATTGGTTCTCAAAGAGTGTGTGCCACGAAATTCACGAGGTGTGCTGCAAAATTATGGACGTTATTTTACTCTAGATAAAAATATAACCAAAAGTAGTTCCATTCAATATTATTCTTTAGAAATAAATAAGAGAAAAGTTCAAAAGCATTAATATATCTATATTCCTGGGAGTTTAATAGTTTACAATCAAACAATAATAATAATATTTAGCACCGCGTCTTACTACCCGTTCGGGTTATACGCTTTAAGAACTAATTACTCTAATGGACTAGGAATTTGGAAGGTTGAAATAGAGGAAGTGAACCCGCATTTGTGTGTGTAGGGAGAGTGGAAAACCATTTAGGAAAAACCACCCATAGTTCACCCGACCGAGATTCGAACCTCGATCTCCCCGTCCTCAACAGTCGAGCTCAACACGACAAGCGCGTTAGCCAACTACGCCACCGAGGCGGGTTACAATCAAACAGTTTCAGTAATTATTGAGAAGCTTTTCGTTAATTACACAAAAGTTCAATTCGTGGTCAAAAAAGAGGATGAACACACGCTCTCCCGTTCAAATGAGAGAAGTCTGCGCATGTGCATGCCGATGTTCGGAGTCCCCCGGTTGTGTTGCCAACTTGTACATTCGGTGTTCCGTGAGCAAAAAAAAAAAAGTTTGAGAACCGCTGTTCTAGATCAGGCCTATCATACTTGCGGCCCGTGGACCTTATAATAAGCCCGTATAAAATATGACTCGAGTCTTCGTTTTATAAACGTTGTAGAGACATATAATTTCAGATTATTGAATTTAGAAATTGGCCATTATTTGGGAGAATCTAGTAAGTGAGGTTGGTATACGAAATATTTGCTCTTTACTCATCAGAGCTCTATTCCCAGAAAAGGTTAAACGTGTGCACAGAATATATGCAATGTGTGACAGCACTTACATATGTGAACAGGTTGTTTTTCTCTTATTAAAAGGAGCAAACACCCGAGAGGTCATGGCTTATGTGCACGCTGTTGTCATATATCAAAAAAGTTAGGTCACTACAAAGTTAAAAATCTAACACTATATTTCATAGCTGCAAATAAAATGTTCCAATTACTGGTTTGAAAAAAAATGGATGGTACAGAAAGTCTGAAAATTAAAAAATTTGATTTTAGCATTTTTTTACGTGGCGCCTCACTATTTTTAATGTGGTCCCTATTATCCAATGAATTTTACATGCCTGTCCTAAACCACTTCTATTTTTTAAATAAGTTTTTGTTTTTCTTTCATAATTCTCTGGGTTAAATTATTGAAACTAAATTGTATCGAGCAAATAAAGAAACATGGAGGATAAATAAATAATGGTACATCAGTTAAACCATATTTCAACCTCCTAAAGCTCTCTGAATCCAAATATTTACTTTTGAGTTTCCAGGAATGTCTTAAATGACTTTTTTTTCCTTGTAATTTAAAACACAGAACAATTTCACATTGGTTTTACGGCGCTAAATTTGATAAAATATTCATCGACGCAGTGAATTGGGGTAAGGGGGTAAAACATGAATAAAATAAAGATTCCGCCAAGCTCGTGCGTTGAAATGTATTGTCTCAGTCCGGTCCGGTAGGTCCCTTCCCTATGGGGAACTAGAAACGCTCCTTCATTGTATCTAAATGGGTTACATACATTGGTACAATATCTCTGGACCGGAGGTGTCCCGAAGCTCATTCCGTATTTATCAAGGACCTCTCTTGGGACAGCTAAACAAGAGGTGACTTTCATATCTTTCCGAGTGGGAGAGATGCAAGGATATATATATATAAATATATATATATATAAATATATATATATATAAATATATATATCTGCTTCCGAATTAGGAGATCGTCCGACACCTTAGCTCAGTTGGTAGCATATCTGCCTATAGAACTAATGGTTCCGGGCTCGATTATTTACATGGAATTAAAATGTATAATTGATGGAATTAGGTCTGCCTTTTTCAACGACCAAGAAACTGTATGTTCGGTCTGTTCTAGAATTAAATTAGTTTGTGCAAGTAGAGTGTTGATGTAATCAGTCTATTCAGAAAATGCATGTTAAATACCCCAATTTCTTATTCCGGTAGTTGTAAAAAGTTTTTTTATAATACATGAACACTTAGATCAGTAGTTAGCTCATCTCTCTATTCAGTTTTGGGGCCTGGGTTCGATATTTGGCACGGTTACTTATTATGTTTCATTACTTACTTACCTACTCTTTGGTACTAGGAGCTCGATTGTGCATTGATGCACTTACAAAAGTAAACCACCTATCTTTATCCAGAGCTATTTCTATCCAGTCCACCTCACTACACCCTATACCCATCTTGAGTTAGTTATATCCAGTCCACCTCACTACACCCTATACCCATCTTGAGCTAGTTATATCCAGTCCACCTCATTACACCCTATACCCATCTTGAGCTAGTTATATCCAGTCCACCTCACTACACCCTATACCCATCTTGAGCTAGTTATATCCAGTCCACCTCATTACACCCTACACCCATCTTGAGCTAGTTATATCCAGTCAGGTGACCTGGTGGTCTAGGAGTAAGGTGTCAGACTTCTATGCTGGCGTCCGGGGTTCAATCCTCGGTCCCGGCAAAGATTTATCTTCAAGACATCTTGTGAATGTGAGGAATGCCAGGTCTCCACCGTGGTTCGGATTCCACGTTAAACTGTAGGTCCTTCATTTCATCTCGGTAGTAAGACCCGGTGCTAATAATAATAATAATAATAATAATAATAATAATATATCCAGTCCCCTTCATTACACCCTATACCCATCTTGAGCTAGTTATATCCAGTCCACCTCATCACACCCTGTGCCCATCTTGAGCTAGTTATATCCAGTCCACCTCATTACACCCTGTACCCATCTTGAGCTAGTTATATCCAGTCCACCTCATTACACCCTGTACCCATCTTGAGCTAATTATATCCAGTCCACCTCATTATGCCTTATCTCTTTCAGTCAATTATAATGTTATCCTATGCTATGCCTCTAGCTCTTTCCAATGGTATCATTCCATTGGGATTGCCAGCCAATACCCTGAACACAGTTCTTTATTCTACCACTGGCGCTGCATGTCCTGCCTACCGTAATCTACGAAACTTGATTAACCTGACAATGTCTTGTGGTTAGTACAGGGTTTGTAACTCGTCACTATGTGACCTCATCCACTACCCAATATCTTCATCTCTTTTTGGAACAAATATCTTCTTAAGCACATGGTTTTCGAACACCTTAATTTTTTTCTCTCTGTAATTTAAGGTAAGAAACCACGTTTCACCCCCATTATGTTTTATAACTGATTAAATTATATTTGGTTTATCGTTTGATTGACTTCTCTGTTCTATCACTGATATATCAATGCTCGATATTTTTCATCCGAATGTGAGCAAGCACTGGTTTGTGAGTAATAGTGTACATGTAAGATTTAAAATGTTCCCTTTAAATGGAACAGATTAACCCATCCGAGATAGCCCATGTATAATTTTTTAAGTACGTTAACACCAGAAACATTATCAAATAAGTTATGTTAAACTATTAACATTGAATCCTGGTCTTTTCTCGCATCTCACGTATAAAAAAACTTAACTATAGCGCTTGGTGGTTGAATTTGTTACTATCGTCGGGTCCGCTTTATACTATTTATGATAATACCTATATATTATTATACTTCCCCTTCCCCTGGGATTCAATGATCCGAAAATCTTACTAACAACTTTTTCTCTCTTATGGCCTTTATTTATTTGAATCTACAATTTTTTAACTAATTATACCCCACCCCCCTTTACCAACCACCTGTCACCCAACACACTATTTTTTAGCATCGCGTATATTACTACCCGTTCGTGCTATAGGCCTCTGTACTAATTACGCTAATGGTTTAAGGATGAGTAAGGTTGAATTTAAAGGAAGTGTGCCTGTATTTCCTTGGAGATAGAGTGGGAAGCCATCTATGGGTGAAATAAGCTCAGTACACTCCACCGGGATTTGAACCCCAATCTCTTAGTCATCGGCAGTCTAGTCTATTGCGGAAGTTACGCCTTATACCATGTGGCCACTGAAGTGGGTAACACACCATTTGATGGCGTTAATAGGCTCTTGTTGCCATACTCCCAAACCCCGCCCCTTTATTTAATTAGTAGGTCGCAAGCCACTACTGCTTTTTTTTATCTCTAAATGGAGTGGAACATTATATCAGGTTATTTTATTTAATTGATGGGAATAAGAAAAAAATGTGTATTTACGTTTAAAATTAAATATTTTGAAAGTGATTTTTGTTTGTTGTAATTTGCTTTCAAGAAGACTATTGGTTACACTGGTCTTTAATTTATTCGTTTAGCTCACTTTATTTTTATCAATTAAATTAAAGTGGTTGGACTATTTGGATTTTTTGTACGCCGTAACAATAACTCTTGTCCTAGAGGTGCGTTTTAATTGGTTTACCGAGGTTGGATGACTGAATAATTTTGACAAAACGATAACGTTGTTTGTTTTCGGGCTCTTCAACTTGAGTTGAACCGCTGGCTTGAACAAAACATAACTTTCCTGACATTTATAAAATGATTGTTAGTCGTTAAAACACTCTTTACACTCTGGAATAATTCACCTGAAGGTAAATTTGTGATTACACGTTCTTTTGGTGGTTCCGTTACGTCATCAGACTATTTTTTTGACGTAAATGAACTGCTCATTTAGCAATGCAATCGAAAGGAGGTGTGTACAACGTATTTGGGGGAAATGCATTTTATTATTTGTACAAGACTTTGTCCTGTACAATCTTTGTTTTCATCATCAAGTTCATCTCAAGGATTAACCGGCTCGTGGTATAGTGATCAGTGCATCTGTCTGCCAACTTAAGGGTCCTGGGATTAATTCCTGGTTTGCACCATGGGTATTCAAGTGAAAGAGGAAATATACTTTCGGTTATTAAGGTCTGATTGGTTAGGCTTGTGTTAGGTTAAGAGTTCATACTTATTTTACTTCCACCATCACCTCATCTCAACGGGATATGAAAAGAGCCTCCACGAAAAGAATGTACGATTAGTTCATTCGAACGTCCCCTGGGCAACAATACATTAATACTGGCTAATATCTCCACAAACTGGGCTACGATGGATGTAGCTCAGACACATGTATATATATACACACAGAGATTGTTTTGCCAACTAGCACAACACAGTGTATTGGTATAAAATGTAGCTCAGGTGAAACACTCGTCTTCTGGTGGTACATAATAGTGTGCTTTAAACTCTTTTCAAAATAGAAGGGGAGGGAGGGGGAGGGAGTCGGGAAGGACGCTAATTGTTAAGGCGCTATTTTGAAGTGCTTTACATATTCAGTTGGCGAGTTACAGTAACTTGTGAGGAGAATATCCTATAGCTTGAGTCCCTTTTCAACACGGAGGAGGAATCCCAAACTATATTGAAATTCTGACTTATACAACAACCATGCAAAGCCGAGCGGCCATGTGTTCGACTGCATTTAGAGTTATAGCACTGAAGATAGTTCAGGGTACGGGACTGCTGAGTAGGGACATTGACAGAACGTGGACATTTCAAAACACACTTTCAACCTGTTCTAAAACTTAAATCACATATAGCAACTAATCTATTTCCATAAACCCATAAACAAGTTAAAAATGGACCCCACAATTATTATTTGCTGTTACCTACCCATTCCACTAAGCCATCCTCACAAGTAGGCCCACGGGTTGGGCGGAATAGCGACAATTTGATTATATAATTAACGGTTTAATCTAAGAGATAAGTATACTTAAGTATGTTTAGAGTAAATGCGCCCACGCATGCGTGGAGATAGAGTTAAAAAAACATATTTTAGATCATATGTGTAAACCCACCTCCATTGCATCCGGCTGAGATTCGAACCCCTACCTTCATCCCCTATAATTTAACATAATTTGGTCTTACCGTCTTAAGACCGCTTAAACACTCTTTCGGATCCAATTGGTAGATTATCAAGGTGCTAACAAAAGGTCCATTAAGGCGTAATATCTTACACACTAAGCTAGTTTTAAGTCATGTCTTGATTCAATCATTGTATCTAGAATTCGATCTGGCTCGGTGGTTGCATAGTCCCAGGCGTCACAATTGTGATAGACTGGAGTGCCATTGACTCGAAGGTTGGTGTTCGAATTCCGGTTGTATATACTTGAGCATTTAAAAGTTTCCCCCTCTACCTCCTTGAAAATCGTAGGTACAATATCTATATTTGTTATTCTGTGTCAATAAAATCAAGAGTTTATTTGTATGCCATAAGCTGCGCAATATCTTCCGCATGTAGATGTCTTGATAAAAAAAAAAGGAGCCCCTGTGCAGTATCGTGAGCACCTCACTGGCAGAATTTAAAAATTCCGATTAGAATTTCTTATATTAATCAAAACACGTTTTGAGCCATGGGAAAAGCAGTGATTAAAGGTAGGCCTACTAACTTTAAAGTTACCTTCCAGGTACAATCATCAAAATACAGGAAAAGCATTTCCCCCAGACAACGGCGGGTACTTCAGATCGTTAGTTTACTGTTTAAATAAGGATAACCCAAAAGGGGTATATAATGTGGTGCGGTAAATAAACACAACCTTTTAAGAAAGTTAATGTTAAGAGCCCGTCTCACCCTACACATAACATGTATATTAGGTAAGTAATAAAGCTTGAACCAGACGTCACGTCCTTGTGTGGTTTGCTGTATATTACATCAGAAGACGAAGGAATTGATACTAGTGAAAACTAACCTTATTTTTAAGTATCGATCTGATACGGTGCGATATGGACAGGTGTGCGCCAACATTTAAACAAAAAATTACTTAGTCGTTACGGTGCGATACGGACAGGTGTGTGCCAACATTTAAAAAGAAATAACGATCTGATACGATGCGATACGGACAGGTGTGTTCCTACATAAAAAAAAGCGTATACGATGCGACGCAGACAGGTGTGTGTCAGCATTAAAAAAAATGTATCGATCTTATACGATGCGATACGGACAAGTGTGTGTCAATATTTTTAAAAAAATACTGCGCTAATACAATACGAAGAAGTGTGCGCCAACTTTACAAAAAAACGTATCGAACCGATACGCTGCGTACAGACAAAGGGTGCTTCAGTATTTAAACTAAAACATATCGAACCGATACGTTCAGGTGTGTGCCAACATTACAAAACACGTACCGATCCGTTACTTACAGTTGTACACGAACCTTAATTTAAGCTCGTGCTTAAAGTATGTTGGTTCAGAGCAACACGCTGCCGATCGATGGAAGATCTCGTGCTGCGACCAAAATCACGCAAAGGTCATCCATCTCCGTTGAAAAGTTCACAAGTATTTAATGGAGAGAGAAATAACCACCCTTTATGTTGTTATTAAGATTACCGTCGCAAGCAGCGTGTGTGTGTCGTCAAAGTATCTGAATGCGACTGTTTAGAGGAATTCCATTAATCGGATCAACGTGCACTCGTGCGTGCCGGATAATACGAGTTTTCCTAATTATCACTAAGCCTTCACTTGGTCTTATCAACCATGTGCACTAATCTGGGAATGGGTTTTAACTATTGAGTTTAAAATACTATTAAAATTTATATTTCTATAATTTTTGTGGCCATAAACTAATGTATTTTGAAATTCTGTTAGAAAATTTACTCCAAAGAAGTTCAAAATGACAAAAACTACTGCCTTAATTTTATTTTAGTACAATTAAAATAAAACTGTCGTTCAAACCTTTATATTATATTAAACACAGCCCTATTTTACTATTTCAATACTTATTTTATGATACACTGGAAATAGAAAATAAGTTCATTAATAATTGTTATCTAACGTTGATGTCTACTTGACATTAACTATTGATATAATTAGTTAATATTGGCAATTTTTGTTAAAAAAGAAGTAGTGTACAAACGAATATATAAGTTATTAAAAAATTTAAGTCAGAAATATCCATAATATATACACATTCAGTAGTTTATAGGTGTTAGGTATCCACAAAAAATGTCAGAATAGTTTGTGAACACTATACAGCAAACATTATGTTATTTATATCTAATCAACATGTGTACACAATAAAATTAAGAATGTAATTATTTTGTCTTCAAAAAATTGTTTAAAAAAGTAATGTTATATTATTACTATAGTTGTTTAAAATTCGCAACTAGTATTGTACTTGATTCCATCGAAATTATTATTCCCCATTCAATTAACTTTTTCCCTTCTTACTCATACACACGTAAGTGAACTTACCAAACTACATTTAAACTGATAAGCTGGATATTTGTCAAATAAATAGATACAATTCTCTTTTATTTAGGAAATATTGAAAGTAGTCAGGTAACTTGCATTATCGACATCTACTCTGGTCACTTTTGACAGTTCCATGGCACTCCCCCTCAGAATCCTGTCTCAACACGTCGTCTGCAGCCAACAAGATGGTGGTGAGTCGAACATCTGTTGTGTGACTAAACGTGTAAGGCTATGGTTGAGTAAAACACAAGGGCGAAAAATGCAAAAGAGATTTGGTAAAACTTCCATTAGCTGTTGAGGTGCAACACGATAAGAATAGGTTAGATCGTACAGAAACGTACTAGAATTTGGAGGAGCGGTTTACCCTCGGTTGTGTTTTGAATTGGTGGTCCACCATTCGACCCTTGTGATTATAGGAACACATCACTTAAACTCTACTAGATAGTAAAATGCTAATATTCCGGGTGGGTGGAAATAAAGGGCGTTTAAAATCACAAAGTGTGTTAAGGATTAAAAAACGTTTCCAGGCCTATCAATCCAAGTTTGATCTTAACTCCGTTTATCCTTAAGTTACCTTGCCTAGTCCTTATATCATATTATTTGTAAGATAGGGCCATAAAATAATTCAAAGTAAGATGTGCTATCTCTTTTGGTAAACGGAGTGTGTTGTACCTCACTGCTCAGGCAGCCTTGTATATTTTCTCCGCACTCGCACCGGCCGCTCTAACCCCTCCCTACTGCCTGGACCATTCGCGGTCCATGTTTTCTGAGCCGTCCGTGATGCTCTTACCTCTGTAATCAACTCCCTTCTTCCTATTGGCTCGCTTGGCGGCCAATATCACTCTAGTTTTCCCGAACCAATGGGAAGCTCCCTCTTCTTTGATTGGACAAGGCCAGGCAGCAACGGAGGGTATATAAGCCGGTGAACTCTTGATTCGGGTTCAGAGCGGGGGATGTGGGATGGGGTGGGACGGCGGTTCTGGTCCGAAGGGGCCTTGACCATCACGCCGTATCACTTCCTCCCCTCCAACACATGGAAGCATCGGCTATCCAACTGGCGACTTCAACCGGTCCAGTGCGCATCATTTCCATCTACTTCCCTCCAGACCGCCGGTTCGACCGGGCTACGGGGGCTGACATGGAGGTGCTAAGTCGAGGTACCACGCCTGTTTTAATCGGTGGTGACTTCAACGCTAAGCACCCTTCATGGGGCTCTAGGATTATGTGCGCTCGCGGCGTATTGCTCCGCGACGCCGTAGATCTACATGGCCTGGTGGCTTCCGGCCCCCCCACCCCTACCCATTTTCCTTACAATCCCGGCATTCTCCCGGACGTCCTAGACTTCGTTGTCTCCAGAGGGATCAGAAGGCGGTTAGTGCTGAAGTCTCTAGCTGAGCTAGACTCGGATCACAACCCCGTTCTTGTGAACCTGGGACGCGCGGTGTCCTTCATAGACCCCCCCGAAAAACCCAACCTAAAGCGCACTGACTGGGACAGGTTTGCAAATGTGTTGAGAGAGAGGTTGGGACCCACCCCTACCTTTCGAACAGCGGCGGAAATCGATCATGGTGCGGAGCTCATAGCTTCCGCCATCAAGGGGTCGCTCGAAGCTTCGACGCCTAGGCACCGTCCTAAGAGGGCGCCACAGGCTTCTTTGCCCGATTCTATCCTCAGGCACGTCCGGGAGAAAAATCGGCTGAGGAAGGCTTGGCAAGTCTCGAGGGACCCGGTAGACAAGGCCAACTGGAGCCGCAAAGTCCATGCGGTTCGGGAGATGGTCCGAGAATACCGGAACAGTGTCTGGGAGGACAAGATTGAGAGCCTGTGCGTGCAGGACAGGTCCCTGTGGCAAATGACGAGGAACTTGATGCGGGTCCCCGCACCAAGGCCGCCTATTGTGGGTCGCAACGGGGTGGCCAACTCCGACAAGGAGAAGGCCGATGCTCTCGCTGAGCACTTAGAGGCGCAATTTGTACCGGCTGACAACCCGTCAGACCCGGTGCACGTTGCGCACGTGGCTCAGGTCATCGGTGCGGTCTCGTACAGACCCTTGGATGAACCTGAACCCACGGAGGTGACAGAAATGTCACGGGCGATAGCCGCTCTAAGATTAAACAAGGCCCCCGGACCCGACGGTATCAGTAACGCGGTCCTCAGAAAGCTGCCCTTGGAGGCGATTGACTTCCTCGTGGAGTTATTCAACGCCGTCCTGCTCCTAAGTCACTTCCCCAGGCTCTGGAAGCACGCCAACGTCCTCTGCTTTCATAAGCCGGGTAAGGACCCGGCCCTAGCTTCGTCCTACCGACCGATCAGCTTGCTCGACTGTCTGGGCAAGTTGTTCGAGAGACTACTACTGACGAGACTGACCCGACATGTTCGCGAGGCGGGCATCTTGGTGGATGAGCAGTTCGGCTTTCGGGCGGGACACGCTACGTCCCACCAACTTGTCCGGCTCGTGGAGCAGGTCACGAGGAACTTCAACATCAACAGGCTGACTGGTGCTGTCTTTCTAGACGTGGCAAAGGCCTTCGACCGTGTTTGGCACGAAGGTCTCCTTTTCAAACTCCTCTCCCTGAACCTGCCCTTCTACCTAGTTAAGGTTGTTCAATCTTACCTATCCCACCGTACCTTCTCCACTACCTTTGGGAACGCCACATCCCAAGTCAGAAGCATCCGGGCTGGAGTGCCGCAGGGTTCCATGGTGGGCCCTGTGCTCTTCAGTCTGTATGTGAATGATATTCCAAAATCCCCAGGCACCGAGTTGGCACTGTATGCGGACGACACGGCTCTAGTAGCGGAGTCGTGGCGAGGGCAGCTGGTGGAGAGGCGACTTCAGACGCACCTGACGCAGTTGGAGGGGTGGCTGACTACCTGGAGAACGAGTATTAACGTGGAGAAGAGCACCGCAGTGCTCTTCACATGGAAAAGAAAGTACTACAGGCCGGCTCCACTCCGGCTGTTCGGAGAACAGATCAGATGGGCGGACAGTGCTAAGTACCTGGGACTTACGCTGGACACCAAACTGACCTGGAGACTACACTGCCACGAGAGACTAAACAAAGCGAGGCAAAGGCTGGGAATCCTAGGCCCACTGCTCAACAGGCGTAGCGCCCTGTCTACAAGGAACGGTCTGACGCTGTACAAGCAGCTGCTCAGACCGATCCTCGACTATGCGTGTCCCGCTTGGGGCCACCTGGCGGACTCGTATATGAGGAGGATGCAGGCATTCCAGAGCGTGTGTCTGAGGATCATTGTGGGCGCACCTTGGTATGTCCGGAATGAGACTCTACACCGCGACCTGGATATGCCTACCATCAAGGACCACTTCCGGGGACTGGCGCAGTCTTTCTACGCCAGACTTCCCGGTGCCACCAATCCTCTTATCCAGGGGCTTGGGAACTACGTCATCGACCCTGGTGGGTGCCATAGACGTCCCAAAGCCCTGCTCGGATAAGCGAGATGTGACAACAGTGGTTTGGGAGGCTCTCACCAGCCCCCCATAGAGTAGTGTCTCCGCACGTAACTCTAAAAACCCTGATTCGGTTTTT
>CABEEJ010000851.1:0-38151 GCA_901482245.1 Timema douglasi | reverse complement strand
GGGGTAAGGTGTCAGACTTCTGTGCTGGCGGCCGGGGTTCAATCCTCGGTCCCGGCACAGATTTATCTGATTACCAAACCCTTCCTTCACCTCTGACAAGACATCTTGTGAATGTGAGGAATGCCAGGCCTCCACCGTGGTTCGGATTCCACGTTAAACAGTAGGTCCTCCATTTCATCTCACAATCACCCTACCATTACACATTAGCGTAAGTGCGTATAACCCGAACAGGTAGTAAGACGCGGTGCTAATAATAATATTGTGATTTGAGTGTAGTTTAGTGGTAAATTGTAAAAGAAACTCTTAGAATATGTAAAAAATAAATTAAAAAATGGTAACTTTCTTTGATAACATTTTACTATGATATTAATATAATTTCACAGGTAGTTAATTGCACTATATAACAAAACTGACAGCTGCAGATCACGTGACTTGCCGTCTGTCTATATGAAAGTATTTTTATTAACTTTTGTAATGCTTAGCAAAGGTTCTTCATACCAAAATCCTAATATGGTTGAAACTTATTAAACCAGTAAATATTTCTACAAAATAATTAATTCTCTAAATTATAAATCAGTTATAACCTTTTTCCTTTGTTAACCAACACAATTAATTTATTAACATTGTGTAATTAATTAAAAATACAGTAACTTTATCTATATTTTCTAAATTAAACACACCCAAGCTAACTTTTGCTACCGATTACTCTCATAAATGTATGAATGAATTTTACACCATTCACACGCTATAATGAGACTGTATCTAGCGTAAATTCATGGAGAATACAAGTTCCTACCGATATTTACAAATCATTTAGTAATCATAAATTGAGTTCATAAAGACTGCTTTCAACTGTCAAATATGTATGAGCCATGTGTTAATATGGAACAACCCTTTAAAATAAATTATACGTCAAAATTGAGCATACTTAATCATATAAATTATTTTCAATAATCATTAATATAGGCCCATATACTCTCACATGTATTTCGTGCCAATAGCTATGCCAGTCCAAATGTCGTTCAAGTAAAGGTTTACACACTTTTTGAGTATCGTGCAAGGATTTTCTCGTACTTGCGGGAGCGTTGAGTTCAACACAACTGTTCTAAGCAACGCACTGCACTTCTCTGCAATCTGTGATTGGTGCATCAATCGAGGCTTACAACTATCGCGCACATTCAACTGACGCGACAGTTAGCTAGTGGCGCCAAATTATTCGAGCGCTAGAATATTCGTGCAAGCAGAACTTGCGCCATGCATACTCTTTAATTTGCATGCAAGTAGAGGTTTAAACTGTCATGTTGGCATGCTAGTAATAACTGGTAAAACATGGTGTAAGCCCCACTTTAGTAAACTAACCTTATATAAATATTATTTTTAGGAGAAAAAAACATACATTCTTATTTACTATGTAAACACTCCCCACATACATATTTTAAACAAAATCTTAATAGATATTTGAAAAATTTAAAATTTTCTAAAACTATCCATCACTAAACTAATCTTATTTTAGAGTTAGAATCAAAATCACGATTTACCTAGAGGTTTGAACAAAAATCCTAATATAAAAAGTATGAACGCAATCCTTCAGACCGCCTTGAATGTAGTCGCAGGTACAGACAAAACATACAGACATGGGATGGGAACAGATATAATATTGTTAAACTCGCTTTTTAAGTATGGGGGCATAAAACATTAAAAACGATAATAATACCTAGAGATGGGGGAGGGGGGGGGAAATTGTCACGATTACAAAACTTTTATATCTATATGCACTAGTAAATATATATAACCAGGCTTTTATTTTAGTTTAAAGGCTGTTGCAATATATACATCTTCTTGCGAGGTAGTACATATATTAATTTACAGATGTTAATATTTTATTATTTATAAATATAACGTTCATTTTACACACCCAGCGATATGGTTTACAAACGAGTTTAATCTAGGTTAACAACATATTTTCATATCAAAGATAACCACCAAATTAACGTGAACATAGCTTAAGTATCTGATCTATAAGACCGTCTCTGAATCAGTAGTCAGAAACTCTGACCACTAGATCACAGAGGTCTCGGTTTCGATCCCTGGTGCTTCGAGTATCTTTCTATGAAGCAGTGGGTCTGTAACGAAATAAAACTCAGCCTCATGAAAAGGAGCTAGTTAGCAGCTGCGATTTATAAAACTGCGATTAACGGCCTGAGGTATCGTTGTGCTAACCAAATGACACCATCTATCCACAAATGTTAGCATTATTATTGCTAATGATGGTGGTATAGCTTGATCGTGGGTTCACGTCTTTNTTTTTTTTTTTTTTTTTCATACACAAATAGCAATTTATTTTAACTGCCTCCGGAAATAAAACCAGTTTATTTTGGTTTTTTAATAAGCCACGTAGCAATATATAATAATTTTAACAAATTTAAAATGTGGCCTGGTTTTATGCTAACTCTTAGTTTAAATGTAAATTCAAATCGCTTGTGTTTTTTTTATTGAGTTTTCGCACGAAAGATACTATCTATTATTCAGTAAGCATGTGTGCTTCGTGTTTTAATAATGAATTTGTAGATTGATTTTAGTGTTGAACATTGCGAGGCATATATTTTATTCTTATATGGCATGTGCAGAAAGCATTAGCACACACTTTCTTGGAGCGGAGGGGAGGAGGGAAATCCTTTGAGAGGATTTTTTTTTTGTATCCTAGAATAATATACTATTATATTATGTTACTTCTCTGACTTGAGTAAAATGTCACCTAACTGTTGTATTCGGCCAAGATTATTTATATCTGACGATCAAAAAGTGTTGTAGTAAAATTATATCGCCTATTAGTTTCTTTTTTGTAACTTTTCATATAAATAGAAAGTCTTGTAACTTGAAATTTTTTCTTACCCAGGAACTATGGTGAATTTTACGTTTTATCTGACCCTGAACCCAAAAATGTGGATTCTACGATTCCGTATATCTGTCCCTGGACTTAAACCCGAAACGGTTGGATGGATTTTTTTCAACTTTTTATATAGTGATAACTAATTTTTTTATGTTGTCCTTATCCCTCAAATTAAGGTGAGTTTACTTAGGAGTGCTATTTTTTAATTACAAATTTTTTAGCAATGGTTCTAATGATATTATTTTAAATGGATATCAAGAGAATGCTAGGCCTGTCAAATAAAACTAGTCACTTTTTTGTGGTAAAATTTGTTAAAGGGTAATTTATTAACTACTAATTTTTAAATATTTATAAATGTCTCTTAAAGATTTTGTTCAAAATGGTTATCTGGCAAATTGTTTACATTATACATAATTCATATTTATTTTCATTTAAAAAATTATTTAATAGGTAGGAGTTTATTAATGCCTCTTTTGAAAATAACACTAATGATGTTCTTAAAAGTTTGTATTTGTGGATTATTTTACATGATAACATGATATATGTTAGTGAATTAATTTAACGGTAGTTTACCTAGAATGGATTTTTTTAAATTTGAAATTATTTGAAAATGCCCTTTGAGATTTAGTTCAAATCGGGTTTTTGAATTAAGTAACTTGTAAATAATTGGTATCATTGAAAGAATCCACCGATAGAAGTGACTACAGCACCTATTGATAATACATAATGGAAGTGTGCAACTACATAAGTATCGTAACGTAATATAAACAGATGAATTAGCTAATTCAAATATATATATATATATATGATAAATATATTTAAAAAAATACAAATGATCAATTTAACAATATGAAAAATCGTTATTCCCCGAGAAAATTTAAAAAAATGTTGTTTTGAAAACCCGAAAAATTTCAGGGAATTGTATTATATATACACTGATTTGGTTGGAAAAACAGCTTATAAACTCCAAACATATTTCTCTGTGGCCAACATTAATCAAATTTATCGATATTATTTGTTTCTAATAATGTTCATGTTTGTTTGGTAATGCTTTTATTTTTGTTATTTTATAGATATTCATAACATCCATCAGTGATAGCTGCAGATAAAATGAATTGATGTATAAATATATTAAAATTGTTTTAGAAACATTAGTAACTAATAGATACACATTTTCCTACCAAAAACCTATAAGTTTACAAAAGCTTATGTTTAGTGTAATTTTAATTCTTAATATAAGAATGGCTTTTAAAACCTTTTGTTCGTGTTGAATATGTAATTTTGTCACTGAACCTTAACACCCATCCGTTATATCGCGCTTAACCACTATATAGAAGAAGAGATTAGGAAAGTTTAACTTTGAGAAGGTAACTTCACACAATATTTATAAAATAAATAGCACGGAACCCCGCACAGTATTTTTATCTTGTTGACCTAAAAATGAAACCATTTGCTAATAATTCAGAAAGTGGGAGGTATCGTCCATGTGCTCATAGAGGAAAAAAACTATTTATAAAATCAAAAATTATAAAAGTAAAGAAAATCTCAAAACAATAAATAAATTAAAGTAAATTAATAATGGCAATTAATAAATCAAAATAAAATATTTGAATGACAATACACAGCATAATATTGCAACAAGCTGAGCGCACAAAAACGAACGCATTCCCTAGACATCACAATCTTTCCTTGAGATGGATCATAAGGTAAGTAAAACAAACAAAAAAACCTGGTTACAAAAACACAATTGGAAAAAAAAGCATCACATTTCGCCAAAGAGCCTGTTTGAAAAATAAGCCCCATTATAGAAACATTATTAGTTCTGTAACTTTTCAACTCCCCATTTCCCAGATCTCATTTAAAAATATATATTTGCTTATAACTTGGTTTTTTTTAGTAAAAATATATTTGTAAAAAGTTTTTTATTTTAAATATTATATTGCAATAATTTATTTCTCATAGAGTTACGGAAAAACAGGAGACATCCGCTTTTTTAAAAGTACCTTCTACCGGAAAAATTTAATACGTAATTTTGTTTTTAGTGTAAGCATTGCCTAGATACGAATTTTTTATCTACAATTATTACTATATCTGACTTTGAAAAAAAACTCTTCTCTATCCCTTAAGTAAACTACCCTTAATTTTATTATTAGATCAAATATATAAAACAATAACTTTACCGGTTCTCTGTGGTTGTGAAACTTGGTATCTTACCTTATACGATGAACATAAATTTAGGGTGTTCTAAAACAAAGAAGATATCTGGTCCCAAAAAGTTGAGGCTACCGGGGAGTGGAGAAGGTTACGTAAGTATGATTTACATACCCTGTCCTCATCGCAAGACATTGTTATTATGATTAAGGCTCGTAGATAAGGCAAGACATGTAGCACGAAAATAAGAATATAAGATCGTGTTCATGGTATTGACTGGAAATAGTTTAAGGTAGGATGAAAAGAAACGCTTCTTAAGGTCCATATTTTTTGCAATTTATATAACAAAAAAACCTTTTTGAACAAAATAAAACAACTACCATTTTAGTAGACACTTGTGAGTTTAATTTTCCACCCATAGTAAGTAATCTCAACAGTTATTGAATATCTGCCATCTACATCGGAATTGGTTCATATTAATTTAAGAAGTTACTGTTTGAACACCCCTAGGCCCACGACAAATATCCAAGAATTGTTTATATTGATTGCTGTTTGTGTAAAATTAAACTAAATTGACCTACTGGAGCAATATTTTATTCCTTTGGGTCAAACATGTTTTTTAATATAAAAATTGCAAAAAATACTGGTCACAAGTCATTTCCTATCCATCCCACCTTAATTTATCTCTCTCTCTCTCTCTCTCTATATATATATATATATTATTTTTTTGTCTATAAGCTACTTTTAATCCAAGTGCAAAGGACCGTTGGGTGTACAGTGATAATAAAATCTAATGACACTATGATAAAAAAGGAGATATGTATAATATAAATCTGACATAGTTACATCGGTAGGCACATGGAGTAAATCTCATGTTCGCCGAGTCTCTTTTGCTGATAACGGGGATATTGGGGTTCGAACCCAAGCTGGGTGCTCTGATGGTGGTTTTTAATAAATATCTACGCAAATGTGGGTCTATAACCTATAAATTCTAATTTTATCCCCCTATCCCGTTAGCGCTATTAATGTCAGACATAGTCAGACACCTTAGCTCAGTCGTTAGCATGTCTGTCTTCTAAGCTAAGGGTTCCAGGTTCTATCCCTGGTATGGCTGAAAAATTATCTTTGGTGAAATATGAGTCTCCCCTTTCAGAGCTATGAATTAACGGCAGCGGGCTGGATGGTGTCTGTCCAGATTTAAGTTAGTCTATAAGTCGTGTGCTGAGATAATCAGTTGGTTCAAGAAGTGCACGTTAAATACCTCAACTAAATTAAAAATGTCAGTTATCTCGGATAGGGAGAAATACTTGATATAGAAAAAAAAGTTATAGGGAATATTTGAAGTATATAATATAGGTTAAAAAAACTAATATTTTGAAGCCAACAAACCGGACCAAAACACAGGACGTACCTTAGTAGGGTTGTTGAGAAAAGGAAGCACATTCAATCCTTGAGTTTTATGGCAACATTTGGGCCGTGCTGAAGAAAGTTCCCTCGTCTGAGATTGAGTGGAGGTTGCTTACGTGAGAAGGGAAAATGAACTATATCTTGGGAGGTGATTACTTTTTTTTACTTCACTCTCCCCTCTTTCTACCTCAATTCACTTCCAGCAGCACCCCCATCTTATCATTCCTTGCTATTTGCTGGACCTCGCCCCAGTCCACCTTTCTTCCTACCCTCATCACTCCCTCCCCATCTGTTTTACGACTCTCAAGTTGCTGGATGAGATCGTACAGTATCGCATCGGTAGAGGAGAGGGTAGATTATAGTCCTATATGAGTTCACTTAGGAATATCCCCACCTCTCTTGTCAAATGGATAGAAGGCTTCACACAAGCGTTATTCGTCCACGATTAATAGATGTCCGCTATGAACTATACAGGTGTGAATAAAACACTCTTGTTTATGTACAACTGTATATAATTATTTTTTAGCGTATGAAATATTTGATCGTGATAGAGGCATTAGCTAACTAGTTCGCAGTGTAGGTAGACTTTTTTTTTTAGCCTCTTTGTCGTAACAAAACTTTGCCAAAAGTATAACTTGTAGTTTGTGTACACGTGATACTCACAATGAAAGGACGTGATGATAGTGGTTACTAAGGTGTAGAACCAGTGGAAATCTTAAACCTAACTTAAGCTTAACTAACCAGACCATGGTAACCAAAGGTCTGCTCCTCTTTCGGGAAAAGTGCTTATGGTACCACTGGAAATCGAACCCGGCACCTCCAGATCAATATCCAGGGACGCTGACCACTATACCAAGAGGATGATATACGAGTATTGGCCATGCACAGCGAATAACGAACATTGTTCCGCCTATAGTCGGTAAACTACCACACATCAAATAGGACGAATAATCGCATGAAAGCCTGTCGTGTCTCGCTTCCACACCTCGTTAACGAACTACGTCAGTAGGTAGTTGAATTCAAGAAAAGTTCAAGTTAGACTGCATCATTGCAGAATTACGGGAGAAAAACAGATTCACTCTTGAAATATTTTCGAATGCTTTTAAAATAGGAAAAGCAACAATAAAATCAGAAGCGGGTGGAGATGAGATCTTTGAAACCAACATCATCATCTACGTTTCACTTAGAAATATGTTTATATTTAAAAATCTGATGATTTATTCTTTTGTTTGATTATTATATTGATCGAATGGTCTAAGGCGTTACTCTTTCAATAGTGTGGATCGCTGATGAAAGGGAGATAGGAGTTCAAATCCCGGTTGGGTGTACAAAGGTTTTTTTCCTTAATCTTTCTTCACACTTCCTCCACGAAAATGCTAGTACATTTCCTCTAAATTCAACCTTACTCATCCCAAACACATTAACCTAATTAGTACATATGCGTATAACCCGAACGGTTATGTGAGACGTAATGCTAAAAAATAATTAATATATTGATCATCGAAACTTAGTACTATGTTTGATAAATTGCCACTTGAATGACCCAACAAGGATCCTACCACACATTCCTTATAATGCACAAAATATCGAATTCAGCACATTCACTGTAACATATAATTAGAAACTAGTACTTGACTACCATTAGAATGAGTTTTTCTCCTTCCTCTTATTTACAGCTCCCACACATCGCAGCAAGGTCAATTGATGTAGGAAAAAGATTTGAACGAACAAATATGTAGCTATATAGTATTTATATGGTTTAATAAGTAGTTTATAGTTTTATTTGGTTTGTGTAACATTTCTAAC
Organism: Timema douglasi; assembly: GCA_901482245.1. Classification (NCBI taxonomy): domain Eukaryota; kingdom Metazoa; phylum Arthropoda; class Insecta; order Phasmatodea; family Timematidae; genus Timema; species Timema douglasi. Next base: position 29,897 of record CABEEJ010000851.1, on the reverse strand, counting down.
CACCGCAATTTATTTATAGAAGTGAATATTGCTATGATTGTTTTTCCTCATTTAAACAAAGTTTAATTTTCTTCTCTCTTCATTCCTCCGGTAATAAAATGAAAGCAATAAGGAGGTGTTTCATATTTGTTGTCTTTTACTGAGAAATAAATTGTACCGTATTACATTCTTTCGGATCTGAACATTTTCATCACAATACAACGCAATGAAAGCAAGTATATATTGTATGGCATAGTTCTACCAACGGTATTCGCTAAAAAAAAATGTATATAAATAAATTACTGTTATGTCAAGAACATATACCGTTTGTATTTGAAAAGTGATATAATTTAATAAATAAGATATAAAACTAATGATAAGTTTATTAAAAATTTTTGTATCTATGTTTAACAATGGGGAAAAAATGTCAAAATCAACCTTAACTTTCAACACGCTGTTTGAGCTACAGTATTTATTATAATATGTCATTTTGAGACATTTGTTAAAATTACTTTTAACTATACTTACATATTATAGTCACATTATTATTTTTAACTATAACTATCGGCATTTATACTTTGAGGTTACCTGTGTTAGCTCAGTAACTAATGAATGTTAAATAAAATATTCTAAAAAAAAAGTTAATAATTTTCTGCCTTTATTTCGTGGTTGAACAATTATTCCGTTCTAATTTTAATAAGTGGGTTTACAAGTATTTCATTTTTAAAGTTTTAGTTAATGATTAAAGATTATGCATTAATATATATTTTTGTCAAATACATTTTAAAAAATCTCTACAATATTAGTTAACTGTGTAATCCGTCAAGGCTAATACTGCTACCTTTCATGGTAAGCGAAGTGTACAATTCATGAATAAAGCTACACCTTATTTTTAACAAGTATTTTATATGCGTTTCATGAATAAAATAACTTATTTCAAAATAACCTTCCTTCAACCCACACTAGTGGTCACGCGTTCTAAGGTGTCAATCTGGCAATAGCCAGGATTTCCGTTGCATGAGGTGGTTGAGGTTATACTATCTTTCGGATGCACTTTAGGTTTTTTTCCACATGTGATTCCTCCCTGTGGATCTCCCATACCATTTCCACGCTAATGGGAAAACACCTTTTCTGTTAGAATCTCCCCTTGTATTAATCCTTTAATAACCTATGTGTTAAAAAGTAGTTATTTATAAAACCGTGTTTCTAATAAAACTTTTTCAAAGTTAATACACACCTGGAAAACAGAGAAACTAGAAACGCCAAGGAAAAATCGGGATATGTCAATGAAGTTTGAATTTTTCAGTTATTTTTACAGTTAATTTTTCTAAAAAACAAAGTAAATCCCAATTTCATTACGAATAAAATATCTAACAGCTAGAAAAATCGACTATATATACTTTCACTTATTCGTATGTGAAGTAATGTCATCTACAGATGTCACGTTTGTTAGATATTATCAATATCTCTAAAATAATACTGATAATATATTAAATTGTTATGACTGCAAAAAAATATGTTTGTATTTTTAAAGGGTACCTTAAATGTCCATTCTTAATATAAAGGGGTAGAATAGCATAACCTAGTGTAATTTTATCTTTAATTAATGCAATTTTTCTGAGAACACTGACGTATTATTTTGTCTTTAACCACTATTATATCAACAATTTAATGAAAACGAGTGAAAATAACTAATAACTGGATGTTGTGTCTGGAATGAGATTTAAACTAATATGTATATATATATATATATATATATATATATGTATTAATAGGCCGTGCTCTAAAATATGATCAGTCTGTTCAGAAAGTGCACGTTAAATACCTCAATTATGACTTGCTCCATGTCATTAGGAACTCAGAAGTTAATTATCGTACTTACAAAAGTACGCCATCTTGAGCTAGTTCTATTCAGGCCACCTCATTACACCGTATCTCTTTTAACTCCATTCTAATTAATGTGATCTTCCCATCTGCGTCTAGGTCTTCCCAATGGTCTCTTCTTATTGGGATTGCCAGCCAATACCCTGAACTTGGTTCTTTACTCTCCCATTGGTGCTGCATGCCCTGACTACCGTAATTTGCGAGAGTTAATTATCCTAACAATGTCTTGAACAGTACATAGTATGTAACTCATCATTAACAAACATAAAAAAAGAACATAATGTTTTCTGACTTTCCTCACTCTCCATCTACAATTTGTAAAGAACGTGTTGAAGTGAAGGGGTGTTTAATCGAGGTATCCCGTGGCGTCCTTTCAGATAACACTCTCCACCCAACGCCACGGGCCCCGGTGTGTTGCTGACGGCGCCTGTTCAACATTGCATTCCCTCCCCTCCCACCTACCTCTCGCCAAGAGGATTCGCAACCTGTGGAGCGGGAAGCAATCGTAGCCCCTCCACTCCAACAGTGGGAACTTATTATAAGTTGTATCGATATAGAAATAACTTTTTAAAAACAGAGGTAAATTAGCCAACCATGACAAAAGGTTACCGTAGTAATTATTTATTATGCTTGCACCCCGTATTAAGAGCCCATCTCATAACTGCTTAACCATGGAATTATATACACTATTTGCCGGGATATTAGATACGCGATTAACCGGGGTACTTCGTGCACGTGTTTCTTAAATTCTTACATCATCAGGGTTTGACGGCTATTATTATTATTATTATTATTATTATTATTATTTATTACCTTGTCTTACCACCCGTTACGATATACGCTTAAATACTAATTACGTTAATGGGTTAGGAATTTGAGAGGGTTAAATTTAGATGACGTGAAACCGCATTTTACTGGAGGGAGAGTGGAAAACAATTTAAGAAAAACCACCCCAAAGTTCATCCGACTGAGATTAGAACCTTGATCTACCCGTCCTCGGCAGTATAGATCAACACGAAACTAGTGCGTTAGCTAACTACGCCAACGAGGCGGTTTATAGGTACATTAATTTAAGCACTAAATACACGAATACCTAAGCACGGTTTTTTGGATTCTTAAATTGACTTCGAAATAGTGTTTTAATTTAAAATAATTATCCTTCAATTTTGTTGTATTTAAAAAAATATGTTTATTCAATTACACTGCTCTCAATAATGCTAGTGTTTTCTAAAGAATAACACAGAAAACTTCACTACAATGTGACGCCCGGTTCTAGCTGTATTACCTATTTAGGTTAGCTGCTATCCGTGGAGTGAAACGGACTGTCCGCATTAATGCATTTCTAAGATAGCGATAATTATGGTATAATTTAGAGGAGATGTACCCGCGTTTTCGCGAAAAACCCAACTATGGTAAACCGTTTAGGGGAGACCTCCTTCAGTACGGCAGCATACAAACTGCTAGACAGCAAACTGTTTGACAACAAACTGCTCGACAAACTATAAAAAATTATCTGGGAGGCTGGGTAGGTCAAGTGGCTGACACGACTTGGACCAACTGCTAGACAAGATCATGTATAGGAGTATAAATTGATGATAGGTGACCTGGTGGTCTAGGGGTAAGGTGTAAGACTTCTATGCTGGCAGCCGGGGTTCAATCCTCGCTCCCGGCAAAGATTTATCTGATTACCAAACCCTTCCTTCACCTCTGACAAGACATCTTGTGAATGTGGGGAATGCCAGGCCTCCACCGCGGTTCGGATTCCACGTTAAACTGTAGGTCCTCCATTTCATCTCACAATCACCCTACCATTACACATTAGCGTAAGTGCGTATAACCCGAACGGGTAGTAAGACGCGGTGCTAATAATAATAATAATAATAATAATAATAATAATAATAATAATAATAATAATAATTCATGGAAAAGCTGGTATATTTTCTCTAAATTATACCCTACTCACCTCTAATATATTAACATAAAAATAAGATAGTTTTTATGTGTGGACCAGAGCTCACTGTTCTTTAATGTTGCAGCCAGCGTTGCGGAAATAATTGCGACTTTTCAATTCGTGATATTCTTTTATAAGGTCATCATTAGTTGGAGTTATTCTCACCTACAATTTTACTTTAGCAAAACACACAAAAATATGCCAAGAAGTGTGAGGTTAAGCGGACGGGTTGGGGAAAAAAATTAAATTAGTGTAAACAAGGACATCCGTGTATTGAATTAACTGTTCTGTCACAGCTCACTTTTAACTGGATGATATCAAGAGCAGTTGGTCCTCTCGTGTCGACCACTTGGTTGTCTATCATGTTGTACCCCTATACTTGAGCTTTTCTAGAAGTTGGCCCAAGTCGTGTCGGCCACTTGACCCACCCAGCCTTTCAAATAATGTTTTTCATTTTGTCTACCGGTTGTCTGTCTAACACATGGTTCAGCTCGTTTTTATCACTTGGTCCATGTCGTTTCTTCGTGTCTAGCAGTTGGCTGTCCACCACTTTGACCTCTCGTGTCGACCACTTGGTTGTCTATAACTTTGCCTGCTCCCCTTCAGTACAACCGTTCGGGGTTCAATCCCTAATCACCTCACCGGCGAACCAAACTAGATGAGCTCGACGTTTAATCCGTGCGTGCCTACCGATGTGGACTGAATTTGGAATCAAAGCGATATCACTACCCCGAGTAGATGTCATAAAATCTTGTCAATAGGGTCATGGGGTGTATGTCCTGCACGAGATCACCAGCGTATCCGGGTCGTTTCATTGTATAGGCGGTAGTAGTGAGCTCATTACCTGAGAACTGTTTCCTACAAAGTCCGGAACTGTCTGCTCTACTTGTGCGCTCAGACGAGCCGAGAGGGCTGCATATACGACGGGGTATAGTCACTGGCACAAGCCCGGCCGCTTCTCTCACGCGTCACACATATTATTTTAATTGTTTTCAGCGTTTCTTAGTACCCGTTCAGGTTACACGCATACATTAATTAGGCCTATGCTTATGAGATAAAGATGGGTAAGGTATAGTCTTGCATGAAATGCACCCGAATTATTGTGAAGGGAGAGTTAAACCAATTAGAAAAAAATCCTCCTTCACTGCACCTGGCTGGGATTCGAAACTTGGTGTTAAAATTCCGTTTCAAATGATTCCATTATTTTAACACTTTTGAAACCTGGCTTGGTGGCCGCATAATATAAGGCGTCACTCTCGTGTCGAACTACTATTTGACACAGTAAACATTTCATGTGAAAAGAATATCAACTACTTGAAAAATGAAGGGGGGGAGGGGACCACTGATACATGTCATCAATCGTTATCTTGTCGTTCTGGCATGTACACTGTGGGGTCAACTTACCGAGGGGGGCGCTTAAGTTCGATGGTTTAGGAATTTCAGTAGTTTGGTGTGGAATGTTTTTACTTTATTTTACCTTTTGACAAACATTACGGATACCTTATTAACTTTAATTACAAGGTACGTAAAGTATTTTTAAAATGGCTTCAAATAAGCGTGCTATAGTAAATATTAACTGTGAAGGACTTAATGTGCCATTTGTCATTTGGTACTGACTGTAATAGAGCACTATGGGTATCACCTCTCACCCCTTCGCCTTTCATATTCTAGAGCGATTGCAGCGCTTGACCACGAGATGCAATGTTTTCTGTGTCGAGTAGTAAACTGCCGTTGACAAGGAGATCGAGGCTTGAATTCAGGGCGGGTGTACTGAAGGTGATTTTCCTTCACTGGTTTTCCACTCTTCCTTCATGCAAATGTAAGAACACTACCTCTAAATTCAACCTTATTCATCCTTACCACACTATCGTAGTACATATGCGTGTAACCTAAGCAGGTCGTAAAACGCAGTGCTAAAAAAAAGTATATTTAGATTAATTTGCATTTATTTGATAACAAGGCACAGATTTATCTGATTGCCAAACCCTTTCTTCACCTTTGACAAGATGTGTATTAATCGCAACTTGTAAATGTGTGGAATGCCAGGCCTCCACCGTGGTTCGGATCCCACGTTAAACTGTAGGTCTTCCATTTATTTCATCTCACAATCACCTTAACATTTTCACATTAGCGTAAAAGCGTATAACCCGAACGGGTAGTAAGACGCGGTGCTAATAATAATAATTTATTAACAAATAAAACATAAAATCTATATATTATTTTTATCAGTTTATGACTTTATGAACGCTATTATAATAGGGTTTACAATGTCATCATAAAAACAAATAAATAAAATAACTCTCCAGTAAAACATTGTTTAATTTTCTTCGTATGATATATCAACAGTTCTTGAATATATCCATAGTGGCATTAGATGATAAACTTATCAAATGAATAGAAAGCGTCATACAATTTCAGGACGCTCTCGACAGATATTCAGTCACTGTTGATACCATCATGTGAAGAAAATTAAAATCTATTTTTGTATTGGAGAAGTATTTTGATTTATTTTGACCAAAAAACTGCTTTGCTATAAAAACTACAAAAATACTTCCCTTACATTGATTCCCTTACACTCCCACCTAACTTAGTCCGGATCCGATAATGCTTCGTAATGGCTCACCTAAACTGGTTTGGTTCGTTTAACGTGAGGTGAGTTCGTCGGCGGTGAACTGACGCGGTATCCTTCCCTCTCGTCCTTCCTAGCCCGTGACGGTTTCTAGTCACGCTGGGACATAATTCTTCCTTATAGAGCTGCCGCAGGATACGCCGGTGATACGAGGGAGTCCTGAGGGTCCATCCGCGATGTCTCTCATGTATGACTGGGAAAGTCGCGCTCTAGTAATCTCTGTTGATTTGATACTGTTTGCATGTAAATCTCTTTTAGCCTTTTTCACTGCGTTTTACTATCCTTTAGAGCTCCCATTCAAATGTATTACTACCAAAGATAATGTTGGGGTGTTTAATATTCACTCTATGATCCAAGTTAGTATATCACGGCTTACAAAACAAATTAACTCATGTCTAAGACAGACGAAATGAGAACATTGAGTGTAACAAAAAGATGCGCAGTTCAAAAAGAGCGTATTACTGGCTATCACCGACTTAAACTATATGATATAGTTGAGACAGTGTATATTTAGATTCAGGAATGTCAGGTGTATTTAACTTGCTTCGGTGGCTGAATGGTCTAAGGCGTCACTCTCGTAGACTAGACTGCCGATGACAGGGAGATCAAGGTTAGAATTCTGGTAGGATGCACACTGAGTGTTGTTTTCCCTAAATGGCTTTCCACTATTACTTCAAGCAAATGTGGGCACACAACCTCTAAATTCAACCTTATTCATCCCTAACACATTAACGTAATTAGTATCTATGTGTATACGGTAACCCCAACAAGGGGCAAAACGCAGTGTTAAAAAATAGTGTATTTATATTCATCTGCATTAATTTAATAAAAAAATGTGAACACCACATCGATATATAATTTTCATTAATATGTGACTGAATGGACGCTATTAGGATATGATTTCTAATGTCATAAAAAAGGTTTTTAAGTGTTTGTAAAAACTGTATGGGTCTATAGATTTAAACAAAATTCACAACACGTTTGAATTCCCACTGTGTTTTGGTACGTAGTATGCCTGAGTGGATAGATAAATCTAGTTTGACCTCGTAAGGGGCCTAAATTATGCCACGATTTTATAACTGGGTTGTCCTACTAACTAAATAATGGGCAACTTTCTCATATGAAACTTGACCATTCCGTTCTGATCTAGGTAGGGGTCGTCATTTATTCAGTACAGCGTCACACTTTAGGCGTACTCAATCTGACTACGAAACTGACCCTTTATGTTAGTTCGTAAGTAATGTGCTACAACCCCATGTTTATGAATAGCATGTTTCACTATTACGAGTTGTACAATGTAAAGTTTTAGAATAGGGCCCCAGAGTAGTTCGCGACTTCCCTCAAACCACCGGGTTGACTTACCTCTAAATGGATCCTTTCCTTCCTACTTCTACCCATCGAAAAAGGGGGGTAGATTGAACTTGTCTTTATCCGCTACCAATTATTGTCGAATATATATTGCGTGGGCGCTCAGCACGCGAGGAACTTGCCCTACTTTCCACAAAATGCTCAGTATTCTTTCGCCGTCGGTTGTTTTTTTCCAATAGAGTGGCGAAGAAAAAAATTCAAAATGTGGAATGCAAACTGTAGCTTTGATGCTTGACCATATATACGTATATATAATATGTTTGCCTGTATAATATATATATATATATATATATAGAGAGAGAGAGAGAGAGAGAGAGAGAGAGAGGGAGGGAGAACCAAACATAAAAATTACATATCAGAGATTGACGCATAGAAAAGTTGATAGACTAGTAGATAGGAAAACGTACTATTTATTCTTCGAGTAAAATTATATATATATATATATATGTATAATATTACTCGAATAATAAATAGTAGCCTGCACCAATGTGCACGTGGGCAAAGGAATGAATCTCGTCTAGTCTGATTTGTTGGTGATGAGTTAGAATCTCTCTCTAATCCCAGCCAGATGCACTGGTTTTTTCCCCTTATATGTTTCTTAAACAGTCTATTCACGCCAATGCTGGTATATTTGATCTAAATTCTACCTTATTCATCCCCACTTAACTATTGTGAAAATACGAACAGCCCGAATGGGTAGTATGATGCGCAGCCCGTCGTACAAAAAAAGTATTAAATTATAAGTTAGTTAGTCTAGCCTTCCATAGCTCACACTACTCTCAAATCACAGGGTTTTTACAGCGTGTTATAAATATGCAGATATTTTTGACAGCTATAAATCTTAATAAACAGTTTCCATACATGTACAATTATAGCCGTGCGATCTGCTACTTTCATTTTTAAAAGATAATATCGATATATATGAAATTATATTAACAACGAATTAAAATGTTGGCCGCAAACAAATATGATTGATATTTCTTTAAGTCTCTTCCCACAATAATCAAACTACGTATAGTAAATCTCACTTACGGTTATTCCATTTAGAGATTTTTATTTTCAAATTCCCAGCTCAATCCATTTGTGAAAATCCCAAATACTTTTTAATGAAACTGAGAAATGTCTCATTTGGGCGTACATATACAGAGTTTTTGGAAACTCCAGGCCCAAGCTGCACATATATATTGTTTAACCAAAAGTAATAAAAATATCCTTATAAACTTACATCCAGAAAACTATGCTAATACCATTAAATTGTGTTAAAAGTTTCAGTGTTCAGCGCCTGGAGACCAAAGCTGTTCAGGCATTTGTGTACAACAAGTTGCATAGGAGCTAGGCGCGTGGAACTGCACATGTAATAATGGCAAGCATTTCCTGTGATGTACGACCGTTAATGATAACCCTCAGAACGTATTCGCATTTCTAGATGGACTGGTGTGTTGTTTACTATTAATTGTGGTATGTTCTTCTGCTGTGCTCCAAGATGTCGAGGTGTGCAGTACCACGCGCCTATCTCCTATGCAACCTGTTACACACGCTTGATTGAACAGCCTTGCTCTCCCGGCGTTGTACGTCAAAACTTTTAACACAATTTAATAGTATTAGCATAGTTTTCCGGATGTAAGTATATGGGGATGTTTTATTACTTTTGAATCAAACACACTATATGTTCAGTTTAGGCTATAAGTTTCCGAACATCCTGTATTCATACATATATATGCATCTAATACATGTAGACATTTAAAACCAATATGTATATATTTATATAAATGACTAATCTACGTTCATTTGAAAGATTTATACTTGCCAATTGATTGTGAAACTGTGTGTGCTACCGAGCTCTGCACAATATCAAGGACCGTTTGAAGGTCTCAACGAGTTTAGTTCGGTTCCCACCTGCTTTTGGATGGCCTTGTTACACAGTCTAATTTTGGCGTGTGAGTATCGACCGGTCTAATAGGGTTGCCGGAGTGGAAACCTGTGTATCTCTACCGGGCTTATGTTCAAATTTAAGCTTGTCATCCCCAACTTCCAGGCGGGTTCTGCCGGTAAGGCCGCACGCGAAGCCCACTTTTCTTATTTCATCGCGAATGTAAACATAAAAAAATAGAGAGAGAGGTCTACCCTGTACTAAAACTATATCTATATGTTGTTTTATAACATAGGAAATCTAATTTGTTTTTTACCATATGAAAATATTTTACCTTTACGTCAATATGCAAGAAAGCTTCCCCCTTTTCCATTCTTCTCAACAGATTATATTATTCAAACAGTATGTGCTGTAATTTAACTCGCTACCTGTTCAGACGATTTTTTTTTTTTCAATTAAAAAGACATCCACTGAAAGTGTTATGGCATTTCTTAAATTTTTAAATGAACACGAAGCAATAATCAAGTAATGTCCTAAATAAAATGTTTGAGAGTTCTTTTCAAGACCCTAGTAGTAATAGGTTAGTAGTAGTGGTAACTACTCATCCTAACCTGAAATAAATAAAAACTAAACTTTAGACGGTCAGCTCTAGTGAAAGGTAACTAGCTCTTTCGCCAAATGAAATAGTTTTGAACTAATCGGGAATCAATTCCAACATCATATATACATTTAGCTAGGTATGATGGTGACTAACTTAACTTAGCTTAGCTGTCAAACCTTTCTTACACTAATTACAATTACTATATAATTTAATACTATGTTTTTAAAAATATGTTTAAAAAATAACTAAATCTTATTTTTCCTTGGACTGTTTTAATTTCATTTAAATAACTCGAAGTTTTAAATAACGGTTATAATTTCCAAGTTGTTCAAAGTTCACATGACTCACAAAATCACAATCAAAATTTTTATTTCAATCTCGAAGAACATTTTCCGATTAGTATATTGATTTAATTTCCCACCGCCGTCTTAATACCCGTCCTGACTATATATATATTTTAACCACGCTAATAGAACAAGGAAAGTAAACTTTAGAAAAAATTGTTAACTAATTTAGAAAAAACTATTCCCTGGTAGACCCAACTGGAATTTGACCCCTTACCTTCTGGTTAAGGACAAACCAGACTAGATGAGTTTGACATTTAGTCCACTTGCCCACCAATTCAGGAAATAAATTATTGTTATTATTTTTAATATTATCAGGGCCTACTATACTATATGTAAAGGGTTTTTATTTTTATATTTAATTATTTGACTGAATGACCTGATTATGAACTTTTATGGGTTTGCAATTTGTATGTAATATTTTATGTAATATACCTTTATATTATAAATATATTTGAATTAATATTGGTATTATTATTATTATTATTATTATTATTATTTAACAGACATCCAACAATAGGCCCTACTATTATTCTGTAAAACTTTGTATGGTGTGATTTATGTTTCAAATTAAATCTATCACAAAGCCACTGTTACAAACGTTTATTTAAAAAATTCAAGAACAAGGTTTATTACCGTGGTTTTGCACCGAGCTATAATTACAACACAGGCGCAATAGGTCGGACTAGTATTGTGTGAGACTCAATTATAAATGTATATTTCATAGCTCGCAGCTATGTTTGTGGGGTCAAAAAGTCAAGTCTCGTCTTGTCTGGTTTGAAGGTGATCGGCAGGGCTGGTTTCGAATCATGGCTGTGTTTATTGAGGTGAATTTATCTAAAATAGCTTACCTCTCTCTCTAACTCTCTCCACATCATTGTGGGTGCATTTCATCTTAATTATACTATCATCCCTTATATTGTGGCTTATATTGTGGAATTCTTGGGGCTAGTAAGATGATTATCTAACTCTGAGAGAATCTGGTTCGAATACCAGTAAGAATTTAATTTAGTATTTTTTCTCATTGGTGATCTCATGGTCTAAGGTGTCAGTCTTTAAAAAACTGTATTGTTGATGACAAAAGAGGTCGAGGTTAGAATTCCCGCCAAGTGCAATTGAAATGATTTTAATCATGTACATTTTTAATACTGTGGTTTACCTATCTTCTCTTCATGTAAATTGGGTTTATTTACTCAGAATATATCCTTATCCCTATCCTTAGGTTAAGTTGTTAGTAACAATTTTGTTAAATATACAAGAAAATAGAAGTTGGATAAAAAATATAGGGTTTACTTGATATGGAAAGGGGTGGCTTACGACTGATTAACGTTCCGTTGTGAGATCCCAGTCCTTATTTTTTGTTATTACCACGTTTTACTAACCATTTGGGTTATACGCTTATGTATTAATTAAGCTAATGGTTTTAGGGATGAGAAAGGTTACATTAAAGGAAGTTTATCCGCATTTACCTAGAAGTAGAGTGGAAAAATACTTTTGGGGAAACGACCCTCCATACATCCAACCGATATTCGAACCTTGAACTCCCCGTCATCAGCAGTTGAATCTACTGCGAGAGTAGTGCGTTAGAACACCGAAGTGGGTCCTATTTATCACACTCTTGATGTAAGCGTGTGTTAAAAAAAGAGAGATTTATTAAACAAATTAGCGCGTCTCAATCATGATTAAATTTCTCTGTCAACCGTTTTGTCGCGACCTTTACGGGTGAATGAAATCGGTGAGCTTCACTGTAATGGACGGCGCAGATGTAGGAAAGCTTTGCAGGTTTTGTGGTTTTGTAATTGCACGTAGTCCGGTAGCTCCTCTCCCCCAACCGCCCTTTTACTCCCACAACCCCTTCCCGCTTCTGTCAATTAATCGTGATCCTAGGGATACTGAATTTTACCCCTACCCCGCCTTTCCCCCAGCAAATCTTTATCATGTGCTTAAGGACTAATGTGTTTTAATCTGTCTGCTCTAAACATACATTTGGTCCAACCGAGAGCTTGGGCTTATCTCTGTGTAATCAAGAGAAAAGCTTTGTGATTGAATTAAATCGAACCTTTTAGTAAAGAAGCACTAATAGACTTCTTGAGGGCCGTTGCTCAGGTACTTTTATTTCTAATCAAATATCTTGATAACTAATAAAGAAACAGCTTTTAATATCTTGCATTGAAACCCTTTAATGTTATAACATTTCTTTTCAGTTTTTTTTATCAAGCGTAGGAGTGGGGGTAAGTGAATGTTAGCATACTATTTTTTTTTTAAGTAAACGTTGGTTGAAAGTAACTAATATGGAAATAACTATTATTTTATTCTTGATATTATATTATGAATAAAATATGCGAGAAAACGTTTCATCATTTCCCTAACGATAGTTGTATAGTTGGCTTTTTCGTAACTAATTTAAATAACAAAATGACTAATAAAACTATAATATCCTTGTGTCACGATTTTGGCAACAAGAGATTTTATATTGAATGAAATAATAAACTAAAAAGTATTATATTCATATTTGTACCTTCTTATAACCGGCCATCAAAACATATGTATATTATATATAATTAATAAAAGAGTCATATAAAACCGTTTCAAACTAAAATGTTTTTATTTTCAAACACTTGTGCATGAACACTACCTAAAACGGTTTTATGAAGTCATAAACCGCTCTGATTTCATCCGGCTCGCCATCTTAATTTATGAAGAAAAGGCAGTATTTTAGAAGCTTTCATTTATAAAGCATTTTTAAGTGAACCGGTTCAAATCCTGGTCGAGTGTACTCGGGGTTGTTTTTCTAAATGTTTTTCCACGCAAATTTGGGTAAACTTTCTCTAAATTCAACCTTCCTCATCTTTTACACATTATAGTAATCAGTACAGGGGCGCATAACTTGAATGGATAGTAAAACGCGGTGGTAAATAATATTTAAAAAAAAACATGCAAATAACTTTACTTACTTTTTAGGTACAATAAAAATATTTTCTTTTTACGTATTTTTTTAAAAATAACATAGTTTTCAACCGTTTACATAACATGAAAAATATATGTTCGGCTATAAAATTGTATGCGCTACTTTAGTAACGCAGTGTTGTAGTTATGGCAAAGAAAGAAACTACTAAAAGTGCTACACAAAAAATATAAAAAGCAACAAATGACGTTTCTGCATAAGTTATTGGGACCCTACGAAGCCCGAGAATTTACGGACGCCTTGAATAAACTATTTGTCTGGTATTTATTTTACCGGAGGCCTATTTTATTTATGAAAGTAAAAATATTAAGAAGAAAAAAACCTAAGTCATGTTCATATTCTTATTCAAAAAAGTATGGTCGTTAAAAAAGTATTTATGTTTGTACATTCTTGTTGTTTAATTAAATATATCCACTCATTTGTTTATAAGTTATATCTAATATAAATTTATTAACAGTCTCGTTTGATTTTCGCAGCCTTTGAAAAATGTATTAAGGCGTTATAACTGGATTGCACTTTTTTTTTACGTTGTCAGGGAGGTCGGAATTACAAATCCTGGTGGTTATCTTTCTTACGAGATTTTTTCCAATTTATGTCCGCGCTACTATCAAGATTCAAACTGTTCTTAACTACCTTAACCCTTGGATTATGTCACTGATAAACCTTTTGTTGAATTTATATAAAATTTAATCTAATAAAAACAACATAAGAATAAATAAAGGACCTGCACTGGTATCTTCTTGGAAAGAGAATGGAAAACAAAGAGACTAACTCTTAATCTTAGATGGTACGGCATTTATCTTCTGCCTCCAAAGCTATTATTTATATTTATCTAGATTTCCTTATATTAGTCCCAAAATCGTTGAAATGTTACCATATAGTTTGGCTCTCTCTTATTCATCAAGTGATAAATTGACGGTATGAGATGGTCAATATGTTTTCCTAAATTTTATGGGGATAAATGTATATCATACAGCAAACTAGATCTTATATAATAAAAAAATGTGTAAGTTATTAGTTCGTCCAAATCTTTTGGCTTAGTAAAACTGTATTTTAGATTATAGCTACGATAGAATTTCTATAAGAAGAAACTTTAAAAAAAAAATTCAGCAACATTGATAAAATTGTGCAGTGTTATTATTTCTATTGATATAAATAATATTTATCAAAAGTGATAGCTGCAGATTACATGACTTTATATGTAAAAACGCTAAAGTAGATCTAGTAACTTTTATAGCTATCAAGGTTCTTCCAATGAAAATCGGGTTCTAATTATATTTTTATATTCACCGTATCTTACTACTCGACCGAGCTATCAGAATATTAAAACTGGTGGAGATGAGAAAAGTTAAATTTAGAAAAAATATACACGCATTGCATAAAGTGTTGCATCATTAAGGAAAAATCACCCTCATTGTACTCGGCAGATATTCAAACTACGACCTTTCCTTCATCCTAAAATCGGATCAGATGAGAGTCTGTATGTCGACGGATATCATCGTTGCGGTTAATAGTTTTTTTTGTTTTATTAGCACTGCGTCTTACTACTTGTTCGAGTTATACGGCTAAGTAGTAGTTACACTGATGTGTTAAGGTTTAAGAAGGTTGAATTTAGAGTGAGTGTATTAAAAACAATTGAAGGGCGAGGGGAAAACCATTTAGGAAAAACAACCCTCAATACACCCGATTGGGATTGAACCCCATCATGTCATCGGCAGTCAAGTCTATTGCGAAAGTAGAGCCTTAGACCATGCAGCCACCGGGGCGAGTAACTGATAGTTGATATATGTTTAAACGTTAATCTCACTAAATGTAATTCTCTACATTATTTTATCAGGGGGAAATTTTTTAAATAGTTATGAATATCAAAATAATTGATGCTCTTGACACAACGTCGTCACAGCCCCACACAGTCATTCACTAGTTATAAAACATTAACTAATATACAGTAGCCCCATGGATTTCTTGGTGCTGACTGACAGCTCACAGCTGACTTCTGACAGTCAACATTTAGGTATATACCTAAATTTTGACTGTCAGAAGTGACAGCTGCTCAACACATGTTTTTGCAGATCATTTGGTTCGGCGTAGGGATACATAATTTCGTCTGGTAACTTTTCTAAACTTTTAGCTGTCAGTCATCACCAAAGAAGTCATGGGGCTACTATAGATTCATTGTGTTACCATTTTCTGCCGAATTGAAAATCCAACCTGGGCTGAAAACAAGTAGCAAAATAGGGAAAAATTCAGAGATTTTTTTATTTTATTTCGGGGGAAAACCTTGAATATCAAAGAATTAAACTAAATTCAGGGAATTTAGATACGTTGCTAGATAAATCCTGATTTCACACATAAACACGTATATAAAACCGTGAGAGATTTTGTTTCACGTGTGTTAATAAGATGCATCGCCTATCTGTAGCGATTTTACACAAAACAGTTGTTCAGTTAATTTTTTCTATATCAAATTTACACATTGTCACAAATAATACCTCGAACATTAATTTAATACTGCAAAAATATCATAAACAATTTACAGGTTTAGTTGTTGCCAGTCTAATTGTTGTAAGTGTGTGATCAAAGTAACAAATGAAAATAATCTTCATACATCCAAGACAACTGGAAAAATGGTAGGCCTAAGCAAAGAAAAATTGAAAAATGCTGGTAGGAAAACCTAAAAATTTCAGATAATTCTATTATTGAAGTTAATTTTTTCCATCGCTAGATAATTTGTTTGTACTATGTCTTATTACCCGTATGACCTACACTTTTTTTTAAGTGAGTTAATAAAATATGGAGAAAGAAGCCAGAATTATATTAACTGCACCCAAATTTGATTAGAGGGATACTTATAAATCATGTAGGAAAAATAACCTTCACAATACCTTGTTTGTAACAACAGTTTTTGAGGTCATGGCATGATTCTATCCTCAGACACGCGAACCTTCCCATACAACCCTTGTCATGAACCCCGAGCTAAGAGGGCCATGATATCACAGGGTACGCCCCCTCGCCACCCTTTCTCCTTTCCACAGGAATGACCTCTGATCCAGTGAATCGGGGTGGGGGGAGGCTACTTTCGTTGAACTTGCCCGTGACGCAAAACGCCAGTCAGTTGGACGAATATATCCTCCATAATGAATTATTTCAGTCGGGTAAGTAGTCCCTTCGTGTCTCTCTCTCTCACTCAGTCTATTTAGGGAACTCACGTTCCCCCTTTCCCCCACCGCGTCTTAGTACCCGTCTGCTTTATACTCATATTTTTTTGTAAGCGCGTCTCACTATCCGTTTGAGCTATACGCATATTTACTAACTACGCTAATGTGCTAAGAATGAGTAAGGTTGTATTTAGAGGAACTGTACCCGCATTTGTGTGGAGATAAATAATATAACCCCATATAGTGAAATTATCCTCATTGTATCCTATCGGGATCCGAACACTGATCTCCCCGTCATTGGCAGTCAAATTTGTTTCGAGAATGACTTCTTAGACCATTCGACCACTGAAGTGGGTTGTACTTACTTAAACTACTATAATGGGATAAATATAATGATGTTAAAATTGATAGAAGTGCTATTAATTTGCTTAGGAAGAAAGTGGAAAAACCACCTTTACTACACCACGGCTGGGATTCACACCCTGACCTTCAAGCTACTAGCTAACCATACTAGATGAGCCTGGCATTTAATCGGCGTGCTTGTTGGAATTGACATAGTTTTGTTTCCAAACACTCGCTTGAATCGAAAGACCTTTTGATGCGTCGTATCTGTTCAAACTTAGGTGATCAAACTCAAACGTGTCAATCTCGTCTTGTCTGGTTTGAGAGACTGGGTTTGGAATTGGTCCCTGTGTGTGCCTAGGTGTGTGGTTCTCTTCCCCATTTTCCCTTTACGCATATGCGAATGACATAAGTTGTTTTGAGTGTCTAAGTCGGAGCAATAAAGGTTTGGTCTTCGACTTTAACATCGACATTTTGAAACTTCGTTCTCCCCTACGGTTAAATATCTACAATTATAATGTAATTAAATATAGACTATTCTATATATAAAAAAAGTCATCAAATACAAACCAAACTCAAATTAACTGAAACTACCGTCTGATTCGTTGAAACAATCGCCTTGTGTGTCTAAATACTTTTAAATATTTTTAACTGTTTTATTAAAAATCTAAATATATACATTATTTGGCCATTTTCATTAATATCCATTAATTTCGTGGGTAATTGATACACCGCTCACAACCTATTGTGAACATTCCATTAATTTCGTGGGTAATTGATTCGCCGCTCACAACCAATTGAGAACTTTTACAAAATATAGCTTTGATTTATTTCTTAAGCACACGTCCAAACGCGTACGATTGTTAAATTGTGAACCTGGCCTGAGTGGTTCCGCTTGCTACTGCCTTCACTTGTTGCGTTGATGTCAACTCCAAGCGCTTGGAAAAGGGCTACGTCACACTTAATTATCAACATGTTCATACACATTAAAGCTTTTATCAACTAAGGCTACCCGCTTCGGTAGTTGAATAGTCTCGTAAAATACTGTATTGATGGCGACAGAGAGATCGTGGCTCGAATCCCGGATGGGTCTACCGAATGTTTTTTCCCTAAATAGTTTTCCATTATCCTTCAACGTGAATGAGGGTCGAATACCTTTAAAATGCTTCTGTCCTCATCCCTACCCCAATAGAATAATTAACCACTTAGGCGGTTGCATGGTCTAAGGCGTTACTCTCGCAATATATTATACTGCCGAAGAAAGGTTCGATCCAGGTCGGGTGTATTAAAGTTTTTTCTTAAATGGTTTTCCACTCTCCCTACACGCAAATGTGGGTACATTTCCTCTAAATTAAAACCTTTCTAAACCTTAACACATTAATGTAATTAGTACATAAGCGTATAATCTGAAAAGCTAGTAGGATGTGGTGATAAGAAAAAAGTTTATGTACAGATAACTCGTTAAGTAATAAGACTTGGTGCTAAAAAAAAAACACAGAAGCACAAATACAAACCACGAATGTTATATAACAAGCTAGGGAATTAAATTGTGCTCATAAAAAGCAAACGGTTGGAAATCGTATCCATACCTCCCTAAAAAGAGTCGTCTAACGCTCAGTAATCACATTTCGAATGGACTCAACAAGCACTGTTGAAAAACCTCTGCTTTCAGTATTACAGCTAACGCCTAACTCTTTTAGCGTATGCAAATTGCAATGTAGAATGGCAATGCGGGTAATCTAAGATTCAGGCGAGCTCCATCTACTTTATATTCTCTCGATTGCATTGTGCATTTGGAAACGTTACTCTATAAAGTGCTTCGTGTTCTTTGGTAATCTTATTTTCCAAAAATAAATAAATCATTGTACCTTATTGTTTTTACTTTCTTTTCACACCCTTTATTTCTTTTATATAATATATATAAATTTTACACTTTTTAGGATTCGTTTAAGTGTTATACGTAAACCGTCAAAACTTTTACGCTTGTTTCGTAAGAAAAATTATCCTTTAAGTTCTAAATTATTATTAAAATAAATATAGGTAATATTTCTTGAATATTCCTAGAATCTTTGTTTTATATAAAAGATAAAACTCGCATCTATGAGCACGGGGACTGAACGCCATACTTTCACGTCTTACCCGGTTTGGTTATATGCCTATGTACCAATTACGCTAATTAGTTACGGATCAGTAAGGTTTAAATTGGAGGAATTGTATCCGCATTCGCGTAGAGGGAGTGTGGAGAACCATTTAGGAAAAACCGCAGTCAGTACACCTGATCGGGATCGAACCATGATCTACCCGTCAATCTAGCCTATTGAGAGAGTGACGCCTTTGACCACGCGTCCATGGAAGCAAGTAACGCCATACTTATATAATATGGTTTGCAAGTGGTCGGGAGCCTAAACCACAAATTTTGGCCGGGTGCGTTGAGGGTGACTTTTTTTATATAAATGATTTCCCATCCCCTCTATTAACCAATTTGGTTACATTTCCTCTGAATTATTCCTTCCTGGTCCATATTATAAACAGGGAAATTAAAATGCATTCACTACGGGTGAGTATTAAAGCGTGGTTTCAAATAAAATATATGTCCTATGAAAAATGACTAATGTGAGACGGGTAACCATGTATGTGTGTCTTCTCTCAACAGAACACTCATTATCTGGAATAATTAGAGCCTAGGTTAGTCTGTATGACCGGAAATTTGGATAATTGATCTTTAAAAGAAAAAAAGATTTCACTCTAAAAGACTTGATTGATAATATGGAATAAAAAAGCATATGACGTTGAAGCTGGTATGTGCTTAAAACACATCATAAAACAAATTATAATATATGTATTTATTATACAACACAACGTAAAGATAAATTATCGAACCTCTTAAAAGCAATTGCATATCATACATAAATCTCTAAAAAGTTAGAAAAAGGTTATTAAAAGATCACTTTGTCCGAATTTAACTAAAACTGCTGCTGCGATATGAATTCGGATACCGGCATCCGGATAATCGGGGCTCGACTGTACATCCATGTGATTTTCGAACTAATAAGAACTTTAAGCTTAAACCGATTTTTTTTTTCTATTCCCTTTTCCATTTCTACCTTGCATTTTACCCATCATTTTATAGGACGAATACACAAAAGAAATTAAACAACAAAAAGGAATAAGACGTATGTAAACTTAAGGCTCTTATTAATTAGTAAACTACTTTAATTTATTACCTCCAAATATAAAATAATGTTCGCAGGCTGTTGAAGGCAAGATGATGAAATGAATACATATTTCTTTTTTATATTGCTAATTACAATCTAGACTTTTGTTTTATAAGTTAGAATGAAAAAAATTATGCTACGTGCTTTCAAAGTAGATTTAATTATTTCGGAACGTCTCAGGGAAAGCAAGGAAATAAGTAAGTCTATATCATCTAATTCAATTAGAAATGTTAAAATCGCTCGTTTTTGATGTCGTTGCGCTTGAAAGGACTAATTTATGGTCCAAATTTTATTAATTTAAATGCTTTTAAAGTTTTCACTTTATTTTAATTACATTCTTGTATAGTGGATCATATATCATATTTGTAGCGGTGTGTTACGACTCATATGACCTATATAGATTTTAAATTACTGTAGCGTTATTATTATTACTATTATTATTCAGTTAAACCGTTTAAAACATGGTTGAGCATAAATATAATTAAATATACGATATGTATTATATTTAATAAGTTACGCTTGTATAGTTCACATAATGCCGATAAAATGTCATAGTATTAAATTAAACGTATTTTTTTTAAGTTTATTGAGAGTAAAAGTGTTTCTATTCTTAGGATACATTGTCTGCTAGATTTGTTTCTCATGAATTTTATAATTATTGCTCATATACATACACAAATACAATAATTTCACGTTATGAAATAGATATATACCGCTCCTTCCATTTTGTTTAATTTTTGAAAGTATCTCTAAACATTTTATCTCTATAGGTGTTAATTAATTGGGTTACATTATGTTCATTTGATAACGAAGTAGTGAGGAATGCCAGGCCTCCACCGTGGTTCGGATTCCACGTTAAACTATAGGTCCTCCATTTCATCTCACAATCACCCTACCATCACACATTAGCGTAAGTGCGTATAACCCGAAACGGGTAGTAAGACGCGGTGCTAATAATAATAATAATAATAATAATAATAATAATAATAATAATAATAATAATAATAATAACGAAGTACTACTCACCTAATTAAACAAGATTTCACATCTGATGATCGTTAAAGACGGTTTATTTGATAATACTCCTAAAAGTGTATAATTATATTTTTGTTATCATACATTCTTATTTTATTTGTTTAATTGGATTGCTATTTGGTACCTAATGATTTTTTTTTTGTGGTATTTAAACGATGACCGCCAATGCCTCTCCTAGATAGTTAATGGTACCAATCCATGTTCCAAAGAAAATACCGTTTAGAAAATACCGTTTAGAAAATACAAACATATTTGTTATGGTCAAAATTTAAAGTATGCTACTATATTATTTGTATTATCTATAAATATTGATATTATCTATCAAAATTAATAGCTACATATTACTTGACCTGACACAACCATTCCTGAGAGTAGATCTAGTAACTTTTCTATCAGTCGGATTAGGCCCTTCCTGTGAAATTAGACCCTTCCTGTGAAATTAGACTTTATCTCTCAATGCCCGTTAATCTCACACCTGACAGAAAAATTAGCCAGTGAATAACTTGACCCGCGACCACTGTAAAAAGACTGAGACAATGAAACTTTTCATATCACTAGTATTATACATGATTTATAGGGTTTCATATAAAGCTATCTTAATTTAAAATAAAGTTTTAAAGATTGCGACGTTTTGTTGAGTACAGGCTACAAATCTATTAGTCTAGTTTCTTACTCACCAGTTAGTAGTTGACAACCTGACGTGATTTTACTATTGCTGCCATCACACGGTCGCGAGAATGATTAGAAACTTAGTAAATTTTACTTTTATTGTGCTTCCTATCTCTCTTGACTACCTCCTTGCGCGTTATGTGCACCTAATATTAGTGCGTTCACTTTTTGTCACTCTAGCCGCTCGTTCTTATTTTCTTCTCCAAACTTCGCCCACCTCCTTCCTACCAGCCAGAGCAACAACACACACTCCAGTTTTCCCTCTCACAAGCACCGGGGTCCTTCTCGACGCCAATGCTTTCGTCGTCCTTCCGTCCCTACCACCCACCTTTTCCCCACCCCCTTCAAACAACTCTCGTGACACAAGCGCACCTCGCGGCGATTTTGTGAAGCTACGCAGCCGGGTGAACACGTTGCTGGCTGGCCCTTCTCTTCCCGCCCAAACTGGGTCAATAAATGGCTGCAGTCCTGAGGTCGTAACCGCCCGCTACCCCCTCCTACGTCTAGTGAGATCAATCTCAGGAGATTATTTCACGCTGATTAGGAATGCTTACAGCACTACTACATACTTGAATTATTCGTTAATAAAATTGTATTTTGATTATGTTTCATTTTGAGCTTTAAAGTTATTACCATTATTATAATAGGCCTGTTACGTGGGTCAATAGAACGCTTAGACATAAAGCTGCCAATAGCGTTAAAATCATAACAGCCTTATCCTGTAATAAAATATGTACAACATTTCTTAATAAATACTATCATGATGTTTATATATATTTTTTCTAATTAATTATAAATAAGTGGAACATTATTCCTCAAACCAACTTAGCAAAATACATTATTTCACACTAACTTTACTTATTTTCATAAAGTTATTAATATCCCTATTTTTTTTTAGCTCCGCGTCTTACTACCCAATCGTGTTATACGCTTATGTACTAGTTACTCTAATGGGTTAAGGATGAGGAAGGTCGAATTTTAAAGGACGTGTACCCGCATTTGCATGGGAAGTGTGGTGAAACAATTTAGGAAACACCACTCTCGGTACACCCGACTGGACTCGAACCGCGAACTCATCAGTAGTCTTAGTCTATTGCGAGAGTAGAGCTTATAACATGCAGCCACCGAACCGGGTAATATCCCTATTATATTTTTTTGTAGAATATTATCCTATCTTCATTATGCTATATGAGTTTACATATCCTTAATAACCTGCGTTTTTATCGTTTAAAAGTGACCCGTATTCTATCTTTAGTTATGTATTAAGTTTTGTTTTCAATTCTGGATATTTAAAATAGAATAACTAGATTTGTTTTCAAAATTGTGGCAGTCCTGGCTAAGGCTACAGATAAAGTGCTAAGTCATCACCCCTCCAACCCCGCCTCCACTCTCTAGTGTTCCCAACAAGAATAATAATAAAA
This sequence comes from Timema douglasi, assembly GCA_901482245.1. Classification (NCBI taxonomy): domain Eukaryota; kingdom Metazoa; phylum Arthropoda; class Insecta; order Phasmatodea; family Timematidae; genus Timema; species Timema douglasi. Next base: position 6,466 of record CABEEJ010000851.1, on the reverse strand, counting down.
AACATGCGCCATAAATGTGAGAGTTGTGTGTTGGGTCGGAATGGAAGGGTGGGCGGCTTATATAACCGATATTGAAGAAGCTCACTTTGGGGTATTGCTTCTATAGCCGAGTAGCTTGTTACTATGCTCCCATGAATTGAAATGAAACAACCATCGGCATGATATACAGTGTACTGTATAGTGTATCTTGGCGCATGTTATAGTCTAGGAAACATGGGCCCTAAAAGGTATGTATAGGGGCCTCGTATGTATAGCAAACATAAATTAATATATGCATGACCTGCTTCGGTCACCGCATGATCCAAAGCGCTACTCTCGCAGTAGACTAGACTGTCGATGAAGGGGAGATTGAGGTTTGAGTCTCGGTTGGGTGTACTGAGGGCAGTTTGAAAAAAAGTTTTACACGCACCTTCCACGCTAATGCGGGTACACCTCCTCTTAATATAAAATTCCTAAGTCCTAAAAACCATAAGCATATAACCCAAACTGGTAATAAGACGCGGTGCTAAAAAAAACCCTGAATAAATAGCTTCATGAACCACGTAGAAGGAAATATTGACGAATATATATTTGTAAAATTAACTCAAAATGTGCATTTAAAAAGTATTATTAATACAAATAAATTATGTAAATTTAATTTGTTATTTTTTGTGGTGGAATATGGAAAATTACGTTACTATAAAAAAAAATGCGTAAAACTAATATTTTGCATTTATTTTTAAAGTAAATATTGTTTTAGCAATCACTTATATTATTGAAGAAAAGAATTGAGGTGTGTAACTCTTTCAAGTCTGGTAAATGTACGCGCACTTTCTCTTTATATATATTTATATCTATATACATATATGTAAAGAAATATATGTATAGAAAGAAAGAAAGATAGTGCGTGTGCATTTACTAGCCTTAAAAGAGTATATATAGGGGCCTATAGGTCTATATGTATACGTCTAAATCTCGCAGATAAACTGAAAAAGGAAATATACCCAAAGAAGTATGTGTGTGTCTCGTCTAGTCTGTTTTTTCGGTAAATAAGTTTGTGGTTTGAATCCCGGCCAGTTGTAGCCTACTTAGATTGTGATCTATCCTAAGTGGCTTCTTACTCTCCTTTGGCAAAAATTTGGCTACATTTCCTCTGAACTATACTTTCTTCATCCCTGTCCCATTTCTTTAGCTAAATTACTATAGCCTTGACTGGTAGTAAAACGTAATTAACAAAAAACGTGAGAATTTATTTTATTTTGAACCTGAACTGGTTTGTCGAAGATTGGTAACTATATTTTTTTACCATCGCGTCTTACAACCTGTTGATGTTATATACCTATGGGTGACCTGGCGGTCTAGGGGTAAGGTGTCTGACTTCTATGCTGGCGGCCGGGGTTCAATCCTCGGTCCCGGCAAAGATTTATCTGATTACCAAACCCTTCCTTCACCTCTGAGAAGACATCTTGTGAATGTGAGGAATGCCAGGCCTCCACCGTGGTTCGGATTCCACGTTAAACAGTAGGTCCTTCATTTCATCTCACAATCATCCTACCATTACACATTAGCGTAAGTGCGTATAACCCGAACGGGTAGTAAGACGCAGTGCTAATAATGATAATGCTATAGACCTATGTACTAATTACGCTCGTGAGCCAAGGATAAGGAAGGTTGAATGTAGAGGAAGTGTACTCGAGTTTCCGTGGAGGGAGAGTGGTAAACCATTTTAGAAAAACTACCCTCAGTACACCCGACTGGTATTCGAACCTTGATCTCCCTTTCATCGGTAGTCTAGTCCAAGACGAGAGTGATGCCTTAGACCACCAAAGCAGGTAACTATTCAAGTAAGATTTGTTGTAGATGCATTATCGAACTTCTAAATGACGTTACTAAAATAGTGTTTATCAGGCGGATTCACATTCTTATACTTTCAGTGTGAGGCTTTGGTTTTGCAAATTGAACGTTATTAAACTTATTGGAGGATTCTTTTTAGTGGCGTCATTCTGCAATCCAAGCATACTAACCGAATGGTTGCCGTCTGTTGGTGAAGATAACCCCGTATTTTGTAGCTATAGTGTGTCATTTGTTCAGCTCAACGAACCTTACCAGCCTTTAATATCTGTTTTCTGAACAGGAGTCGCTACTTTTTCATTCAAGTAGATTCTCATTGGTTCTCATGAGGCTGAGTTAACCCCGTTCCAGATTCACTGCATCACAGAAAATCTAGACGCGCTGGGGATCAAACCCGGGATCCTTAGATGTATAGCCAGGAACCCTGACCACTAAATCACAAAGGTGGTCTTAGCGAAAAGCAGGAAATTAAAACCATAAATCATTACATTGCTTTTTTCTTTCTTGGATACGAGATGTCTTAACCAGTAAAATATGAATTATGGTCTTAAGCAAGTGAAATACATTTCCTCTGATCGATATCCAGCTTGATTATCATTGAAAAATATAAACCCAGGTTAAAACTACATTAACATTTAAAACTTCGTGTGTCACACGCTTTGTTTGAAGGCATTTACACGTGCACGCTCAAAACGCTGCCTTAACACTGAGTAGCCAGTTTAGTAATTATAATAGAGTACGGATCGGTCAACTACGCTGATAAAAGTTTCGGTATCATACATTAGATGGTTTCTGGCCAAACACTGCAAAACTTTCTGCACGCTCATGTTGTTTGCCTTGCACTAAACAAGTTGAACAGTTGCGGCCGTGTGACTTTCTGCACGCTCGTGTTGTTTGCCTCGCACTAAACAAGTTGAAGAGTTGCGGGCGTGTGACTTTATGCACACTCGTGTAGTTTGACTCGTATTGAAGAAGATTAAATGTTGCATGAGTATAACGTTCGGCACGCTCATCAAGTTTAACTCATATTGAAGAAGACGAAATGTTGCATGAGTGTAACGTTCTGCACGCTCGTGTAGTTAGACTAATATTGAAGAAGATGAAATGTTCTGAACGTTCGGGTGGTTTGCCTCGTAGTGAAAAGGGTAACACGTTGCAGGCTTATAGAGTTCTCAACGCTCGTGTAGTTTGCCTTGTATGAGACAAGCGGAAATATTACAGGCATGTGAATACTTGGGTGGCCCACCTGGCACATCTCGCTGATTGGTTGAATTTAGTCACGTGACCACGCCCCTCGCTCTCTTATTGGCTGCTAGTTTTCCCACTCCCCTCCCCTTATACTGCCCCCTCCTCCTAACCCCCTTTCTAGTGTTCCAAACTTGTTTATTCTTGTCTCATTTATTTTTTATTAGTACTTATAGTTTTTTTATGTGTGCTCGATTGTTATTTATGTGTGAGCATTTGTTTTTTATTTGATCTCATTGGTTATTTATGTCTGGGTAGGATTCGTACGGGCCTTTGGAGTTTTTTTATTGGTGTGGAGAGTTTATTGTCATGGGGTTGGGATGGGGCGTTGGAGTTTTTTATTTATTTATTGGCGTGCAGTCTACGGTGCCAGGTGCTCCTCACACGGCATTGCTAGAGAGCGTTGGGAGCATCTTCTCTGCCCGGCCGCTTAGCGAAGAATGTGACCACCAAAAAGCTGACAGCATATCACGCCCATACGGCCCCTTTCACTTTTCATTCACTCCCCACCCTCCTTACATCGCCACGGCACAAACAGAACTAAGTTACACTGACTGCTCCATCTCGCAAGACTCTGTTGGACTACCTTTCACTTCACCCCTCCCCTCACATCGTGATACCCCTTCTTAATGTGGGTCGTCAGATTTCGTAACAGTAACTTGTTATAAATTTTGAAAGAGGGTGATAACGACCTTGTTGAAGAGTCATGAACCCCCAAGACCGCTTGGTGCAACGGCCGTGGCCTTCGGAATGTCGCCGGTTCAGATGTGCTTTCCCACAGCCTCCCGAAGGCCACTTGGCGCATTGGTAGTGGCCTTCTGAAGGTCACAAGTTCAGATGTGCTTTCTAAATGCCCACTCTGAGACCAATGATTCGATTTTCCTTCTCCAGGATCCTTACATTTAGACGGCGTGCACACCGGGATACGAACCTCTATATCTTTAGCAAATCTAATGTCTGTTAGAACGGTCGTACTTGCTGCAACCCCCTCATTTTTCCGGTTGAACCGATTTTTATAGACCAGGTAGAATGTGTACTAGCATTTGCTTCAAACGTCGATCACTCTGTCACCGGCCGTTTAGTGACGCCTTAGACCATGCAACCATTGATGCAAGTATACAAAAATTATTATAAAATCCACATGATGTCATTAACCCTAGCAACCCTCCCCATAGCAATGGGGTTTCCCGATGATGTCGCAACCTCCCCCAACAATGAGTTTTACCGGTGTTGTCATCGTAAAATCGCAACCCCTTTCCCACTCCCCTATGCTGTAATGGGTTTTTCCAGCTGATGTTGCAACTAGAGAACAATGACACAGCTCTAATTATGCACTGACACGCCTCTAATTATGTACAATCAGGGGCCTCGGAAGCCTTACGATGATTTATAATACTCAGTTAGTGGCCGCTATCCCCCACCACAAAAGTATACTAAAATCGGTTGTTTGGTATCGTCCGTCAACATTCGCGGATGTAGGTATCCGTCATGGACCGGAGGAGTAAGGTAGAATTGTTCCAGCGTTTACGTGGAGTGAGGGAGAGTAGAAAACCACCCACAGTTCACCCGAGTGAGATTCGCACTCATGACCTCTCCCGTCATAACTAGATGAGTTAAACGTACCATTTTAGTGTCAAACGTCTATGTATTAATTATGATTTTGCGATAGGGATGATAATAAAAATGTTCCGGAGGGAGAAATACCAACAGTTTACCTGCCAGGGATTTGATTTCCCCCCGTCAGAATTAAAAGGATCCCAACTTCGATATATTTTAGCACCGCTAATGTCTGTTAGAACGGTAGTACTTACTTCCGAGTGAACTCCGCATTTGCAAATGGGTTTTGCTAGTCGACTAGATTTTCCATCCAGGTAGAATGTGTACCAGTATTTGGTTGGGAAAAACCCTACTAACAGTTTCGCTGTTTAGATAGCGTTTATAAATTAACTAAGTTTGGTTTAAGGTGATCAATTCAACAAATCAGTGAGCTGTGCTAGTTGGTCCACCCAGGTTTTGACACGTTGCATGGGACGTTGAACCATCCCTGCGTAGCATACGCCAACGTTTTTCACACCCATCTAGATAGGTGTATGTGAAAGGATCTGTCCCATTTCGACTTGTCACACACAGCGTTTTAAGGCCCTATTTAAATCAGTGGTACTTTCACAATACAATCACGTTATTGTAACGATACGATACGCACTATTCTTTCTATTATTTTGAATGTGACTCTACGTCAAAGATAACGCTTCAACCACGAGACAGCCTTGCTCTCACCACGATAATTTACCATATTATTTTACCGTACCGTCATCGTAGATGTACTCTTATTGTATCGTATTGCCAATGTAGCTCTAGTGTGATCTAGAAAAACGTTCTACCCACAGTCTACAGCCATGGTTCAACACATTGTCAGCATTCGATTTGTTTTTTCAATTTCTAAAATAAAAATACTCTGACCAGGGTCTAGAAAAGGGTAAGTTTTCCACTATATTCCGCAGCAATAATACATTTTCGAAGAATTCCGCTCGTCGTTCATGAAACTGGGGTACAATGTAAAACATTCTTCTCCCACTTATCGACTCAGAGTTATTGGCCGTTTCCAAATTCGTCTCTCTTTTGCTGATAGATTTTTATCCCTGTTCGTCTTAACGTCTCCAGTCTCATCATCCAAGATAATGACTATAAAAGCTGTCTTTGAATTTTTTTAAACTGCTCATGCTTGATTCTATTCAATATTTGTTTCAAGAAGCGAGCACGACCTCAACTGAAATCCATCGAGCAAAAGTGTACCATCTCTGTATCTAGTGTGTACCGTTACCGTATTGTTGATTTAAATGACCGTGGTTGCTGTCGTATCGAAGCTATACCTTCATAGTATGGTTGATGTATCATGACAGTGCTGCTGATATAAATGGGGTCTTAGGCTAGTTTCACACTTTTATTGGCAGTCAAGTCCAGTCGCGTTTTACGCTCCTCGATTCAGGTGTATGGTCCAACAGTGTTTTAAATAAAGGGGTACTGACTGCTGACATAAAGAATACGTCGCATACAATTCAACCTAGCCAAATCAATTCAAGACTGGTATTGACTTAACCGGTTGAATTTCAGTCAGTTTTTCTAAGTCTTGTGTTTACATCACTACCGATTTCTGTTTCATTTTGGTCAAAGTTTGTATAAGTTTATAATCATGGATGTTGAAAAGCTTATTATTTTTGTTAAGGATCATAGTGAAACGTACAATATCCGAAATATTGAAATAAATATTTTGGTGATCTGGCAATCTAGGGTCAGGTTGTGACCTTGTCACAACCTAACATAGAAGAAATGATAACTCACGCCAGGGCGGCCCAACTTGACTCGTTCCGACTCCACTGCAATGCACGCCGGA
>CABEEJ010000850.1:180086-208116 GCA_901482245.1 Timema douglasi | reverse complement strand
TGATATACCCAACCAGGATTTGAACCCCGATCTACCTGTCATCGGCAGTCTAGTCTCTTGCGCGAGTGACGCCTTAAACTATGCGGCCACTAAAGATCAGTTTAATTAAATAGTCCAGTTGTCAGGGTAAGAAATCATCAGCCTGTTGTGGAAAAAAAATGTTAGAAAGTTGCAAATTGGAAAATTTGTGTACCTTAAGAGTCCTAAATGACATACTGAATTTGCAACTCTGAAATTGTGCCGCTTGTGAAAGCTCTACATTAATGGTACTATTAATTTTTTACAAATAATTTAAAGTTTAGGAGTAGCAAACACTTTTAGATGAGTAGTTGAGCAGCTAGGAGGCAGCACTGACCCACCCTTGCCATGCGCCATTTCTAATAATCTGCCACCACATTGGATTGAGATTTGAACTCTTTGAGAATTGAAGAAGAATTTATAAATAACAAAAATAGTGAAACTATATAAATTTATTTTGATAAAATTTATTAAATAAATTTTATCATTCATTTATAATTCCACCACAAGTATTATATAAGCAATTAGTACCTTATTACCTTAGTTTTTGGGGGATCCTTTATCTGCAGTTCATATACATATTAAAACAATTAGCTAAAATAGCCTTATTAACATTGTCAAGTTTTGTAAAAAAGTTATATTTTTTTAATAAACTCTATATACATAAAATGAAAATCGGGAATTGAATATACATAATATTTGAATACGCACATAATTTTTCTGACAGTAAAAAATAAATGGTATGGTGCATCTCCAGCTTTTACCTTAAAATACGAGGTGTGGCTATTAAATAACCGAACTGATGCTGCTCCCAGCAAACTGCGAGTGTGCAGCGACATGTTTGAACATGACTGTGTCTGATGATCCTTCCCCCACCCTGAGCTCGCTAGACAAGCCAGCAGGTCGCTCAGTTTGACTGTAGCAGTTGAATTGGTCTACGCATTAGTGGCGCGTCGGAAAAATGTCAAGTGGTCAGACGGAGCAACGGGTTAACCTCAAGTTTCTTGTTAAACTAGGGAAAACTGCCACAGAAGCTTATGCAATGTTGAAAGAAGTCTACGGGAATGAATGTTTATCCCGCACACAAGTTTTTGAGTGGTTTAAACGGTTTAAAAAAGGGTGTGAAACGACCGAAGACAATCGACGCCCAGGACGGCCCTCAACGTCAAAAACGGACGAAAAAATTGAAAAAAAATTGGTAAATTAATCTGTGCTGATCGTTGTCTGAGCATCTGAGGGCTTGCTGAAATGACAGGAATCGACAAAGAAAGTGTTCGACAGATTTTGCATGAATCATTTAACATGCAGAAAGTTTGTGCAAAAATGGTGCCGAAACTCCTCACTGCCGAGCAAAAGGAATCAAGACAGAACATTTATACTGACATCCTAAACAACATCGCCACTGATCCAGATTTTCTTAGACAAGGTGATTACTTGTGATGAATCATGGTTTTTTACTTACGATCCCGAAACAAAAAGGCAGTCCATGCATTGGAAGAGCCCAAGCTCGCCAAGGCAAAAAAAAAGCCAGGATGAGAAAATCCAAATTCAAAGCAATGATGATTGTTATTTTCAACATTCGTATGCATTGTCTACGTTCACTGGGTACCCGAGGGTCAGACGGTCAATCAACATTTCTACATCGAGGTTCTGACGGCCCTACGTGAGCGTATGAGAAGGCGAAGACCCGATTTGTGGAAGACCAAGACAATGCACCAGCCCATTCTGCCTTGTTTGTGAAAGCGTTCCTCGCAAAATATGGCATCACCGTGTTGGAACATCCACTGTATTCGCCCAACCTTGCCCCCTGTTACTTTTTTTTTATTTACCAAGGTCAAGTCGACGCTGAAAGGGACAAGATTTGAAAGTGTGGAAGCGGCTAAAGCAAAAGCGACGGAAGTTCTCAACCAGCTGACAGAAGAGGACTTCCAGCACTGCTTTCAACAATGGAAACGGCCTATGGAGCGGTGTAGGGATCGCCAAGTGGACTACATTGAAGGCAATAAAACTTCTGCTGTAATTGGTGATGAATAAAAAGTGTTATGACTTCAGTCCGGTTATTTAATAGCCATACCTTGTAGAAATAAACTAAAAATTCGTAGGATTTGTGAAACAAAATAAAAGGTCTATACATTGTTGAAGAAGCACTACACCAAAGATCCTAAATGAAATAATATACACTGATACTTACTCTAAGGCATTAGAAACTAGGAAGACTGTTACAGAAAAATAGAGAAAATGAGCATAAAAACCAGATTCGTTGAAAATGAAGGTACCTCCAAAAGCATTTTTCAGAACATCAGGTAATAAATAATTACTTATTGCTTATATACTGCTTGTGGTGGAATTATAAATGAATAATTGAATCCCTCTGACAAGACATCTTGTGAATGTGAGGATATGCCAGGCCTCCACCGTGGTTCGGATTCCACGTTAAACTTTAGGTCCTTCATTTCATCTCACAATCACCCTACCATTACACATTAACGTAATTGCGTATAACCCGAACGGGTAGTAAGACGCGGTGCTGCTAATAATAATAATAATAATGATAATGATAATGATAATGATAATAATAATAATATTAATAATAATAATATTAATAATAATAATATTAATAATAATAATAATAGAATTTATTCATTATATATTATAATATTAAATTTATAATGTTTCAATATTTTTGTTATTTAAATATTCTTCTTCGACTCTCAAATTACTTAAATCCCAATCCAATGTGGTGGACCGCGGTGAGGGTGGGTCAGGGCTAGACCAAGCCGCCTCCCAACTACTTATCTAAAAGTGTTTACTACTCCCAAACTATCAGTTATTTGTTAAAAATGAATACTACCTTTTTTGTTGAGCTTTCAATGTACTTTTTTTTCTTTTTTTTTCAGAGTAGTTATTTATGTTATGTTATTTATGACTCTAAATTATACAAATTTGCCAATTTGCAACTCTGCAATAATTTTTTTTGCTAAAAAGTACCTGTTTACTGGACTAAAAGACCTCCATCTTCCTCTATCCTTCCACAACTCTTCCTCCTTTAATCACTCTCGTTCCTGCTCTCTTTTGCAGTTTTTTTCCTACATACTTCAATTTCATCAGTTTCTTTGGTGTTATCTCCTTTTCCATCCTCATTACATGACCATATCATCTTGGTCTTGCTTATTCTACTATCTCATGTAATCCCTGTACCCCCACTATTCCCAAATAACTTCATTACCATGGCCTCCACTTTCCTAATTTCTCATACATTCATTATCATAAGTTTCTGCTGCAACCATGACAATGGGTACAAATTACTCCCTATACAATACTACCTTACACTTAAAGGGCACTTCTCCATAATAGTTCTCTTACACACCTATAGAACAACTCTCCCTGCTATCCTTTTCACATTAAATCCTCTCTACTCCCAACCTATGCCTCATTCACACGCTCTTTAAAATCTGCAAAAAGGGAGTACTAGCCCATTTTCAATGTTATATTAAACAACTTGTAACATTAGAGATTAAGGTAAACATATAAGGAACTATCATTTATGAACTAGCCAAGCTATTATAATTGTTAGTTACGGTTATTATATTCTTTAAATTGAAAAAATATATCTGGACACGAGAATCTAACCCGGGACCTTTGGCTTAGTGCACTAATACTCTAGCCAATGGGCTATCCATGTGTCTTCTCGGGCCCAGGGTCATTCCTCACTCACTTCACTCACAGTTGTAATTTTGGCAGCATAAAGGTATCCCGAGTCAAAGATGGCTGGGTAATCTGATATCTCATGATCTTATTTGATCACACACTTGTAGCTGACAATTTCCGTACGTCCATCACAAACTCCTTAAGATATGAGTGAAGAATGACGACTCCTGGATAGCTGAGTGGTAAGAGCATTGGCATACTAAGATAAAAGTTCAGAGTTCAATTCTCGTGTCCAGGTGTCATTTTTCAAGTGAATGTATACGGAACTAAATCTGAGTCTTATGTTAATTTATGCTAACAATTAATTACATTAATTACATTACATAAATAATTTGGATATTTTGGGATTTTGAAACATCATAAAAATTTAAATCAAGTGTCTAGTTTAGTTAATTATAGTTTCTTTATCATAGGGGTGTGCAAAGTCTCTCTATCTTTTTTTTAAGCAAATTTATGAAATATTCTTGAGGCCAAATCAAAGTTTGAATACTTTTTATTGTTTTATTCTTGAAAAATATTATATTATGCTTATTTAAACAACTTGTGCACCAAAATCACTTGGAAAAGTTTTAATTCACAAATGTTTGTAATAATTTATTCTAATCTTATAAATTAAATTATTAAAACAATGTACAATTCACTTCAAATTTTTTTTCTTATGAATATTAATTTGTAATGTATACAGTATAACAGCTCAGATGGGCAATTATTGACCATAAAGTGAGTATTTCAACTGTCCGTATTTTTGCTGGTGAAACTTAGCTATTGTCAAAGCCAGGATTTTTTTTCAAAGCAAAGTTAAAACTGATACTTATTTCTAATCCTTGCACACACTTACTGAATATTTATCAGAACATAAATATTTACACACAATATTAGTATGTTAACAAATTCAATATTAATATTTTTTAAACATAAACTTATATAATTTTTTTATAATTTGTTTTCAGTCTATGTTCCGGACGAGTGGGAAGTCTCGCGTAAGAAGGTGGAGATGTTGCGTGAACTTGGACAGGGAAGTTTTGGGATGGTGTATGAGGGCATCGGCCATGACATAGTGGAGGGTCAGCCTACCATTCGCTGCGCCATCAAGACCGTTAACGAACATGCCACAGATCGAGAGAGGAGCGAGTTCCTCAATGAAGCTTCTGTTATGAAGTTAGTCAACTGTTTACTGATATAGATAAAGGTCTTCACTATGGTAAATAAACTTTTGAAATCTTGGTATTAAAATTGGTGAATTTTGGTTAAAAAATTCTTTAACTAATAAACAACTGCTATGAGAATATTATCAAATAAATATATCAAATTAATCTGTGTAGTACTATTTTATAAATAGTTTGATCACCAGTCTTATTCCCTCGCTGTTATTGGTGTATCTACCCTTATTAATCTTGCTTTATTTTAGGATGTGGAACTGATTTTGGTTGAGTAAAAGATTGTTGAAAAGCATGCTAATAAATAGTACAAAAATAATTTAAATGGGTGTTAGCTTCTAGTTAAACCAATTTTTAAGTACAGTCAAAATGTTAATAGTTTTTATCAGATACAAATTGTTTGAATTATAAATTTTTTCTAGCTTCAAATATACAAATGTTTGCATTTTTTATGCATAAAAGCAATTAAATCAATTTTTTAAACATTCCATCTTCTGTTTAAACTACTGTTGGGTTTAATCCACTAATTTACGAATTTGAATCTCCAATTTACCTTCATATCTAAAGTTCAAATTTTGAAAAAATTATAAACTTAAGAGTAAATATAAATAATAACTAAAAGTTAACATTCTTTCTTATACTCAACTCATTATAACATTCACACATTCAGTTAGGTGTTAAATTACTACTTTGATTGTTGAGTTAATCATATAATTGGATAGTGTTATCAATAAACAAACCCAGTGACAGAGATAGGAGTTTCCCAGATAAAATACATTTTAAAAAGCTCTTTAAAATAAATTGTTGTAAAACATTTTTTACCTATCTTAACATTTCGAGTATGTATACAGGGTGTCTACTGGGTCACGAAAAGTCACTAATTGGAGGGGGAAAAAAAGGTCACTAATTTTTAATATTTTGGTAATAAAGTCACGAAAATAATTTTAGTTTGAATTTCCTGCACATTGTAACAATGCGAATGCTTCAAAGATAGCGCTATCCACTCACTACACGTGATGGCACGCACCAGTAGGTAGTTGCCTGATTGTTTTGTTTGTGATTCCAACGACAAGGTTAACTTTCGCCATCTTGTATTAAATATTAATTTGGCGTGCTACTTGTCTCGCTTTCAGTGATCCGACTGCAATTTGAAGGCGGTGTAAAATGTATATTATAATTTCAAATGAACGTTGGCACCAAATAGCAATAGTTTTCGCAGTAAAATATGGCGTATTTTTTTATAAAATATAAAATAATATTATTAGTGTTAATATTTAATCCTTGACATAATTAATTTAATTTTAAAGACCATTCATTTAAAACAGTTGAAATTTACCAATTTTTTAAATTATTTTCGTTGTCTAATGGGCACATTAAATATCAGGCCTAAATTATTTTTTAATCGTGTGTTGCGAAAAAAAATGCATAATTTTTTTGATGGGCATTCAAAGAGTTTATGTGTGAAGTTTAGGCTAATCTGTTAAAAGATGCCTGGTAAATGTTCGTTCAAAGAGTTTTGGCTGACTGTTGAAGAAAATAAATACTCAAAAGGGGTTGTGCCCTTTTGAAGATGACCAGTATCAGGCTTATTGTACATTTTATAAATCAAAATTTGATATAAACCACAGTGGGTTGAATGGAGTGAAAATTCATGGAAAAGGTAAGAAGCATTTGGAACTAGCCTCTGCCCTACTCCAAGGTGTTTTTTTACTATAATATCTAGGCCCGATGTACAATATAATGTTCGACCGTTTACCGAAGGAATTTTTTTTGCACCACGTCTTACTGACTGTTTGGGCTATACGCCCCTGAAGGTATTTTGTGGTCAAAAAAGGTCACCAAAAAGTCACGAATTTTTCTTCCTCTAACTGCGTAGACACCCTGGTATATTACTATTTTTTGTTTAATTTACTATAAAGATAATGTTTAATTCCAGTGATAATACTTTTTTTTATCACTTTGGTTCTTTATTTATTTTCAGTATCTTGACTTCAGTTAGATTTTGCTAAGCAAAAATAGACCATGTGCCACAAGTGGTATTCGATCTTTTAATGCATAACAATATACGCCTATTTCAATTAATATTCATGCAAAACTTTCAAAACAAATTATATTAACTTTCTTTGAAAGTATCGCCCCCCAAAAAAAGAGTTCTTTCTTAACAATAATTACTTCTCGTGTCTTTAAACCAGCTCATGGGGTTACCGTATTGGCCCGAAAATAAGTCGCGTTTTTTTCCAAGAAACAACTCTCATAAAACTCTAATGCGGCTTATAATCACACTCTTAGACAATACACATTCTGTTGTACCTATAGGATATGCATGTTGTAAAATCGATATATCTCGCCACTGCTATTTAAAAATAAATGAACCTTGATTGTTGGCAAAATTATTTTAAAAATTATTTAAAAAATTTATGAACCATGACAGTTGGAAAAGTTATTTAAAAATATATGAAGACTTACTATCTTATTTGTGTGTACAATATTTGAACCATAATGGCTGCAAAATAAAATAATTTTTTCAGCACACTCTATCGGCAATATACACTTTTGGTAAAGTAAGCTTAAATATTTCTAGTGAGATTTTGTTTCAGTATGTTGGTCAACATTTATTTTAATGTGAGAACAATAACTTAGTATGCATATTAAATGGTAAACATTTATTCTATTGTGAGAACAATAATTTAGTGCGTGTATTAAATTCGGAAGTGCAACATGACGAATCATGTTGAGAAGAAAGCGGGTTTTAGCCAGGGAATAAAGTGTGAACAACTTAACCTTTTTTTTCCAAGCGATTTAATTTTGAGTATGAATAACTTACTTTTTTATTTTCAAGTGACATTTTAAGTGTAAATATTGTGAGTTTTTTTTCTATGAAAGTGATTTTATTTAAATAATCTAATTTTAAGTGTAAGCACCTACCATTAAACAATTTTTATTTTTAAATGATTTAATACACTGACCATATTTAAGTGTGAATATAGTTTTTTCTCTAAAAGTTGTCAAAAATTTAGGGTGCGGCCTATTTTCGGGCCAATACGGTATTAAGGATCTCCTTTTTCTGGTTAACAATACTCTTCTCAGGTTCTGTGGTTCCAACAAAATCAACACTATCCATCGTTGTGACAACAAGCTTGTTTCTTTTATGGCATCCTAACATGACAATAATGTAGTCCTTTGGAGAGTACATCCTCTGTTGTAAATTTAATGCACATTCAATGTCCCCAAACTCTGCATCTTTAGGCAAATAACTATGTCCTGATATCAGGAAGCGTACTGTGATATTTTCTAGAGTTGGGTGGGTGTACATAATAACTTTCATCAACAAAATCAGTCTTATATTGCGGTTATAGCCCCTGGCATGAATCTGACCATAATATCATTTCCTTCATGCCGTTTCTCAGATTTTCTTCCACATGCTGTTTTTTTTATGCACAATCCTACCTCTTTTTGCTATACTCGACATACTTAATTTTTGCCAAACTACTAATTTATCATACAACCATCACTACTGTAGTTTCAATAACCTTAAATCTAATTAATCAATAAGAGTGCAGGCTAGACAACATTAATAAGAATCACAAAATTCACTGGGGTAAACTTAACTCACCGCAGAAAACATCCTACATAGTCTCGATGTTTGTCTCTCACTGTGCACGGGTGTTGCTTGGTCTGTTCATGCATAACTAAAACCTATTTGTAAACATTTGGCGCTTGGTTTAAAAGTTCATATACACCATCTATTAAGAAAGAGGTTATATAAAACTGTAAATATATATATAGAGCTTCATTCTTTAGATACAAGATGGCATCACTAACTCCAAGATTGAAAGTTTGACGCTTGGTCTGTTTATGCATAACACGGTCCAATTATAATTGGTTTTGAACCACCAACAAGCAGTATTAAAGCTCTAAAACACAATTCACATGAAAAACTGAAGAAAGTGAAAACCTATAATTTTCACCCGATTTCAAATACACTTAAGGATTTGAGGTCCCATCCCTATTATAAACTTTAAAATGTGTATTTAATGATAAATTTTAACCCTACAAAACAATCAAATCAGTTTTAGATTGTGTTTTGATTGCCAAGTATAGAAGTATATAATAAACCATATTGGCCTGAATATAGTGCAATGTGTTTTTCCTAAAATTGTAGTCATAGTTTATGCGCAGCCTAAATGTTTCGCTTGGAAAAAAAAAAGGACATCCTTACATAGGTGTATTTTGTAGCATGCTGAAACAGTACAGGCCAGTGGGAATCATCGTGTTCATCTAATACGGAATCTAAAGTCGAAACAAAGAGAGAGAGGGATTTTCACTCTTCTATGTTACCGATATTTAGAAAGGGGTTTTTCAATATATCATGTAAACAAAGGGATGAGAAGAAGGTTCAACTTTAATTTTATATTAACACCAATATGTGAGGTGCAATAAACTAATTTACAGGCTGCACCAATTAGGTGTTCCCAAGACTAATATACAACTTTAGAGACAAAATTTAAAAAAAATTTATTGGAGTGCCGGTATGTACATAAAAGCTTTCAGAGGGCTGAATAAAACTGTAAAATTTGTTGAGTTTTTACCTCGAGATATATTTGAAATATATTATTATTCATGTAGAACACCTTCAAAATTTTAGGTGTAATTTTTTCTCCGAGTTTGTGCTAAATACAAGCTGATATTGGAGTTTTTGGACAGGGGGTGAATCCACTTTTTTTATAATATCTATTTTATCTACAAATCTTGTACAAAAATTTGAATCTTATTAAAAATGTTATAAATAATATGTTAACGTTCCCACATTGAAGTATTTATAATTTTTGAAATCATCCCTATTTATTTAATTAATTTATTATAGTCATTTTGTTTGGTTTGATATTTTACTTGTTTTATTCTTGGTGACATCGGTAATTTGTTACAATTAATCATAAAGAAAACCTTTATTCCATATAGATTTTTTGACAGTGACAATCCTATTATGTATACACATAAGTTATTGATTTGTAAATCATTTATATTTAAGAAATGAAATTATTGCTTCACTTTTATGTTATCAAAAAGGTTTTTTTGGATAGCAGTCATAGCATCAATGCTCAGCCTTTATTTTTTATTATTGTTGCAGAGCATTTAACACTCATCATGTGGTGCGCCTGTTAGGTGTGGTGTCTCAAGGCCAACCTGTGCTGGTTATCATGGAACTAATGGCATTTGGAGATCTCAAATCATACCTCCGCTCTCATCGACCTGATGTTAGTGATGATCCTACAATTCAGCCACCCACACTCAAGGTAATTTTATGACAAGCTTTATTCATATAATAGCACCCATATGTCTCTTTAATTACATTTAAACATTTACTCGCCTCTGTGGCCGCCTAGAAAGTTTATGACAAGGAGAGAAGGGTTCGAAAGCTGGTGGTTTTTCTCGTCTAAATGATTTTTCACTCTAGAAGTATGGGTACACTTCTTAAATCCAACCTTCATAAGAAAGTATAGGAAAGGTGGATAGAAACATCGAAACATATAAACAGGAAAAACAATATGGTTTTTACCATTTAAAAAAAAACATGGTTTATACTTTACATTGCTGCCATTGGACAAAGAGGTATTGGTTGCCTCTTGAAGAAAATTGATCATTTCCGCCCAATCCTATCATTCTTTACAATTTTCTATTTTCTCCCTTTTGTGTTTTTTGGTTCCCCTCTTTTAGGAAGTTGCATTGCACGTTTCACACTCCTCCCTGATGAGTTCCGATAGAATTAAACCTAGGTCGGAGGATTGGGCGGTGACTGTCGGTTTTCTTTAAGAGGCAACCATTACCTCCTTGTCCAATGACAGCATTGTAAAGTGTGAACTGTGTTCTTCTTTTCATTGTAAAAGCCATATTCTGTTTGTCCCTTTTATATGTTAGTATCCACCTTTCTTATACTTTCTTCAAAATATAATAAAATTATTTCATAAAGCCAAAAGAAGTTTTTCTTTTAGAGACATAATATTAATTATTATAAGATGTTCTGTCTTATGACAGTTTCATTTTGTCAGTGAACTTAGACCGCCAATGCGCCTTGTCCTCTGTCTTCTCCTTGAGCTCCTAGAATGTTCTTCTTTCCTTTAAGGGTCAGTCTTATGACTACTAGATAAATATTGTTATCGAGAGGTTAACGCTATCGACCAGATAAAGGTTATCACCCACTTTAATATTTTACGCAAATAATTAACTGAATTTATATGCCGGATAGCCATCTGAAGGATAAATATATTTTTATGCAGAAAACACAAGGTTGGTACTGTTTTTACTGGTGCACACATGCGTATAAGCCCTGATGCTACCTGGAAAGTGACTACATTTGTTAAAATAATGGCGGCTAAACGAGTGCGAGTAAACTGATGGCATCATGTGGGCGCAGAAGCTAAGATGTTTTGCAAATACTAATTTTGGTGACTGCCAAAATGTGGTCAATAGTTGGGTACAAGGTTTACAAAATTTCATTTATTATACTCACATTTTGATAATTTGTTCTTATATAAATATAACTTTAAAGCTTGTCATTTTATATATAAAAGTGTGGATTAAATGTTATATCTTTATATAGTTAGAGCCAGGGCTTGTGTTTTTTTTAAACATGTGAACCAAGATTTTAACTTAAAAACAGATTCTGATAGGCGAAACCTCATGAAAACAACACGTCACTATGGCAACATCCATTTTAACTTTTATCTAAAAGTTATCAGGTACTTAAACCTCCCGATAAAAATGTGGTGGATAAATACATTTTATTTGGCAGATAAATGCTATCTGGCAGGCAGTCATAAGTTGCACTTTTAACTTATCGACCAGATAGAAATATTTATCTACCAGATTAATATTTATCCAGGAGTCATAAGACCGGCCCTAAGTCATCTAATATTTGAATCTGCTTTCTTTCTAAGCTCCTCTTTCCCTCTATGATGTACAGAATACATTCCTCTTAAGGATTTGTCCAATCCAGTTGCTTTGTACCAAAGAATTACATCCAAAATGGTTATCTTTTCACCCACTCTTCTTAGGACCTCTTCATTTGTCACCCTGTTGGTTCACCTAATCTTCTCAAGTCTTCTTCAGCACCACATTTCAAAGCTCTCCAAATATTTCTTTTCCATTATCCTGAGAGTCCAAGTTTCTGCTCCAAATGTAGGTTTTCGTCAGTTTCTTCCTCATTTCCAATCTCATCTTGCTGTTCAGCAGTAATCTCTTCTTGAAAGCTTCTTTGGCAATGGTAATCTTCGACCTAGTTTCCTTGGTTCAGCAGGCATCCTTTGTCAATAGACTTGCCAGATACTTGAACTGCTCAATGTTTTCCAACTCCTGGTTTCCAATTTTGATTTACAGCATATATTCATAGAAACACTTTATTTATACGGATCTTTTCATTAAATACAAATTTGAGTAATTTAGAAGAAGATGGGGATATTTTACTAATCTGACCTGGCCACAAGCTGGAAACAGTTGATGATTATATAACTTACAAATGTATGAATCAAATGTACTCTCTTATTTTGGCACATAGTTTAACAATTATTTAAATACAGAATAACACAAGTAAAATTTACATAAGTTAATTTTGGAACTTATCTTGCTAAAACAAACCCCTCAGTTTTTATAATTTTGTTTCAATATATCTTTCTTAGAGAATCCTCCAGATGGCAATAGAGATTGCAGATGGGATGGCGTACCTGTCGGCAAAAAAGTTTGTTCATAGAGATTTGGCTGCAAGAAATTGCATGGTTGCGGAAGATCTCACTGTGAAGATAGGCGACTTTGGCATGACGAGGGACATCTACGAGACTGACTACTACAGGAAGGGAACTAAGGGGTTGTTGCCTGTCCGTTGGATGGCACCAGAAAGTCTCAAAGATGGTGTGTTTACAAGCTTTTCTGATGTATGGAGCTACGGAGTTGTTCTGTGGGAGATGGCTACACTGGCTTCTCAGCCATATCAGGTAACTTTGGCAATATTTCCAACTACCTTTGATCCGAAAATTTGCCACACTGCTTAAAAAAAATATCCTTTATAAAAAAAACCTTTGTTTGGCCTATAACCCTTAAATATATAACGACTGTTTTACTTTTTAGGACTGCATATAGCTATTTCGATAAATATAAAAAAGTATATAATCCCCACAACAGCTCTAAAACATTATTAAAACCCTTTTAGTGCCATGAGCCGATAGGATCGGCTCCGCCTACTATTGCTAAAAATACCAGAGCCGATAAAGTCGGCGCTCCAGATTTGCGCTAGTTTTCTCTTTACCTGATAGATGGTGTAGTAAGTAGTGTCACATCACTGAAAAGAGAAAATTTCTCTCTATTAATTTATGTAAGGCTGGCAACAAAAATAAACTGTAAACAGTTGTTATTGGAACTGGGAGTTTGAGTACGTGGCCGGCCATTGTAAATCTACCAAAGTGCAACACTGGTTTACATACGAGCTGCATGGGAAAACTTAAGTGTTGCTAAAATTCACACTGATGTATAAAGTCTTGTAAACAGTTTTTAAATGTACAGGTTATATTGTTGTGAGTCTAGAAAAATATGTTATTTAGATTTTCATGTTATGTCGTGTGAATGAAAAAATTTCTTTACCAATGTAAGTAAATAGCCATAGTGACATTTATATATTAAGTACAAAAAAATCATTCATTATAAAAGATTTTTTGAAAAACCCATTCATTATCCGTAGGCCTAAATATATTTATTGATGAGGTGAGCAATATAATAAATCTTGCTGTAAGGTAAGCTATAATGCCCCAAAAATATCTAAAGTAGGATATCAAAAAAGATTCCTGTAATTCGTATTTATAATTATTTACATTCAAAACTTTATTTTCTTGTATAAAATTAAATGAACTACAACAAAATAATAGAGAAATCTATACATAATTTTTTTTTTAATATGCCTTAGTTTTGAAAAATAAATTAAATTAAAAAAAAACATTTAAGTTTAAAATTTTAGAATCGAATAATTATAATTTAATTGTATTAATTCATTATTATTAAATAACAGTAAATAGGGATTAAAATTACAAAAAAAGCAAAATAATCGCTTCATAAATAAAGGTTTGGTGATTTTTCTTGCAAATCCTTACAAAAATGAAGAAATAGCTCTAGCACTCTTCGCACACAAAACCTAACAGGCCTCTCACACTCTTCGCGCATGCGGCACTTAAAGGGTTAATATACATTGACCTTGAATCTAATAATAAAAATTTCACTTTAAGCCAAAATGTGTGAGAGTGAACTATTCAAAAGTCAAAAATAGCTGCTACTACTGCAAACTTTTTTTCACAGTCTGTAAGTTATATGAATAAATCCTTTTCAATATTTTTTTGCGATAAAAATATGACTCGAATTTCAACTTTATTTTACATATCATATGATATGAAAAAACCATTGATACAATAATTATTGTATTTAGGAATGAGGGAAAGATCTCTCAATAACCTACTTACTTCACTTTTGATGTCAGAGTGAAATTGCTGTATTTTAAAAAAATATATAAATTGTGATTAAATTATCTCTCAGTGAATGATTTAAGACTTAGTAGTTATAGCAAAAAATTAAAAATCTTGGTAATAAAACATGTAAATAATATGAACATTAAAAAACCAAAGAATTCATTTTCAGAAATAAAACTTTTTCCACTTTCAAAGTGATGGTAATTTTAAGATGCAGCCTATAATCAAGGGCGGCTTATTTTCGAGTCAATACTCACACCATACACGGTTTTAAAAAATGTTGGTGATTTCAATCAATTTAAGTGCATATCTATATTTAACTCCAAAAGAAAAAACCCTTATCTTTTTCAAACGAAAGAATTTATAGTAAAAAGCTGTAATCCAAATTTTTCTTTTTAGCTACCATTCAACTACTTAGTTTATATTTTAAAAATGCCTCTTGTCAACACAATAAGGTTTATTTTTATGACTGTTAAAAAATAATAAATAAAATTTGCAGGGACTGTCAAATGACCAGGTGTTAAGATACGTGATTGAAGGGGGTGTTATGGAGCGCCCTGAGAATTGCCCGGACAAGCTCTATGAGCTCATGAGGCAGTGCTGGCAGCACAAGACCACACTGCGGCCACCCTTCATGGAGCTTGTTAGTCAGTTGCTCACAGACATTTCGAGCAACTTCGCACAAGTGTCCTTCTACCACAGCACAGCAGGGCAGGAGGTAATACATCGCAAAGATTGACAAATAAAAACAATAACATGGTACTGTGTTTTTGTTGCATGATGTTAAATTTTATCATGCAAGTCATTTAAACTTGACTTGAATTAAATATTCAAGCTCAATTTTTTTTATAAACTTGCTTTTGTCAATATCAAAATGTTAAATGAAAATTAAAAATAAAATTATTCCTCATTATGCTGTATTTTCTTACAATTTTCATACAACGATAAGAACATAAATGTTTTATTACTTAAGATTTTAACAAGCAGCATTATTTTTTCTCACCTTGCTCAGACAATTGGCTAGTTAATTTATATTTTATTTGGGTGTCATTTCAAGTTCTTAATGTATTCAGTGAAGTTATCTAAACCAAGCATTTTATTTAATGTTTTCATTAAAATTAATTAAATTGATAAGAGATTTAACTATAGTAGTTGATATATCTTTGACAATCTTGAAGGCTTTTTATACCTTAAAAATTGTTTTTAGGTGCGTACACAATATGCAATAACAATGGCTCCAACAAGTGATGACCCTTCCACCCCTCTGCGTATGACACATGACATTGAGGATTTCTCTTTGGGGGGTTCTGATGAGGATGAAGGGGAGCTAGATCAAGAGGAAGAAGACAACACACCAGTTCCTCCCACCCAGCTCAACCCACACTACCACAGCATGTCTGCTACACAGAGCCAGCCCAGTAAGATGGGTAATGGCAGTGCAGTAACCACACCCACTGCACCCAATGGTTGGATCAGCAACAACGGTAGTGGCGCGGCCGCCCCTGCCAACCCGACTATACTTATGAAGACGACAGAGTGTTGACATGCAGTTCTGGTGCCACCATAAATCTCTGTGGGTTGGTCGCACCAAAGCGACTTTGTTTCAACCAGCACCTTTTAGTGTCTGCTTTAGAACAGTGACATGGTGCGTTATCCCATATATGTGAACTGACAAACGTTTTTAACGGAGCTTTAGTAGAGGTGTTAACTCTACATAAGACTGAATTAAGAGAGGACAGACATATTGGAAGTTTCTTAACCAGCTTTGAACAAGACCTGTACGTAAACATTACCGTCCGTACCTGCTGGCCTCATTTTAATAATACCCAAGTATTTATTATAATAGTTTTTTTTTACAGAGTTCCTATGTAATGTTAACCTTTACATACATTTTCACGTGTATATACTATGTATATGGCATTTTGTTTCCTATGATAATTTATAGTTACTATTTTGTACTGATTACTTATATAATTTGTATAATCTTGTGGTCTGTTCTCAAGCTGGGCGTTATCTTCCATGTTATTTATTAATGGTATAAAAAATATATATATGTATAAACACATTTATATTTGAAGGTATTTATATTGAGAAGAAAAACATTTTTAGTTCTGAAGTTTCTGCAATGGGACAATATTGTGACAAGACGTGTGAAAACTTCTATTTGAATTTTATATAATTCATCCATCATGGTCTGATTTAGTTTAATATGGTTGCTACAAGAATACATGTTAACTTATTGAGTTGAAAGTATTTTATTGTAGTATTAGTCATGTGTCAATATTTTTATGGTAATGATAAAAACAATAAAAATGCATTCATTCCAAAACAAACAATAATTATAAGCATATCAGGTAAGTTATTTTATTTTTCACTTAATGTGGAATGAAAGGGTAGATTAATTGTTAATCAACATTTTTTTTTATCTGTAATGTATTGTACCAGTATTTTAAGAAACTACAGAAATGCTCACTCAAAGTTCCAAATGTAAATAAATATATTCCAGAAGATAACATGTTTTTTTACATTTGTTTTACCTCTTTTAAGGACATACAAATGAGTATCAATTATTGTTTAAATATTTATATATATATATATATCTATATATCTATATATATATATATATATATTTGCATTCAATGTCCTTTTCCTGTTTTACCTTTTACATGTTCCTATCTGTGTGTCCTATCATTCTTTACAATTTTCCATTTTCTCCCTTCTGTGTTTTAGTTGTTTCCTCTTTTATGAAGTCTCATTGCGTGTTTCACACTCCTCCCTGATGAGTTCTGATAGAATGAAACCTGGGTTGGGGAATTATGCAGTGACGATCGATTTTCTTCAAGAGGCAACCATTACCTCTTTGCCCAGTAAGAGCAATGTAAAGTGTGAGCTGTGTTCTTCTTTTCATTATAAAAGCCGTATTGTGTTTGTCCCTTTTATATGTTTCTATCCACCTTTCCTAAACCTTCTTCCAAATATAATGCAATTGCCTTATAAAGTGAAAAGAGGTTTTTCTTATTGAGATGATTGGTTTTGAGATTTGATTATTTCTTGAGTGCCAAAGATCTCAGGCAGAGCGGACAAAGTACAGAATTTTCACAATAGCTTTTTACCTGAATGACGGTTGAAAAATCATATGTTTAAATTTTGGGTTGCCAAAACTTGTTATAAATAAGTTTTTTTAACTACATTTGATATTTTACATCTAAAAAGAACATTTAAAAAAATATAAGTTTTCTCACACTATTTCATTACTTTTAATAATTTATTTTCATCCAATCTGAAACTATATTTTAAATATAATTAAAAGTACATAATCTGCGTTTTGGAATGTTATCAAAAAGGTGTAGTGCACACATTAATGCTTTTTAATACAGGCATCGTATTCACTTGGAAAAGATAAAATATTTGTTTATTTTATGGTTATTTTATTGTATTTCTATAGATTTAACTGAATAAAATAGTTTTATCCTAAATAGTGTTAGCCACTGCGTGGGTGCACCATTGTAAAGTCATTGGTTGCATCGTGATCAATCACATGTTTTAATTTTGTCATTAGCCATTTTAAAGCAATATTTGTTAGACCTTTTGTGAAAATGCCGTCAATATACATAATTTTTATAAATTTGAATAAAACATTAAATAAACCTGGTGCCCGACCTTGTATAAATATAAATAATATCAGCTTAAATTACTATTGTTAACTATAACATTCATATATTACCATATGTTTTCATCAAAGCTATCCAAAATGTAATGGCAGCTGTTGGTGTAGTGATAATTTAGGGACTATTTCTAGTAACTTTTTGAGCCGTCATCCAAGTTTAACTTTGGTGGTGAATGTACTTTATAGAGATGAGTGGAATTTAAGGTGCGGCCGAAGGGACCCCAAGTATTTTTACAGTTTTATAGAATTTAATTATTTTGGCCAATATAAATAAAATATTTCTCCAGTAGCAACATAGAGTTTAGTTTTCTGCACATGCTAATATCAACCGATCCTGAATATCTCTTGATATTAGCATGTGCAGAAAACTAATCTCTATGTTGCTACTGGAGAAATTTGATTTATTTTGGCCAAAAAGATGTAATGCTATAAAAACTGTAAAAGTACTTGCTCTCCCTTCGGCCGCACCTTAAGCAGAACATCTTTCACTGATGAGGTGAAAATCTTGTGATTGGTTTAGAGCAGAGGTCCCCAAATTTTTTTGTCTTGTAGACCATTTGCCATGTTTTTCTGTTTTGGGTAGACCCCCTGCTTACCTAATGTTGAATTTTTGCAAATTCATCAACGTCAAATGTGTTTTTGACAGCTGGTATAGTGATACTTTGAAGGATTTAAATTTCTAACTGTGGTGAAGTGTAGTGTGAAACACTAAAAAAAAAAACATGTTTTATACATTTATTAATAAAATTAAAATTAAAATTTAGTATCTGTTAAATAAAATAACTAAGCAAAAAAACAAATTTTTTAAGTGGAAGGGATGAACCTGATGCTTTAATAATAAATTTTCAACATTTGGCATCAATTTAGTTAGGTTTAATCTCAAATCTCCTCGGTTAGTGACGTACAGTTTGTTTCATTTTTTTTGTTAGGAGATTGGTAACTGCGCTGAAACCCCTTTCCACTAGGTATGAGGATGGAAAACCAATTAAAAACTTCTTCGCGATATTCCATAATACGGGAAAAGTAACAGGTATGTCTTTTTGAAGCCAGAATTGCTGATATCCGTTTCTAAACTGTACCTCAAGTTCTTCTTAGTGCTTATTCCAATCAGTTCCTTTTGTAATATGACATACGTTTCTTCAATGTCACCATATGGATTGATTAATTTTCCACTGTGGTATTACCATAGTCAAAACATCCTCAAACCTAGTTTCAAAATCTGAATAGAGGGCATTTAAATGTTGAACGTAGGTCAAAACGACGTCTTCCTGGCAGTTTGTCTTATGCCAAATTGGGAAACTGGGAAAATTCGCACTGTCAAATGTTTTGCTTCATTAGCTTAATTCTGTCAAGAAACGCTGAAATGATGGACTTTGTTTTAATCAAATTTAGACTGTCACCTTGTAACTGCAAGTTAACCTCATTAAATTTAGTAAACATATCTTTTTAATTGGCAATGTCTGGTTTCCACTTGATTAAATTTTCTTTTAAAATTGGATCTTTAACATCCAGAAACTCTAAAACAGTCTCAAAAAGTGCAAAAAATCTTGTCGAACATAAACATTTCAACAGCCAGCGTACTTCAGTGTGAAGGAGTAATTGATAAAACTTTTCGTCATTTTATTCACACAACTGCGCAAATAACCGCGAATTTAACGCGTTGCTTCGAATTAGGTTTATTGCACTAATGGCTAATTGAATAGATTCGTGCAATCTAACATTAAGATTTTTAACAACTAAATGTTGTCAATGGATGGCGCAGTGTATTGCTAACACCCCCGGTACATTTTGTTTTAAATGGCTTATAAATCCACGATAGCGGCCAACCATGGCAGTTGCTACTGATATTATATTTGATAAAGGGATTGTTTTTTCCATGAAGTAATCCTTCAAAACATTAAATAAATATTTGCCTTTAGTGTCGGTTGTCAAAGTTCTCACGAAGAGCAGTTCTTCATGGATTTCTGGAGCCATAATAAAACAAACATGTGCCAATAATAATGCTTCATTACCAGGTAAAGTTGACTCGTCCAGCTGTATAGAGAAATGGGTGGTTTGCAAATAATTACACAAGAAGCTTTCAATATCATAACTCAATTCATCAATATGTCTTTGAACTGTGTTGTTGCTTAAAGGAATTATTTTAAAGATATCAGAAGCAGGTTTGTGTAAAACAGTTTTTAAAACGTCTTTAATGGCTGGCAAAATATAACTTTTCTTTGATAGTATACGGTTCTCCGGATTTTGCTATAAGTAGCAAGATATTGTAAGACGCCTGCAAACCATCATCAGTTCTTTGTGACGTCGGAGCGAACATTCTCTCCACTGTAGGTCTCTTCTGAAGTTTATTTTTGAGTGTTTGGAAGTATTTCAAATCCTTACCTGTTTTATCAGGGTGACATCTTCTCTGATGATCCTTCAGCTTAGATGGTTTCATAGCGTCATTACTTAAAACTTTGTTGCATTAAAGGCACATAGGCAATTGTTTGTCCGACAATGACTGAATGAAGCCAAACTTCAAATAATCAAGACTGTACTGTCTACATTTCTTTTTAGATTCGGCCATGTTTAGTATCAGTTATCTGTAGACAAAATTAATCTATTTAAATAAGACAGCAATAATAAAAAAATATCCCGGGTGTAATAAAAACTTATTGTATTTAAACATACAAACATGTATTTCAAAACATTGATATTAAACTACTAATTACTCAAGTCATGATTGGTGTAATTTATCTATCTTTGCTACCTACGAGTACAAACCTAACATTTTATAAGAGATAATGTACTGACATTTCTCGGGCACTCCCAAACAAAGTGACATTGATTCACTTTAATTTGTATATGCCTAATTACCAATTTATATTTTTGAAAATATTTTCTTAATTCTATTCTTTTCACAACTCTGGAAACAAATGAACGTATTTGTCTCTCACATTCGTATTTAGTCGATGCAAGTACAAGTCTTCCTGCACTGTCTTTGCGAAGCTCTGAGACAAGAATGGACAAGAATTTCTACTACATGTATGTGTGTAACATGATGATACTGGTATCATTATGTGCAAGTTTTTACAAGTTCAAAGTGTAATGTGATCACAAAGTGAATAGCACGAAATATACTAATACAAATACTGTGTAATTAGATTAATATGTAATTGTAAATAGAATAAAATAGTGCACTATAAAATCTCTACTTCGCTACTAATATTATAATTGCGAAAATAAGTTTTTATACGAAACCGTAGTAGTGTATTGTCGGTCTGTTTGTTACGTTTTCACGTAAACACTAAGCAACAAAACTCCGTGATCTATTACACAGATAAAGTTGGAGGTCTAGCTAGCCAAAAAATTGACACAGGCTACAATTTACTGCAGAAAAATAATTTTTTTTTACAAAATAAAAACTACAGGCTACAATTTACTGCGGAAAAATATATTATTATTTTTACAAAATAAAAACTAGCACACACAGAAAATAAAAATATACACGGGCGGAACTGCGGGCAACTGCTAGCTTATAATAATTCTTAAACAGTTTCATATATCAGAAAATATACATAACTCAAATTTTATTATAATTCTTCATCACATTTCATGAACATTTATGTTTTAAAAATATTTACTTCATAGGTAGTTTTATAATTTATATAGATAGATATATGTGTTACTTAATAATTATAAGAAAGTATTATGTAAGTAAATAGGTACTAACGGTGTATGTGGTTTATTCCATTCATGGAAAGTTAAAATTAAATTTGTGACCTACTTAAATGAGATCCACCATCGTTGACCCACATTTAAATCTCATGGACCCCCAATTTATTTTTTCGCTGACATGGACCCCTTGCAGGTCGTCGTCGACCCCTTGGGGTCGATATAGACCACTTTGGGTATCACTGGCTTCGAGCTTTTCACTTGATCCCGTCTCTCTACTGTGCTTGGCTTTCAGTGAACGTGTGAATCCACATTAAGAGTGAATGTAAGTTTAATTTGGACTGGAGGTATAACCTGATTTTGGCAGGAAGAACAGTTGCTGGTAGTTATTATAATAATTTTACTAAACTCATTCATCAAGTCATGTTATCTCCAGCTGTTACATTTGATAGATATTAACAATATAGTAAAATGTTATCATTGTTGAACATAGAAAAATTGTTTTTTTTTATTTATAAACTGTTCTTCCAACCAAAATCACCATATAAATGTATCCTTTGTTTGCGCTGTAGGGGATCAAGCTTAAGGTAGAAAGAGTTTGGTGGACACGAGAAAAGAGGTTTTTTGTAATTTTTATAGCAAAACATTTTGGCCAAAATAAAATATTTCTAGACCAGTAACATAAAGTTAAATTTTCTTTATGTGGTGATATTAACTGTTTTGAAATATCAGTCATAAGCATATTTTCCAATACCGGCTTGCTAGTTCTGTTGTACCTTCATATGCCTTATAATCTAACTTAAGACTAGGACAGGCACAACATCAAGTCTCCAGCCATTAATTTATCACTGATAAAGGGAAAAACATATNCTATCGACAACCTTATTTGTTTATACTGGATTTTTAAAGCTACAAGGCTTTTTCAGTACAACTTGAATTATTATTTATTTCAATTTACCTGCATCTGAGCTAAATATCCAATTGAGTTTAAATATATTTATTTAGATTTGCAGATATTTTTCAAATCGTGTATCTTAGATTAAAAAATTTAACCAACTTTACTACAGTAGTTTCCAACATTTTGTTGTTTATGAGCACAACTTTTCTCTCTGCGACCATCACAACCCTTTGATAACTTAAAAGCGTTTAAATCCTAGTTTTTAAGTTTTTTTCACTGTGTATTACTACCAGCCCGGACTATCTTCGGTTAGCTACACCAGTGGGATAGGTAAAATTAGAGGAAATGTACACTTATTTGCTTGGAGGGATATTAGGATAAACTACCCCTGGCCAGGATTAAAATCCTTACTTCACCTTCACTAACAAACCAAACCAAAAGAGCGTGACATTAAACCCGCATGTCCACTAATGCTTGTTTTAATTATTATAAATTGCTTATAAATTTATAATAATGATTATATGACACTAATATATAGTAAAATAGATTATGCATTACAAGGCTGCCACCGTAAACAAGTCAGCAAGAAGCTATCAGAATGAAATAGCCAAAAGGAACCTAACCATTAAGTAGGCCGTTTTTAGCACTTTAACAACTTACGTTTCTATTAAAATTTCTTATCTTCTTATCATTAAAATCAATGAAAAAGTAAATTTAAAGCTAAAACCTCTATATTGTGACCCCACGCAAAACACGATGCGACCCCCAATTTGGAAACCTCTGCTATATTATAACACAGTTGGAAGCAATATTTAACTAGTAAGCTCCCGGAGATGTAGAACTCGCTCGTCACTTTATGAAAAAATTAACAATCTGGTCATATTTATTTAAAAACATTTTCAACTGTAAAATAAAGCAATTAAAAAATGGAGTTAATCAATATTTGTACGATATTTTGATACCTGTCTACCAATGTACTGCTTCATAACCTCATGGAAGTTGCCCAAAAATGTTAATACTGATACGTCAATGAACTATTCAAAACATAATGTAATTTAGCGCGTGAGGGTGAAGGGGTTTCCCCCGACATTTTATTAAATAACTTAACGCACATTCGAAATCAACACGCTAAACAACATGGTTATACGAAATTTCATGCAAATCGAACACTAAATAACAAGTTTAAAAATTTATCCCAAATTTGAAAATTTCAAAGTGTGAAAAAAACTTTTTTTTGTTTGTTTAATGTAGTATATTTAATCAAATGAAAGATTGTAAGAGTTGTAACAATGTAACACAGCCATATTAGTCCTCGTCCTTCATTGTTTCTTTGAGCCTATTTAAATTGCTTTCGTGAAATCCGATTTTAATAAACAAATAAGATACATCAGTTCAATTCAAACTAATATGGATACTTGCTAGAAAATTGAGTGTGTATTTCAGAATTCAAACACTAGCACTAACCTCAATGTCCTCATTTCATCAGTCAGAGCTTTCGACAAGAAAACAATAAAATGTTCACTGCATTTATGCCTTCAAAATGTAATAAAGCCCTAAAGGCATTGGGTGTACAATATATCATAATTTGAATCATAAAACTTGGACAGTCTAGCAGCTACAAAAGTCACAACTAAAAACACTAAACCATAAACAAAACTGTTGTCACTTCAAGCATTGCTGGTTGAATGAAATTTTGCTACTGGGTAGCTCAAGTTCCCTTATGATTCGTTTCTATACAGCATTTGACATAGACTGACTGGCCGTTGTCTCTGCCTACTGACAATGGCGCTACTAGACTACTTGATTAACTAAGTTTTCTACAATCCATTAAACAAGGAATCTCATTTATATGTTTGACGATTTTTGAAGTTGGGATTAACAGTTGGGGAATTTTAATTTGTCTGTACAAGTCTGTGGTTAAGGACTTTCATAATAGAAAGTAATGGGGTACGAATAAGCCTAGAATTTCCCAACTCCAGATCTCAAATCTCACAAAATTTCCATCTTTCAAGCGTTTAACCAACATTAGGGGGGAGGGTCCCCCGACGCGATGCCCCTGCCAGAAGATACTTGCCAAGCACCTATAAAACCATCACCACAAAGTAAAAGTAGAAACCTTAAAGACTTCTATCCAATATTTGATTGAGTAGTCGGTGCAGTCCCGTTATCCCCTCGCTTGGTAGGAACCTGGTGCGGGAATGTAGTTTAGCCCCAGGGAACGTTGTGGCCTCGCGAACTGCTCGGTCTGTACTCCAGTGCTCTGCTTGCCCGGCTGGCTAGCGGCCTCTCGCGGTGTGTTTTCACGTAGACCCGGTACAGAACAGTATTGGGATACTAGGACACGGTGTTAGTTTACACTACCAGCTCGATATTAGTATATATTACCAGGGCTTAATAACAGGACGCGGTGTTAATCTACACTACCAGGGCTAGGTACTAAGATACTATATTTAGCACCGCGTCTTACTACCCGTTCGGTGTTATACGCTTTAAGTACTAATTACTCTAATGGATTAGGAATTGGGAAGGTTGAATTAGAGGAAGTGAACCCGCATTTGCGTGGACTGAGGGAGAGTGGAAAACCATTTAGGAAAAACCACCCCCAGTTCACCCGACCAAGATTCGAACCTCGATCTCGCCGTCCTCAGCAGTCGAGCAGCTCAACACGACTAACGCGTTAGCCAACTACGCCACCGAGGCGGGTTACTAAGATACTGTTTTATTCTACAGTACCGGGGATAGGTAGGCCTACGTGTACATGGTGTTAGTCTACTGTACCAGGGCTAGGTACTAGGATACTGTGTTAGTCTACAGTTATAGGGCTGATACTAGGACACGATGTTAATATATAGTACCAGGGCTTGGTACTAAGACACTGTTAGTCTTTAGTTACAGGAATGATACTAGAACACGATGTAAATATACAGTACCAAGGCTTGGTACTAGGGCACGATGTTAGTACATATTATCAGGCCACGCTATAAGTATATAGTACCAGGACTCGATATTAGTATACATTACCAGGACATGGTATTAGTATAAAGTTCCAGGAATAAATGTTAGTTGAGTACCATAACACAATAGTACCAGGATCCTATATTAGTGTACAGTACCAGGACACACTTATTATACACAACCAGGGCATTAGTATACATCACTAGGAGCCTATATTACTATACAGTAAAAGGACAAGACAGTGCCAGGGCATGGTGTTAGTATCCAGGGCACTATATTAGTATACAGTACCAACCAGGACACAACATTTGTATACACAACCATGGCATGACTCTATGTTAGTATACAGTACTAACTCCCACACAAGGTCCAGTCTTAACGTCTAGATTATTTGTATGATAGGACCAACACATATACAAATAAATATCCTCTTCAGAACCATACTGAATCTAAATCAGGGCTCCCCTTAATCCTTCGATAGACCAGTCTACAAAAAAAAAAAAACTCTTAGTCTTGAATAAGTAATGACATAACATCCTTTCGAATGTCCAATTTAGGGTCGATCTGTCTACCACTCCATTACTTATTTTTTGTAAGCCACTGCATTGCTCGAGACTATAAAGTAAACATCCGACTGAGGACGTATCGAGATTTGACTGGTCAGCTTCACATATCTGGCTCTCCCCTTGCGTGGCGATTCTACAGATCTTCATTCTGAATCCAGTAAAATCATTTGTATTGGTTCAATAGTCCTAAGTTATAAGAGAGTGTGTTTTAGAGATGGAACTAAACATTCCCATTACCTCTACCCGTAATCGAACCAGTGTCCCTTGTGTACGTGATCGACAGCTTTCAACTATTAAGTGATGGAGACAAACAAAAATACCAAATAGTTGAGTTCAAAACAAGTCACGTTGTCAGTGTTCTCCATGGGATGAAACTCTTTACCAACTTGTTTAAATACCCGCTTCGGTGGCCACATGGTCAAAGGCGCTACTCTCACAGTAGACTAGACTGCCGATGACGAGGAGATCGAGGTTCGATTCTCAGTCGGATGTACTGAGGGAGGTTAACCCAAAATTGTTTTCCACTCTCCACGCAAATGCAGGTACACTTCCTCTAAATATAACCTTCCTAATTCCCATAATCATTGACATAATTGTACATAAGCGTGTAACCCGAATGGGTAGTAAGATGCGGTGCTAAAAAAAACTTATTTTAACCTCGCGATCGAAAGTTCATCCCGTGGAAGAACAGAGTTGTCAAACATTTTAGTACACGTAAGTTCCATGGAATTACGCTCCAGTCTTCTTTCAAAAACAAGTGGACAGTAGGAAAACCAAATATCTCGTATTGCATCGTGTTTCCTTTGTCCTCAGACAACCAGTGGCGGATTTAAAATATTTGCGCCCCTAGGCCACAGACAAGCATCCTTCTCTGTGCCCTAGGCACAATTATAATATGCACCCCACCACCCCCTAAAGGAATTTGTTTTTGGTAAGGGCCTTAGGAAATTTCTTGTGTTCGGGGGTGGGAATTAGTATTTGATAAACGATTTCTACGAAAGATAATAAGGCGTTTTTAACTATTGTCAACTGCTTTAAGAAGTTTTGAAGGAAGGGGTGTTGAGGGGGGTGGGGGGTGCAGAAGTTAGTATCCGAGAAAATATTTCTATGAAAGATAATCAGGCATTTACATGCCCAACAGTAAGTAGCTTGAGTTAGCATAATGAAGAAGGGGATACTGATATCAGTTACAAAGCGATCGCAAAGTACATTTATTTTAAAATAAATATTGTCATTCGGGCTTTAACTTGGACTATTTAGATAATGTTAGTCAATAAGTTATAATTTTTAAAAACAAAATTTTATAATAAAAATAATTTTATACAAAATGTGCTGCCCCCTAAAGCCGCCACCCCTAGGACCGTGCCTAGTGGGGCTATGTAAATCCGCTTCTGCAGACCACAGGACCACTGCCTTAAATATCCCGTATTTTCAAAACAATTTTAATAGAATATTTATTTTTACTCTTATGTTTGTTTTATTCGGATAATAAATGCTATGATATTTATTTTTATCATAAGTTGGCTTTTGACTTATAAAGTCAATTAAAATATATTTGAACGTTTCAAAAAAAGTCAAATTAATTTTTTAAACTCCTCCTCTCCTCCAATGAGTAATGTTAGTAAAATAACAATTCCCAAATAACTTATAGGTGTCTAACGTTTTAAGAAATTCCGGGACACTTTCCTTACAGAGCCTGATTGTCCCCCTCAAGTTCAATATGTTTAAATCTACATTGAGATTGTTGTTAGGTCAATACCTTCGACAACACACAAAATCGAATGCCTTCCATACCTAGGATACAGGAAAAAGAACAAACAATGAAAGGTAAGTAAGAATATAGGCGTAACTAGGATTGATGAATGGGGTGGGGGTAAATGGGGTGAAGGGGAGGAATGGGGGGGGGG
>CABEEJ010000850.1:115745-174635 GCA_901482245.1 Timema douglasi | reverse complement strand
GTAATGGTAGGGTGATTGTGAGATGAAATGAAGGACCTACAGTTTAACGTGGAATCCGAACCACGGTGGAGACCTGGCATTCCTCGCATTCACAAGATGTCTTGTCAGAGGTGATAGTATATAGTTATATAAAGAAGAAACGTAAATATAGATAATACGGTGTCCACCCCATTAATATGCAGAGACGTACTTATGGACAGACTTGTAAAAAATCTGAGAACATGCCCCTATTTAATTATGTTTTCGGTGTCACGTATAAAATGATCAAATGCAATTTATCGCTATGTTCCCGGTATTAATTTTTTTTTATTTACTAAGTGGAATTAATTATTATGATTGGAAACAACCTTTTCACTCTAAGCCCTTGCCAAGGATTGCAATCTATTGTTTGTATACTCTATATTGTATGGTTTTATGTATGCTAATTAAGAAATTCTTACCTTGTTCATTTCTTTCTTAATTGTTTAATTCATTCCAACCCTCCACTGTTGCAACTGCAACCTCTATCCAGAGCTTGGATTTAACATCCCTGTTTGAGTAGTCTCGATGTTTCGGATTACACAGTGGTGATCATTTATAAATAGCTTGGTATCAAACATTGCTGAGTACCGTACCCTACCGAGTGTCAAACTCCAGACGGGAGGGAAACATTGGGCGGTTTGCAAGAAAGTTGGTGAAAATGCTTAGTGGAGGAGTGATAGTGTGGTCCCGAGCACCTTATCGGTCGACATTTTAACCTAAGATGCCACAAGCAAACCTAAAGTACGTTCACCTTAGGAATTGTTTTCTGAAAGGTCTTTTTCCATACCAGAAATCTATTATACAGTAGGATATTGGTAGGAAAAAAGACCTTTCAGAGAGTAATTCCTACCGTGAATGGAGTATACACAAGTGTCCAGTGTTCTCGCGACAGGCTGCGACTCGAACGCAAGTGTGGCCACCTCTATAAAGAAATAAAGGCGAGCGTATTTGTCGCTGCGACTTGAAAACGCTCACGAAAGCGTTTTAAAATCTGTCGCTGGTCGCCAGGTGTGGCCACCCTCATAAGAATCAATACCAATATCACTACTGCGACCAGGTCGCAAGCGTGGCCGTAGCCTAAGGTCTGTAGTCTACAAAGTGTTGAATGCTGATAAACACAATCGGACACGAGAAATGACTTGGCGCTGACTGTGTCATTTTGCCGAGATGCTGATGGTGGTTTGTTCGTGACAAAACTTATTGTATTAGCAACCTTATTTTGAACTGAATAAAACACAGGATCTTCTAACAATGCAAGATTATTATAAAAATGCAAACGGATTTTTGCTAACAATTTATTTAAGGAATATCACTAAAATCATCCACGGTTATATTTGTGATGGGCGGTATAGGTGGACTCGTCCTGTTATCCAATTAGTAAGTAGGCTATTTAGACACAAATGCTGGGTAGCCTATGCAACACTGAACTTGGTGAAGTTAGTTTGTAAGTGGTGTGCTTCTTCTAACTTATATCCTATGTGTTTAGAATATGCACGTTAAAATTAATAGTTAGATTGATAAAAACAAACCTAACCAAATGTTAACGTCAAATCTCATTATTAATACACATACATTTATTACAACCCAATTGTTCGTCCGGGTTTTTTTCTTACCGAGAAAAAGGTCCCAGGTTTGATTCTCGTCGAGTACCAAAAATCACTGTGTAATTTGACTTTTACTAGGCCTACCACCTTTTTCTGATTTGTAAATTGATGGCCTAGGCCAGACGTGTCAAACTCGTTTGACCATAAGTGCCACATAGAACATTGAAAATAATGGCAGGACCACAGTTTAGAAAGTCCAATATTGTCACCATCTTAAATGGAAAAATCTTCACTATAACAAAAATAAAATTAAGATTATACAATTTTAAGACTCGTCCTATATATTTTATTATCAAAAAATTTGAAACTTTAAAGCCTGTTTGCATCAAGTGTGTGAGTGGCCTTAGGTCTCTTGTTGGAGTCACGTTCACAATAAATGACAAGTGCGGTTCGGTAAATGTGATCACGTGAGTGTTTGGTCCTTTCCATGAGTGAAAATACACTTGTATGCTGACAAATATTGCACTATTTGGTATGCAAATTTAACAATTTTTGGGGATCAATCTCTGGTGAGTAATGATTAAAATTCGGTACAGTTTCAATTGTTATATTTCATCAAATGGTTACAAATTTTCAAACATCATAATCTCAAATGTTTTATTCCTACACCATTTATAAAAATACAAATTGGACCACATTGTTTGTTGATTCATCAAAGGGTCCACGGGCCTCACACATTCATGAATCGGGCCACATGCGGCTCGCGGGCCGCAAGTTTGATGTTCATGGTTTAGGGCTTTGTTGTTGTTTTTGTCTCAGAATGAAAAGATTATCCTCGAAACACTGTGTACATAGCTACAGTGAATAAGCACAAAAACCCGCTTCGGTGGCCGCATGGCTTAACGCGCTACTCTCGTGTTAGACTAGACTGCTGAAGACGGGAAGATCGGGGTTCAATCCCGGTTGGGTGCACTGAGGATGGTTTCTTTAAAATGATTTTACACTCTTATTCCACGTAAATGCGAGTGCACTTCTTCTCAATTAAATCTTCTAAATCCCCTAACTATTAGTGTGTAATTAGCACATAGGCGCGTAACCCTAAAGGGTAGTAAGACGCGGTGCTAAAGAAAAGAAGCTCAAAACATAAAATCACTAGATACTGCAAAATAACGCACTGAGCAAAGTGAACCAGCTTTAGCATCAAGCTAGATTAGGAAAACTACAATACTGAATATTGGGTGCATGTCAATTCTCCTAAGCTTTAGTAGGCTTACCTAATTTCACCGAAGTTAATTTATAGGTTTCAATCCAAATAATTTTAAGCCAACTTACTTTGTTGAAATTATTATTTAGACCAGATTTTTTTGTTGCCAAATGTCTTTAAATCAAACAACTATAGGCCAATTTACTTAATGCCTACTGCCGCGTCTCCCAGAGTATGGCCTCCAAGTACAGGTGGAAGGATCTCGAACATAATTTTGACCAGTTGAGCTCACCGACGCCGAGATAACTCCTGCTGATAACAATGGCACTATATTAAAATTAAAACGAATGTTTTGAAAACAGCACAGTATTATTTAGGATGATGTCGAAATTAACTGCAAATTAAAATATTTTGTTTTTAAATGGATTAGAACTGAGTTTAGTGCGGCTGCAAAAACTAGTAAACTTAGATATAGTTTTAACGTTGGGTGTTTAACAACTTTAAAATTATAACCATTTTCTCTATAATTGGAACTAAAAAGGGATTTTAAAGCAGTAGGTCTATCACACTGATTTAAATAATAAAACTGTGGATTCAACAGGATTGTCCACATTGTTTGTGAAATTTGACCTTGGGCAAAGCTAAAAAATATATATCCTGCATATTTGATGAACAAAAGCTCCATTGTTCGATTTCACATGGGTGAGTAGTCTCTTTTCTACTTTTTCGCAATAAAAATGAGTTATAAAAAACATATTTCGACACTTGCTTGGAGTGATTATATTTATTATGTGAGTGTAGGTCGTGGTACTTTTTTTATTAACACCGCGTTTTACTACCCGTTCGGGTTATACGCTTATGTACTAATTACGTTAGTGGTTTTAGGGATTATGAAGGTTCTATCTAAAGTAAGTGTACCCGCATTTGCGTGGAGGGAAAAGGTAAAACAATAAGGAAAAATAACACCCCAAGGCCCAAGCACACCAAATTGGGACTCTAACCCCGATCACCCCGTCATCGGCAGTCCAGTCTACTGCGAAAACATGACGCTCTAGAGTTTAGAGACCATTACTACCAAAGCGAGTCTAGGTACTATATTGCTAATGTCTTAAAAATCACAACTGAAGACCACATGACCTGACATACAGATACTTGAAAGTAGATCTAGTAATTTTCTAGCTGTCGTTTAAAAGCCTTCTGCGGGAACGGGCAGATAATTCTTTACTAAACTAAAATATGTAATTTTTTTCGGCATATGAGTGTCCTTACACATACTCACCTATGGGCTAACATAACCTAGCCTTGCTGTAGGCAAGGTGTGGCACACGGAGAATTAACAACTCTTGACAGGTGGGTACAGTTAACCGTTCTCCGGTGAGGTGAAGATGGGCGGCAGGGAGAGATAAAACCAGATACATCACACCACTGGTGTAGCACTCTTGTTATACAAGTATAGTAGGATTTTTGTAGGAATGTTGTTTTACCTACCAGAATACGTTGGAAGAGGAATTGCGCCCGCATTAACGTGTAAGAGGGGATGAGAAAACGATTCCCAAGTATACCCGGCTTAAATTCGAGCCACGAAATATTTTGCCACAGGCATTCCATTTCTAAAGTGCGTCCGATGCCTTTAGCCGCGTGACTACAGGCGACTGATACAAGAGCGTTACTAAGGGGTGCCTCTTTGGTCCAGAAAGTGCTGCTCAGATATTTCACTTCGACTAAAATATGGGCATATTTGAGTTTAATTTTATACAAATGTTGATATCAACAGTTGAATATCCATCATGATTATAGCGGCGTTAGATGGCAAAACTTTTTAAATGAAGAGAAAAAGTTGTAATTAAATTCCAGGACACCCTCAGATATTCGAGAGATGT
Organism: Timema douglasi; assembly: GCA_901482245.1. NCBI lineage: Eukaryota > Metazoa > Arthropoda > Insecta > Phasmatodea > Timematidae > Timema > Timema douglasi. Next base: position 169,986 of record CABEEJ010000850.1, on the reverse strand, counting down.
TGAGGTTATCACTTGGAGAAAATTAAATTCTTTATTTATACCGAAGAAATATTTAATGTATTTTGTCAAAAAAATAAAATGTTTTGCTATAAAAACTGCTAAAAACACCGACATTTTCTCGCGTTCACTACATCCCCACCTTAAAGAGTACATAACCACCGTTGGTCCTAAAATAGGCTCGGGAAACCAAGGTGAAAATCACAGTTCGAAAATCCCTTCCTCCTACTGGATGGATTTTATTCATTCATACTGGATTAACGTTCTCTTCATTTAAATGCAGGTGAATTTATTTTTACTAAACCTAACAGTCTTGAATCTATTACTCTGTTATTAATCCTTGCATTACATGCATGCATGCTTTTCTAAACATTAATTATTTAAAGGACCATGCCATAAGTTTGCCATTTTATATAGCCTATAAACTAATTTAATTCCAAATTAATTTTATGCAAACTGTATACAAACAATCACAACGGCTTTTTTTATTTTTCTTAGTTATGATAACTATTTCAACAACGTTTTTAATCTCTATCTTATTTTTTAATTTTTTAAACGTAATATTTTTAGACTTAATTTCATAAAAGAGTATCATCACCACCTTAACTATTATTAATTAGTAGTTTTATGTTGACATTGAATTATTGGTTGGGTTATTTGCCCATGACGTAGATTCTATAAATTAAAATCCTTCCCATATAAACCAAGCGGAAACAATCCACCTATACATTATTATTATATTTATTCCGCGTCTTACTACCCGTTCGGGTTATACGCACTTACGCTAATGTGTAATGATAGGGTGATTGTGAGATGAAATAGAGGACCTACAGTTTAACGTGGGATCCGAACCACGGTGGAGGCCTGGCATTCCCCACATTCACAAGATGTCTTGTCAGAGATGAAAGAAGGGTTCGGCAATCATATAAATCCGTACCGGGGCCGAGGATTAAACCCCGGACCCGCAACACAGAAGTCTGACACCTTACCCTTAGACCGCCAGGTCACCAACCCACCTATACAACTTAGTAATAAATCACGAGGGTTTTACGTCATAAGCTGTGTGTTGTAAACTTTGCTACGTTATCACTGTTAATAATCAGCTAAGCTTAGTACATTCAAGTTGATTTCGTGAGATACTACAACACTCATTTGATTAAAAGGTGTTTTTCTGTGTTCCGCGCTACCCGTCCGGCCTATCTGCATATTTCAACTAATGGTAAAGGGATGAAGAACGTAGAACTTTAGATTTTTTTTTTCCCTCCACTGCTTCTTGGCTATAAATGAAGGTCCGATTTAGAGGAAAGCATTTGCTTGGAGAGCGAGTATGAAATAGTTTAAGAAAACTTAATTTCACCCGGTCGGGATTGGAACCCTGACCTCCCAGTCACCGATCAATCGAACCAGACGACATTTAAGCCTGTATCTATTTACCGACTGTTGCGGGCCACCAAGTTATTTATTTCATTATACAGTAGTATATTTGTGGGCAATAATTGGGTTTGAGTGATGGGGAAGTTGGTGAAATGACACAATTCGAGGATTTTTTTGGGCCTCATTAAGAGTTAATCACCTTGTTGATAGATGTTATTTTTGGGTTGGCACATAGATAATCTAATCGCTTGGTTACGTACGTTAAGACAAGGGAAATCAAGTGATTGTGAATGAGCCCACCCACCGTCGACTACAGGCTTAGAAAAAACTAGTTCGATTCTAGTGTGTGCTTGAGGTTTAATATTTAACGGAGAATGTAGATCCACTGTCCACGGTTTAGTTATATTCCATTAGTGTTCATGACTTTCTGAACAAATGTTTTCATCTCTCTAGTTCTGGTCCGCTAGTATTAATTTGCGAAATACTTATCAAACCTATTTTGGGTAGATTTTACTAAAATTACGCTATATTTTAAAAGTAACATGATTTACCTTATGAGTAATAATACATGAAAGTAAATTATTTAACTTTTTACAATTATAAAAAATTACCAACTGTCCGGGAATTGACTATGTTATGTAGGTCTAAATCACGAGATGATATAAGCTCGTGTATAAAAACTGTACGTCAATAATAATTATCTTAAAGTGTTAAACGAACGTTACAAATATCGTATTGGAACTACTAAGTTATATTGTAAATTAAATAACTTGAACTAAGCTCTAAGTCTTTAAACTTTGTCAGCCGTACTTTGTGCTCGCATGACCGAAGATTCCAGTCTTGCACTATACTAACTTACCTGTGATGGGGAAATAATAGGTGAGTATTCAACCTGAAGATTGGTCCTGATATGCTACCTCATCCATCCAGAGCAGTGCTTCAACTTGTTAGTGACGCCCGCCCGCTCCATATGGGAGTAAACACATATAATAGGGAAGTCGTTAACTGAGTTAGTTTACCGTTGCTTTCCGCACAGAACCCTATGGATGTGCGAGAAAGGAGTTAATATATTTTTCTCCGGAAAGTTATCTCATATACCATACAAGGATATTTTATATGTCACAATCAACAAAGGACCGATGAAAGTTTTGCTACGGATTTTCTTCGCTCGGTAAATATCCGTCGATCTCAGCCGGGTTTGAACCCATGAACATTGGGTTGTGAGGCGAACACTATACCGTGGTATCACAGAGGTTGTCCTTATAATAATGTCACAGTCGTAAATTGAGTAGCTATTCACGACAGGAATATAGTGTCCTGTTCCGGGATTGTGTGCCACATAAGGTGTTGGCTGTGACCTTGCCAGTTGGCATACTCCTCTCTATCATTTACTGCAATCAATTATCGATTATAACCGGCAAGGATATATGAGGTTTTTTTTGCACACTTGGTATTGACCCGGACGTCCTTCACTCGAGTTGACTTATACACAGTGTGGCTTACAGACTTTTCAAAAGAATGTGTGTGTGCCTCGAAGTCTCTAACTGTCAAAGTTTGTGCCGACACCCGCTTTTTGACAAATAAAGAACAAACTTACAGTAACAGTGACATATCGCCAACAAATTCACAATTTCATCTAGTCCTTTCAGAGTTAAATAAATCTAGGAACTATGCCATATGACACAGTGATCGTTTATAAGGATATCAATAATTTTCTCGAAATATCCAGAAGCCAACACAGGAAAGCACGTCATGATTGGTCACCTGTAGTGTGTGGGGAAGATTTGAGAAACACGTACCTAATGATTGGCCGGTGGGCATGGGTGCTTGGAATAAGAGCGTTACAGAACTTGGAACTTGCTCAAAAGTTCCAGCTTTAAAAATAAATAAAAGGATAATGTAAAGAGTTCATTCACATTTAGGCATATCTATAAATTAATTTTCAGTGATTTAATAAAGTTTTTCTTGCGTTCTTTCTCTTTCATACTTTTCCTTTCTTTATTTTTTGGGTTGGGGGCCTTGAACACCCTTAGCCCCCCGTGGGTGCGCCACTCTTCGTGTAAAACTGGCCTGCTGATGACTGGGAGATCGGGGTTTGAATCGTGATCCAGGGTTCGAATCGTGATCTACTGAGGGTAGTTTTTCATTAATGGTTTCCCAATCGTCTTTCACGGAAATGCGGGTAGATTACCTCTAAAATTCTTCCTTCTTTATGTTTACTCCACTTGACTAATTATTATATATGCGTATAACCTGACTAGTTATTAAGATCCAAGTGGAGTCGAGGCAGCATCAATAGTTAACTCTGAATCAATCTACCGCGGCCGCTATCCCGCTTCGTGAAGAGTAAATTTTTCGCAACTGGGATTCTAGCCATATCCTCTAAAAGGTGGGTTGGTCAGTTCCCCCTCCAGGCCATGTTGAAAACCCTTCTGAGTTCTGACACACTGGCGTACGAATAAAACTAAGTTACACGATCGCTCTTACCAACAGTTCCGTTGCATCATTGTGCATTCCGTTAACCATGAAAGAAAGCAGTCTCACTTTGACCGATTACACCATGGCCCTATCTTATAAGCTGCACCATAGTGGAACTTGTCAAGGTAAGTGCGCAACATTTCAAGGTAAATGGGATGTACGTTCGGTGAGGTTCGCTGGTAGTTTATGAAGGGTCTTTGCCATTAGGATCCTAGTATCTTAAACTAAAATACAGAGTTCAACCATTCTTGAGGTACACGTGACTTATTCACTTGACAGCTGTGAGGTTTTAGGCCTACATGCATCAGAGAAGAATACACATGGCTTTACTTGCTTGTCTTCATTGACGTCACTACGTTTTTATATTACCACACGAAGATTTTGATGCTTTTTGTGGTCATAGCTTAATATGTTGAGACATTATTTTTACTATTAATACTATTACTATGCTCCAGTGTCAATACTTGCTATCAACCATTTAAACTACGTTATTTACAAAAAACACAGGACTATGAGTTTTTTTTAATACGTTACAACAAGTATGCACCGTGTCTTGCTATTCTTCTGGACTATCAACTCATTTACATTAATGGGGTAGAGATGAAGGTGTAATTTATAAGAAATGTACACACATTCTTATGGAGGGAGGGTGCGCAATATTTTATTAAGGGAAAAAACCACCTTGGTAGAACTGGCTGGTCTTAGGACCCCAATCTTCCCGCTATCGGTAAAACAGAAAATACGAGACTGATTCTTTAGTCCGTGTTCTCTGTCGATGAGAGTGATTTTTTATAGTACGTTCTAACAACAGGGCTATTGCTGGTTTAATATAATGGCTAGGGATGGGGTAGGGGTAGCTTAATAGAAGTAGATAGAGGATGGCAGCATCACAGTAATAAGCACACGTGGAAAACTACCCCTCATTGCACCCAGCCTATATTCAAATGTTCACCTAGACTTGTCACAGGCACTCCAGTATGTATTAATCTCAACAGTTCTTGAATATTTGTATTGAGCATCGCTGACTTTGAGAAAAGATCTTGGATGTATCACAATACTTTTATAAAATAAATGTGACAGTTATTACTGCCCTTATGAGTCAGGTGGTTTCAGCCGCTAACAAACCAAATATGTGAACCAGAAACGATAAAAAATAAAACATATTAGTCTTTATGGAAACCTCACTGCAGAATGTCTTGGTTTTAGGAATACGATCGTTCTAGAATAAAGGCCTACTTGTTGAAACATGAGTTTTTGTCAGGTTATCTCAACTGGTTAAATTATTTTTAAAAACCCAATATACTAAATTTTTCTCACCTAAACAAGATCGGGGAAAATTCGCAAACCACACCGATTAGTACGTCACGTTTCGAGCTCAAACCACAACTACTGGGACAGAACTATTAGTTTATAGGAGCCTACCCTCAGATCGTAATTAAATTAAATAACTACCCAGAACTTTCTAAACCAACACTAGTGATTGATCTTCTCGTCCGACAATAACGACAACAGATCAGATTGACTGTTTCGTGGTCACGCTAATAGGACCTTTGATTTCTGTGATGACTAGACCGTCGACGTTTAAAAAAACAAACAACGAGCACATCCGATTGAGTTTCGAGCAATAGTCAAACTTTTCGGACCTAGTTTGAAACTAAGAGAAACGGTTAGTTCTTCTCACGATTAGGACCTTTATCTCGCATTCGGAGTTTCAATCAAAGTAACGGCGTACCTGGTGATTGAGGGACGAGTGTGGTATTTGCCCCTTCCAATATCGTGGATGATTTCAGCACCAATATACCGGTATCAATATTTCTCGACGTTGTTAGATATTGATTGTAAAATAAGGGAAATGGTCTACGCATTTTTGTTTGGAATAGTGTTACCTATGAAATCTAAACAAAATGTTGAATTCAAAGAAAATACCGAGAATCGAATTTTATATTATCTTTTGTCATATTACAAACACTATTATGCGTTGTTAGTCTTAAACTCGATTTCAAATTTATTTTTAGTAAAATTAATTGTGAAAATGGAAGCGCATTTGCTGGAGCGTGCCCCTAAAACATGGAGTGTAACTAAATTATAAAGAACTGAAGATCGGTCAAATGAATTGATTAAATTTTAATACGAGGCTTATTACTTTGATATTCAAAAGGTATAGCGCCAAATGTTTTCTACACATTAAAAGTGATCCTAAAATTTCTAATTTGAAAAGAATACAGAAATAATATATTTTATACATTAAATTTACATATAAAATCTGGCAACAATACATAACATCGCGACGATTATTTCTCAATCATTATGACATTTTTCTTAACTTTTGGATCTAACTGTGCGCGGAGTTAGCTCTCTATTTTAAGTACACACATGACATCACTACATTTCACAGAGGTAATTTATTGGCACTGTCCTACAACAAGAGTATAAAAAAGGGCATCAGGTGGAATGCTAACTTCCTTCTCCGGCTTCTACCATTGATTTTAAAACGGCTGACTCGAAAATGCCAAGACAAATTTGTAAGTTTAATTTAATACCATATCCCCAGTCGTAGTGCCAAGGAATTGTGACGTCTGGAAACAATTAGTTAGAATAAGAACAGTGGATACCAAGGGCGGAGAAACATTCTAGGGACGAGTAAAAATCGTTGGACCTTTCCAGGGACGAACAGAAAATTCCAATATATTGTATTGTTTTATTTTTGCACCCCGTCTTACTACCCGTTAGGTTTATACGCCTATATATTAATCACGTCATTGTGTTAAGTATAAGGAAGGTTGAATTTATAATAAGTGTATCCGCATTTGCGTGGAGGGAGAGTGGGAAACCATTAAACCTGACCTGGATTCGAATCCCGATCTCCCCGTGATTGTATATTGCGAGAATGGCGCCTTAGACCATGTGGCCATCGAAGTGGATAAGGCATTGAATATCCCTATTTCAATTACTGATGGTTCTCGGCACTGCTATTGAGACAAGTGTTCGGCTATATCTCTGTCTCGTGCGTGACTACGAATTTTCCTTTAACAATTTTCTGATGTTTCAAAATTATGCCTACTACTGGGTCTAACTAACATCCATCTTATCTAGCTGGAGAAAATCGGTAACATTTCTAAAAACGGTATTTTGAAGTTCTGAAACACTCGTCCACGGGGACTATTGGATGAATATTATTTCCAAGTGGTTACCTCTTTAAGACGAACGTCTGAAGGTACTTGTGGTTCTGACATTTCTAGTAAATATCAGGCTCGTGCGGGCAGACTGCAACTAAGAGAGGTGCACCCAGCGTGTCCTACTTGTTCCCGGGTGACGACTAGAGGTGAACTCGTAAGAAAGGGGCCCTCTGGGAAGGACGTACCACGCGGTCACAGATCATTCCACAAACGTTTAACCTGGGATGTAAGGACACGGAAGATAATGTCCGTGTCTTTACAGTTACTATAGGGATTGATGACTATTACTCTAACGAGGTAGGGATAGGGAAGGAAACATTTTAGAGGTGCCCGCTTTGGTGGCTTCTTGGTCTAACGCGCTACTCTCGTGTTAGACTAGACCAACAGGCCTTCTTAAACTGTGGGTCGGGTAGCCGAATGTGGGGCTAGGGAAACATTTGGCAACAGTAAAAGGTGTCTGATCGCGTAACTATCAAAAGTTAATTCAAAATCAAACGCTTAACGAAACCGAGGTGTTTTTGGAAGCGCTCACCCGTGTTGCATCGGGTGACGTCACTGGAGCCTTGGTTCTGAACACTGAAACAGTTTTACTAAAAGAGTTGACATATGGAATAATAGGGTGGAAATGGTTCTATAAAAATGTTTACAACTACATATGATTTTATAATTATATTATTATTAGCACCGCGTCTTACTACCCGTTCGGGTTATACGCACTTACGCTAATGTGTAATGGTAGGGTGATCGTGAGATGAAATGGAGGACCTACAGTTTAACGTGGGATCCAAACCACGATGGAGGCCTGGCATTCCCCACATTCACAAGATGTCTTTTCAGAGGTGAAGGAAGGGTTTGGTAATCAGATAAATCTCTGCCGGGACGGGGGATCGAAACCCGGACCCCCAGTACAAAAGTCCGACACCTTACCCCTAGACCACCAGGTCACCGATTTTATAATTGAAAATAGCCTTCCCAAAGATGTAATTGTAAGAATTATAATTAATCATCTGAAGTGCCTGAAGTCACAGTTTCAGAAATACTTACATTCAAGTTTTGATTTAATAAAAATTAAGGTGGGTGCATAAACCATACTTGTAGTTGAAATCAAAAACATCATTTATCTACCATTAAACGTTCAAGAAGAATTTGCCGAAGTAACAAGGGACACGGGCTTAAAACTTGAATTTTATAAAAAAATAATTGTTAAATGAATTTTGGCTTTGGATTAGGACAGCATTTCCAACAATTTATGAAATGGCCCTAAACATAGTAGTCATTTTGTACTAGGTATTTATGTAAAGCGACGTTCTCAGAGTTGACGATTATAAAATCAAAATACCGATCAATTCTTTAAAACGTTCAAGATTATAGATTTCAGCCAAGATTTAATTCTTTAGGTAAAAATAAACAAGCATATTAATTTCTTTAGTATGCTAATTTGCTTTCTCGTCTTTAATAAATGATAAATTTATATGTATGCCAAGTAATTGTTTTAAAATACATTTTCTTATGATTTATTATCAGTAAATGTTTGATTTGTATATCTATTTTATACACCTATAGGCCTACTCCCGGGGTCGCGTAAAAATTTCTTGGGCGAAAAGGGTCGCGATTGGAAAAAGTTTAAGAAGTCCTGGACTAGACTGCCAAAGACGGGGAGATCGGGGTTTGATCCCGGTCGGTTGCACTGAGGGTGGTTTTTCCTAAACGATTTTCCACTATCCTTCTACCCAAATGCGGGTGCACTTCCTCTCATTTAAACCTTCATAATCTCCAAACCATTAGTGTAATTAGTACATAGGCGTATAACCGGGACGGGTAGTGAGACGTGATGCTAAAAAAAAAAATTAGAGGTGATATACCCAAATTAGCGTGAAAGGAGAGTGGGAAACCATTTTGGAAAAACCACCCTCAGTAGACCCAACCAGGAGTCAAACCTCGATCTCCCCGTTTCAGCAGACCAGTCTAACATGAGATTAACGCCATAGAACATTCGGCCACTGAAGTTGGTTCCCCATATATTAATCTCAAAACAGTTTTTGAAAATTTTCAAGCTTTGTTTATTATATAACTAGTTGTACCCAACATATTGACAACATCCTGGAAGCCCACATAAGAGGAAAAGTAATCTGAGTTTATTTGACACGTTGTTGGGCCAAAGTGCTGGGTCTCCTTTAGTTTTTAATCTCTGTACACATTTTTGGCTATTAAGAACAACGTATTATTTGCCATTTATTTCTTGGCAGGAAGTGTATTATTGCAACAACAAAAAATAATATAAAAATTGTGGATTGTTTGAAGTTTTTTCAGCTGGACGTGGAATTAAAGGTACATATTAGGAAATTATGAATGACCTACATTTTCAAAGTGGATTTGATAACTTTATATGCATGTCATCCCGGAAACTTTAAATACGTGCGCAGAAGCGGATTTACACTAAAGGCCCCACTAGGCACGGGCCTAGGGGCGGCGGCTTTAGGGGCTGGTACATTTTAGAGAACATTATTTTTATATTTTGTTTTTAATAATTACCTTTATGACTGATTTTCTTTCATATAAATTTTTTCTTGAATACTATAACTTCCCCTCCCCCCCAACATTTATTTCTTCCAAAACCTCCTAAAACCCTTGAAAAAAAGAGGGGGGGGGGGCCCATATTATAATTGTGCCTAGGGGCGCAAAAGTTTTAAATCCACCACTGTAAGACGTGCATCAACATATGTATCCACATTTACACGGTAAAGTGGAAAGGAAATATGTTGTGAAACCTCCCAAGCTAGCAAACATGTTATGTTGGCTATTTATTTTCTACAACTAGGCCTATTGAACCAAACCAACACAAGTTGACACTGACTTCAAACTCTAGTTAGAAAATTGCCAGGGAGCTGTAAATGCGTTTATATGGTAACACAACTTGTTGGAATCGCATTAGCCAACATGTTGGATGTAAAGATAACAAACACTAGGCTTCATGAGCACAGTGGTATTTAAACATAAACATTTTAATTGAAGAGAAAATGTCCTGTTCAAGTACTACGATATCACGACAAATATTAAAAAATGATTGAGATTACCATGTGCATAATATTAAACTAATTGTATCCACACCCGCTTCGGTGGCCGCGTGGTCTGACGCGCTGCTCTCGTTGTAGACTAGACTGCCGATGACAAGGAAATCGAGGTTCGAATTTTGGTCGGGTGGTTTTTTAAATCGGTTTTACACACTCCTTCCACTCGAATGCGGGAACACTTACAATAAATATAGCTTCCTTAATCCCTAAAACCATTAGCGTAATTAATACATAAGCATATAACCCCAAAGGGTAGTAAGATGTGGTGCTGAAAAAATGTATTTGATAAAACACTATTTTATTTATTTTTTGCAAAAATTGTTTTTTTCGCTATACAAGATGGAGAAATACAGACATCAACTCGCGTTTTCTTCCACTCCACCTTAAATCCTGAGTTTAACACATCCATAACCCCATACGTTGGCGTTGGTCAAATGCATGTTTTGAAGCTTCTTGAAAGAGAAAACACAAGCTCAAGTTAAAATAAAGTACGAATACTTCCGGTTACACCATGAGTTTAACTTTAAATTAATACCTAAGTTTGTTGCATTTCGCCAAAGATGACTTCATTCTCCGTGAATGATTGGTTTTGAAAGCAGACAAGTATCAGTTGGTTTTAATTAGATACCAGATGGTGCCTAAAATGGTATATTTATGTGCTGTATAGGTTTGTAGTAATATACAGTAAACTTACCAGAATATTTGGCAATTTGTTTGGATACATAATTACTTAGTTATGTATGGTGGTTTGTAAGTCATATGTCATAATCATGGTTAATACGCACCAGAAAAACTGGGAACCTAAAAAGACAAGAAATTCATCATGACAGATAAAAGTCAGGAACGTTTTAAAATTACTGAAACTCTCAGATATTTTTGCAATAGTTTCATAAATGAAAAGCATGAGTGTAAACCATAAGTTGTGCCTCAATTTCATCTAATTTTGCAAATAGCATAGCCAAATTTGCCTTTAATAGCTAATTGTTGGGTTGGAATTTAATAAAAAACATTGAAAATAATTACATTTTTCATTTATTGTTTTGCATATAAAATGCTGGGAAAATGCATAGCTTGTGGTCTGGAAAACCTCTAAAAGCCTCAAAGTACATGGTATTAAGTGGGTAATTCTTCTTTGGCACCCTTCATTTATGTCAAATACCAACCTTGATCAAATATAACTATAGTGTCTTTTTTTATTTATCTAATGATAATATGTCTAGTTTACAAATTACAGTTTAGGATAAAAATATCTCTACACAGGTCTAATTTTCAGCAGTTTTTTTGTCCTTTGCCTACCGGATAACAATTTGCAATGGGCCATATGTGGCCACTAGCTTTTTTTTCTATTCAGGTCTGGCTCAGAATTCGATATAAACCTTTAGTTCAAAGGTGTGGCAAAGTTCGCAACGCCTCAATATTTCACTTGTCCCAAAATAAAACTCAGGCAAGTTTCGTTTAACGTGTACGCCGAATGACGTCATATATTGATGCTGCATGATTCTGTCTACTGGTGACCTGGTTACCGACCAGTTATGACGTCACCTGAACTCCCTAGGTAGGTTGAAGGTCACGTGGCCATGTGGCGTCTGGATTACACAAATTGGTACTTCACACAGGAAGGCGGAAGAACACACTATCGTAAAAAAAAACCAACACAATTCCAACTATTGAAATGAATAAATACCTAGCTTTGGCGGTAACGCTTTTACGAGTTGTGGAGTTTATTCTCATTAGAATCGAAAATGTACTTTTTTAATATTGTGTTTGTGGCACTACACAATTTGGCGTAATAACGGCTTGTTGTCTGAGGCAAAACTTTCTTCGGGATTGAGCTGCGTTTATAAAACCATTTCCAACGTTTCGGCTGCTATTCAACAACATTCATCCCAAAATATGGCTGTTACAATGGCAGCCTAAACGTGGAAAACAGTTTTATCAAAGCGACTTACGCCCAGAAAAAATCTAACCTAAAGCATCCGGGCGGCCAACCTTGTGTTTGTCTTAGAATTAAATTAGGTTAAGCTGCTAATGTACATAATATTGTCACTAAAGTGAATACACACTTTGCATTTATTAAGTGATCACCAAAGTTGACCAACATGAACGAGTGTCAACTGTCATTAATCTGTTACAGGCCTACGTTTCATGTGCATAACTTTTACCCTTAAACCCCTTCCCTCCGCTCTCTCCTTCACCTCCTATTCCCAGGGACCCGGTGGTCCCCTAGTGTTCATAACTCCCATTTATTTGGTGCTCGTCCATCACCAACATTTTGAAAAACATTGGGCTAAGGAAATAAATTGTGTACTTCGGTGACGAAGAGGTTGAGGTTTTAATGCCAGCCGGGTGTACTAAGCGTATTGTTTTTACAAATGGTTTCCCATTTTCTCTCCAAGAAAATGTATGCTTATTTTCTCTAAACTCTATACCTTCATCATCCATATATCGCCAGTGTAAATATGCTGATTTATCCCTGACAGCCAGTGACCTGAAATACGATTCACCCTCTTATAGAACTGTGCGCCGGTTGTGTCGTGTTGCAAACAATCTCGAACAGGTCATTCTCATATAAGCTACCGTGTAAGACTGTTATTTGAGCCACTCTCTCAGAACTATCCGCTGACCGCGTCCTGTCGGTAGCATTCAGAGCATGGTAGCAGCACGGCCGGAGCACAGTCCTGTCAGTGTGAATCCATCTCAAGACGGAGGAAAAAAAATTGTTTTGAGCGTACTTATTAAAAATAACTTATGTAACTAATATATATCTATCATCGTATATCAATAACGCTATAGTTTGTGTCCTACATCTCAGGCACCAGTTCTATTATGTTAAAGTATCAACACAAATGTGTATTAACACAGCATATGCTAGTGCTAACGTATCCTAATTTTAATTCTAGCACACAACATCTAAGCCCGCAAAATATTAGTTTATAAGTTACTACTTTGTTAAAGGTCACCATTACGTCTCTACTCGCAGCATTTATTGAACGGTCAGAGGGCAATGTATTTTTTGATTGCCCTTTACGGGGAAGACGGGGTCTCAATTTCTGCTCGGGATTACAGGAAATAATTATTTATCGTGACGTGAATGCGAGTAGGCTACATTTATTCTAAGATATTATTTTAATTCCTCCAATTCCTCTTATCAGTAAGCGTACTTCATTGTTTTCTCGAGGCCAAGGCTTTCAACGATCTTTTTTTTTATTTGTAACATTTGACAAACGAATTCTAATACAAATAGTAAATATATTTGTCGGCACCGTTAGAAATTTAATCAGAACTCTCTAGATTTGTGATTAGTTACTCTAACCACTAAATCAATGGAACGAGCTTCACTGACAATTATTCTGCTGACATTTTGCATTTAAGTGCTTCCTCCAAACCCTTGGCCATTCATCTAGGTCACTAGCGCATATGGTTTCCGTTTCCTGAAATAATTTTGAACCACTATGGAGCTTTCCTGCTAACGCCCCGAGCCGTGATTTAGACGCAGCTCTCTTGATGCCCCCTCAAGAGGTCTCCTAGTCGCTCGACCATGGTGGAGCCCCAAGACCGGAGAAATGCGAGATGAAGATCGAGCCGGGCACAATCGAGGTTATTACCGAAAGGAACCGTATCTCGAGAAGGCAAGGTTCGCGCCGAAACGGGACTACTTTCAAGCGTCCCACTTCCGCCGGCGGTAGAAGTTTTTTTTTGAAGCGCTACAAAGAACGCAGTTGTCTTTCTTTCTCTTGCCTGTATTTGCAGATCAACCCGACTTGCTCAGCGTGAGGTGCTCTCATTATCCGCCGGCACTAGTCACGATGTTACCCTCTCTCGCGTGATCCCGAGACCGGGTTGAGTGGCGGGATTCACTCACACTGTCGCACACAGAACTAACCTATGGCTAGGTAACGGTCCCCGTCTCTATCTTCCATTGTTTTAACACAAGAGAACCCTTTTTTTTTGGGGGGGGGGGGCGGGGGGTTACACTTTAATTCCAGTTGGGTTATNNGGGGGGGGGGGGGGGGGGGGGGGGGTTACACTTTAATTCCAGTTGGGTTATCTACAATTTTAAAATAACAAGATGAGAGTTGAATAAGAAATTGCACCGACATTTGCCGGAAATGAACCCTTCTAATACAGGTGCCAGTGCAGCTGGTTGAACTCCAATCCCGGACCTCTCGAGGGTAAATAACTCCATACCAAATAATGTATTACATTAGATTTGGGTTTATAACTGTGGAGGCCCCGAGGCTGTAAAAAATTGGAGAACCCAAAATTAAACATACAATTATGTATTCAACGTCTCGAAACTATAATTTTTTATTTACGAAATTAACTGTTAAAAGCACACTGTTAAAGATATTATTTAAATAAGGAAATATTGTCATCACAATAAATTAGATTTGTTTAGAACATGTTATTATAAATAAATACAATTTGGTACAGAAAGTTATAATTGTATTTAAAGAGCTTACCATGACTGAACTCTATAGCGATAAAATATATTAATTTAATTGCAACAGTTTGTGGAAGTCCAGTGGCAGTGGCAGTGGCACTGCAGTTACTCAGTACATTAAAAACACCTTAACCTCGAATTTTTTAAAAAAACTAGTTTTATTTTTTATTTTCCTCTGTGTCTTACTATTCGTCCAGGACATCATCACAAAGAGACAAGGAAGCTATTATTTAAATGAAATGTACCTCCATTTACGCGGACAAGGAGCGAAAAACCGTTTAGGAAACAAAAATCAGCTGAGCATAACCGGCCGAGATTCGAGCCCGACTTACTCCTCACCGTTAACCCAGACTAGATGAGACTGACGCATTTGTTTGCGTGCCCACAATGCGGCTCTTTGCCAACTCTTACCGATGATAACAGCTGTGATGGTTGGAGGTAAAACAGTTGGTGCTAGTCCTGATTGTAACCGGCCCAACCCACTTGGCTCTCTTGAGGCTCCAGCCAAATTCTAGACTCAACCAAGACCACAATCTTTCAATAGTAGAAATTGTTACTTGTGGTCGGTCACCTGATTGCCTTGTGCACAAGGTAACGGCTGACACTCGGGACTGTCAACGCGACAGGTGAACCGCTAACGCCTTTGTGTCACGTTTGTCCTCTTTTCTTTATGTATTTTTTTAAATGTACAGACTGTTAAAAACAATTTACAGATCACTTGAATGATTACTATTTCATGGAAGAAGTCACTCACACGAATTAAATAAAATGTTTTACTTTTACTAAAAAAATAATAAAATTATTATATTATTTTTAAAATATAAAGAGGAGATTAAATAAACATTGTTCAGCAAGATATTTGAAGTAAGTCTACTCCAACACACTATTTAAATTCCGACTCTGAAATGGGCAGTATAAAACAAGAAAAAGTTGTTAATATACTCTCCCCCTTTATTAAAAAAGAAAAGATTTATGATACAGTACTGCTAAATGATTTTAAAATGTTACGAAATAATATTTTTGTGTACATTTTATAAAATAGTTTTTTGCATTCGTTTAATTTTTTTTACAATGTGTTGGAACTTTTAGAAAATTGGGAAATTTTACGTAACATACTGAGATAATAATTTTTATTCAGATCTCTAGTAAAATCTAAAATTAATATTGAACTAAATAAATGTTTTACTTTACAAAACATCTCCCATTTATGGCGTAATTTTAACGCAGCAACATTAACATTTTAAACTAAAGTCCGTTCACCGTAGGAATTGTTTTCTGAAAGGCCTTCTTCCCTACCAGAAATCTATTATATAGTAGGATATTGGTAGGAAAAAAGACCTTTCAGAGAGTAATTCCTACCGTGAATGGAGTATATGTATGGTACTATTACTAATATTACGTTTAAAAACAATATTTTTATTTAAGGGCTATGGGAAGAGAGACTCTTCTAATGCAATTGCAACCTAATTAGCGTGGGGAGAGAATGGAAACACTACAGTTATAAATCACGGTTGAACATTACCACCCTTGTGTAGCCGAGAGAGATTATAACCTCGAATCCCCAGCAATCAGTCTTTGGTCGACCTGACACCATAAACCGCAAAGTTGTTAGACTTGTGTCAGCAAAGTTACTAACTAGACCCACTCATTGAAATCCAGTGTTTCGTGAACCTGATGCCGTAGACCACAGAGTTGCTAGGGCTGTGGGGACAAAGTATACTCTGATTTTGCTTGTAAGCACAGTTTAGACAATTCAAACATATTTATTTGTGCCCAACATTGATGACATTTTACTATACTATTTGTGTTTAAAAAAAAATAGTATTGATAATATATTTTAAAAGTGACAATTGCAGATACAATGACTTGATGTATCGATATATTAAATATGTTTTAGTAACTTTAGTCACTACCAAATACTGTTCTTTCTACAAAAATAATACTTTTTTGTATAGACAAACTCTTCGAAATAGTAACAAGCTTTTGATGCGTAACAGAGCAAACTTTTTGCTAAAGAATATTTAAGGAAAGTTTGTTTAACGCGGAGGAATTCAATTTGTCAAGAAAGAACGGATATGGATAAGCTATTCATGTAAATAATTTCTAACCAATCACCCGCGTGATTGTATCATTCTCTCCATCCAGGTGGAAGAAGGAAAACACGTCATCGAAGGTAACCAGTGTGACAACATTGTTTCTAACCGTTCAGAGTGGGAGACAAAACGACCTACTAAAATATCTCTTTACCAGGACTTTAAGGAGGAGATATTATGGACCAGTATGTTTATTTGAAAGTAGACTTGCCTGGAATTTAATAAATCACCGACCAGAAGAGCTAGTATCTAGCGTACTTGACCTGGCAAGCAGCCAGAGACTATGCCCCTCATTGGGTTCACTAGAGGTGATCTTCTCATCATTGGGGTTTCCTATCCTCTGCAGGCACTTCGCTAAGGTCAACCTAATCCCTTATCCTGTTTCCAATGTCTAGATAGTTTAGTCATCGAGAAAGTATACATTTCTCTATGGTTTAGTCGACCTCGGTGCCCTTGGGGTAAAGTGCTCGCCTCAGAACCCGATGGATGCTCGTGGGTTCAAACCAAGCCGGGATTGACGGATTTTCTTGAGCAGTAAAATCTGTAGCACAACTTCCTTGGGAGGGGAAATAAAGCCGTCATTCCCATCTAGATTGTGGCGTGTAAGAGAACTCTGGACGGTATGTGAAAATAAATATCTTTGGTGGCAAAATTGATAGGCCCTTTCGCTCTCGCTCATAGAAATTATCGTGTGCTGAAACAATCACTCGGTTCAGAAAGTTTATGTTAAATAGGCCTACCTCAAATAAATAATAAATAAAATATAAATTCTGACTCGCTCAAAGATTTTTTTTATTCGCATCCTACTACCCGTCTGGGTTATACGCATACATTAATAACTACGTATGCCAGGCCTCCACCGTGGTTCGGATCCCACGTTAAACTGTAGGTCCTTCATTTCATCTCACAATTACCCTACCATTACACATTAGCGTAAGTGCGGATAACCCGAACGGGTAGTAAGACGCGGTGCTACTACAACTACTACTACTACTAATAATAATAATAATAATTACGTTAATGGGGTAGGAATTAGATACGTATAATGTTAGAGGAAATGCAGCCGAATTTGCGTGGAGTGAGAGTGGGAAACCGTTTAAGAAAAAATACCATCAGTACACCCGACCGAGATATGCATTCTCGACTATGGATTCGAAACTTGATCTGTTCGTCAACGGCGATCCAGTCTGTCACAAGAGTGACGCATTAGACCATGCGATTACCGTGCATGTTTGTCAAAAGTTAGCTCCGTGTATATAAATTCACTTGCCATGGATAACCCAAATTGCTCGGATTACTCGGTAGAGTTATCCCAGCGCAAGAGCTCCCTCCCAACTCTGGACAGGAGTTCAAATTCCAGTCAAGTGCGTTAAAAAAATACCCCCGTCCCCCTTGTCACCGATAACTTCTCACCTTTTCTTCGGACGAATATTGCTGCATATCCTTGAAATCAACCAGTCGTTCTCATCCTGTTCTTTCTATTTATATTAGAAATACCTCACTTCGGTGACCGCATTGTTTAAGTTGCTACTCTCTAAATATAATACACTGCTGGTGACGGGGAGATCATGGTTCGATCCCGGTAGGGTGTACTGAGGGTGTTTTTCCTAGATAGTGTCCCTACTTTCTCCACGCAAATGTGGTTAAACTTCCTCTAAATTCAACCTTCCTCACCTCTAACCCATTTACGTAATTAATACATAACCGTATAACCTAATTGGGTAGTAAGACATAGTAATAAAAACAAAATTAGATAGTGGCTGTTCCCGTGACTATGTTTTGAGTGGTAGAGTGAAATACTAATAGCTCCTTGTTCGATTCCTGGTTGTACTGATAATTTACGAATTCGTCCTACTATCTGATTGCTACATTCCAATTATAATAGGAAGGGTCCTTTACGATCCGTCAGGCTGTCAGCCTTTGCGTCATTATTTTAATAAGTCTCAGCTCCTGCACGCGAAGTGCAGTAAGCTCCACAACATGGATAACAACTGCTCGAGGGCACAAGACTAAAGGAAACATTGACGAGCGAGCGCATAGGTCCGTCAATATTACTGTCAGTCTCTCCCACTACTCGCAACACTGATGGACTGAAAATTCGGATTACTTCAGTATTTTCGTCAGTCTGAACATCAGTCCATCAGTACTGCCGCTACACGATCATTATTATTGTATTTCTTAAGACTGCCAGTCTGACTGGTAGTTCTGGGTCCCCATAATAGTAGTTCTGATGAATACAAATAAAAACAGTGGCAAGCAATGGTTAGCAAAAGTTTACGTTTAAACTATGAAAGCAAACATTTAATTAGATCTGAGATTTGTAGTCCACTAATTTGTAAAAAGATTGCTTTAAGTGAAATAACTTTCCTTTTGATCGTTAAATGTTTATTTCGGACACAACTGTGAATCAAACTCAAAATCAAAACTTAATAGCTGATTCGCCTTCCAATAAATTCTTGGGATGGAAAAATGGGGGGTTAATTAATGTATCGCTAATTTGACCTCTACTAAAAACTATACAAGTTTAAATTTCAACTCAACAGTAAAAACACCTCTCCATTTAAATGAACAAACGAAGACTATGCGGGTAGATGAACAATGCAAATAAAATGTGCGCCATTGCCTCATTGTGTATTGCGAAGTAGCATTCTGGTCGGAAAGTTGTGAGGTCACACATGGCACGCCTTAAGGTGACCCCCCCTCAAGGTCACGGCACTCCTTGCCGCTTTTCAACTGGCGACATGCCCTGTCAAGTCTGGAAATCACTATCCCTACATTCTAACACTTCTTCCCATGCCAAATTCTCACTTTGGATTTATGGACTACGGATGATTTTACTAGTTGAAGAATCTTTTCTGAGATTTCTAAACTTATTTACGTCATGAAATGTGTTCTACAGACTCACTTTTGACAGATGATATTGATTTAGATAGTTAGAAAATAACTATATAGTCCTAGCAATAATTGTGTCTCTCCTACAATGCTTTTTTCATTAATATTTCAAATCTTCTTCAAGGTGCGGTTTTTCAACAGGTGTGCCGCGGGAGTTTGTGTTTAGATAAAAAAAAGAAGCGAGAACAAATTTGAGAAATAAAAATATTTTTTTAAAAAGCAAGGCATTATTTTACTAGCTTGTCTTAGTTTTATTCAAACAATATTTTTTTTGAATTAAAGTGATTAAAAAACTGATCTCAGTTTAAACTTCCCATTTTGAAAGGTCTATTTTCGTGCAAAGACTATTTTAGATGTACTTAGAGTCGACCAAATATAAAGGTCGTTGAAGCTTTGAGGTTGAATCCGAAAAAGAGAGGCCAAATGAATAAAACAAAAATTCTCGTCATGAATCTATAAAATATAATATGTCCTCACCACACCTGAAAAGAACATTTGTGGCCTTCTAAAAGGGAAATAATTATGTAACCAGGCATGGAAGACAAGGAATTCTAGAAATTTGAACGGCTTTGTGGAGTTATTGTTTTTTCGAGTCGAATGATTAACGTCTGGATTTTGTTTCATCAGCTAGGTATTTCAGTATGCTCTGTCTCAATATATTATTATTATTATTAGCACCGCGTCTTACTACCCGTTCGGTTTATACGCACTTAAGCTAATGTGTTATGGTAGGGTGATTGTGAGATGAAATGGAGGACCTACAGTTTAACGTGGAATCCGAACTACGGTGGAGGCCTGACATTCCCCACATTCACAAGATGTCTTGTCAGAGGTGGAAATATGTCTGTTGAGGAAGATACTGCTATGGCTTGTGCTTTGTATGTAGTGGATGAGCTTTTCAAGCAATAAGAAAATAAGAAAGGCTCTATAAAGTTCTTCAAAATAGTTTATACTTTGCAAATAATCTTCTGACATAACTGAAGCTTGAAGACGGCACTGGTTTTCTTCACTCAGATGTCTCTTACAGATTTTGAAGCTATTTTTCAAATGATTGGTCCCAGGATAATGAAAAGAGACGCACGATTTAGATCAGCAATCTCACCTAGCCCACGTTGCTTGTTGTCGGAAATGTTGGCCAACATTGTTTCTTGTAGCCTATTTGAAATGGATCACGGGAATCATTTTTCTCCGCTGGGAAACACAAAGGCAACATGAACAATTGTTGCTCAACTGTTGGCCAACGGTTGGGAAATAGTTGAGGAGCAGTTGGCCAACTGTTTCCCGACTGTAGCTAAAACAAGGGTAACATGTTATCAAACAATGTTTCCGGAGAAATGTTTCCTGGTGCGCACTAGGCTTAAGAGAAACAATACATAGTCATCCTTCGTGGTTGGCTGTTACTTCCTGTCGCAACTGCCAGCAGCTACGTGGAAATCCCCACCTTAACAGGGAGGCTGGAGTTCAAATCCCTCCCTGGTGTACTGAGATGGTTTTTCACAAATGGTTTACACTAGTCCTCCACGCAAGTGGAGGAACATTTTCTCTAAATCCTACCTTCCTCGTCTATTTTCCATAAATATACGTTTTTAGATAGCCCAGGTGTTTAGTAAAAGTCGGAGAATGTAAAGACACAAACAAAAACGAGAACCTGATTGGAACAGTGCACAGAACTGGACTGTACCATCTCTATGTTGACTCCCACAGTTGACACTCCGGTCGGATTGGAACGCGGCTTGGGCTCGGCTGTTTAGTCAAGAGTTTACCGTAGCTACGGCATTTATTTTCTCCCGCTCGAATGAATACGTCATGAACAGGTTAGTTGACAGTCATGAAGCAAAATAAGTTGAGAAGATGGTGTGTACCTGTGCAGGGAATAACAGTCACCACTTGTTATAAACACATCATTTTAGCTGGTCTTGCTTTGGTTGATGATCGATCATTCAAAAACGTTCCAATTTCCCGTGCACGGGGACTTTGGTTAAATTTCTGGCAACATATTCTGTCAGCTAAGCTGATTAAAATATATTACATTCAGGAGCTACGCCTCAAAATGTAATCAGTCGCGTACTCTGAAAAAAAGATGTATCCATTTATCTTAAAAACATTACGTAGACCTTCTAAACACAAAGTTATATCAAAAAACGTCAAAAAATGTATAACATCTGTTTAATCAGACGAGTATAGGCGTATAACCCAAACGGGTAGTAAGACGCGCTGGTGAAAAAAGAAAAAAGTAAGACAATAAAAATATATTATTTTATTCACAGCTTAGGATCGAACAAGGATCCTCTCTAGGTCTTCCGGGCTCTGAAGTTGGTAAACTGAGTCCTCTTCGCATATATTTTGTAAAACTGATTCCCATCTGACAAAAAGGGGTGGATAAACCAATATTCGCACTCATATTGTCATTATACTAGTGAACGGCTTTGATTAAATCAAACCTTGATGTGATAACTTTATTCAATTCAGTCATTTCCTGCCTCAGAAAGTTTTATTTTTCAATTTTTTTTCTGGTTAGGTAGTGTGTAACTACATTATGCCCTGATTTTTGTAGGAAGAACAGTAGCTGATAGTTACTAAAGCTACTAAAACAATAATTGAATTATTCTAATATATTCACATATCCAATCATGTAGATAAGCAGCTGAAACTTATGATAGATACTATCTATTCCTATAAAATAACACAAATAAAACGTATAACCCGAACTGCTAGTAAGATGCGGTGCTAAAAAATCCCACAAATATTAAAATAAAATGTTACCAATGTTCGCCGCAAATAACCATGTTTTAATTTTCTAAACTGTTCTTCCAATCAAAGTCAGACTATAGCTTACCTACACCCCGCTACGGGATACTACTGTACATGGCGTGTATACAATTTATCGCGCTCAGAAAGGTCAACAAGTCATTGCGAACTTACTGTATATTACTTGACCACCTGGATTTCTGCGGTTCACCGGTGCTTTACTACCCACTCGATCTATTTATATACCTACACTAATTAAGTGGGGATGATAAAGATACATTTTAAAGAAAATGTATCTTCATTTCTGTGGATGGAGACTTAAAAAACTACTTTCAGTACACCCTACCGGGATTTGAACTCCAAAAGACCAGTGCCTCTCAAAGTGTGGTCCACCGTGACCTATCAAGTGGTTCGCAGGATCCAAAGAAGTTTCGTAGAGATAATGAATTAAAATACAAAAATTTGAAATGTAAAAGATTAGGCTAAATATGAAATATCCATACTATGATGTATTTCTTTTCTCGGTAGACACTACAAGTCATATAGAAAATAAAGATTGTACCAAATAAGTCAACAAATTTAAACAATTATTCATAAAAAATTATGAAGTTCAGAATGTTACAAATAATTTTAAAAACTATTACTTATTCATTATAATTATATCTTAGTTTTGTTCCACATTCAATTTAATAAAATAATGGTTTATTGTATTTATAGTCGTAAATTTTGAAACTGCCTAAAAATAACGTTTCTTCTGTTTAATATCCTTACTCCCAGTGCCCCGATCCTCCCTCCCCCCATCCCACAGCATAACTTCCATTTGGTAATCCTCCTCCATCACCTAAACGTTGAGAAACACTGTCTTAGACTATGTGACCATCAAAACTGCTCCCCTGTAGTCGGCTTAGCTAATTTCATAATTCGTAGCCTTAACAGTACTCTAGAAAAGTTCTTAATCAGTCTTTAAAATAATAATGTAGTTTACAAAGTTTGGGGAAGAGTGCAACCCTGATTAGGTCCATCCTTAAATTACGTAAGGTTTTTTATAAAACTATTTTTGATCCCCCACATAAGGTATCGTAAGATTTTCTGTCACCTGCCTTCCTCCCCCTTTATCTAAGTCTCCCTTCCCCCTTTATCTTAGGTAATTTTGTATTATTTTGTAAATTCGATTATTTTAATTTTTAACTATTTTTAGACAGGGATATCTTAAAATAAGAAAAATTTACTAAAATGTTATTATTATTATTATATTATTATTATTAGCACCGCGTCTTACTACCCGTTTCGGGTTATACGCACTTACGCTAATGTGTAATGGTAGGGTGATTGTGAGATGAAATGAAGGACCTACAGTTTAACGTGGAACCCGAAACTCTCCCAAAAGAGTATAAATAAAATAGTATACACTTTTACAGAAACGTCGAGAAGAGAGAAACATCTCGGTCCACCAAATAACATAAGCATAAAATGTTTTCAAAAGAGCTACATGAAAAAATATTTGCTTATAGATTAAAAACTATTGGTTTTATGAAAATTTATTTTTAATATTTTTTTTATTACTAAATTAATAGTGTACCACAACTTTGCATTGATAAGTATCTCAAATAGTTGATCAAATAATCAAAATTGAAAATTTCTGCTTATGTAAGTTATCCTCAAAGTCATTTTTATGGGAACGTGAGAATTTCCATTTTTGTTCATAATGTTAATCAGTACACAAAATTTAGTCAAAATTTTTAGAGCAGAATTGGAGAAAATCGAGTTCTTGTCGTTTTTGCCCTTTAGTAATTTACCATTAATCTTTTGGTTGGATATCCAATTCCAATAATTCCTCTGGTGAACCTTATTAAAGCCCCAGATACCAAGTTTTAGCACGATCGATAAAATAGTGTCGGCTCTAGCCCGAGGTACAGACGGACGGAATCGCGTTTTTTTTTTCTGTTTCAGGGGGTCATAAAATGTCGACATTTATCAGAATCTCGTGTTCGATTTTGCTGACGATCACAATACTTCTCTCTCCGAGGGGTCGAGAAAAAGTAAAAAGTTTTTTTTAAAAAAACTCGTTTAATACGTATCAAACGGTTTTTATAATCATGTATGTCTTGGGAATCTCCCAATACCGGTATATCAAACAGTGCAGGTCGAATGGCGGATTGGCTGACCCTCCGAATCTCGACTTTATAATCTTTTGAAGTGCCAGATAAAGTTATTTCTGTGACGATCCAACAATACCTTTATAAACTACCGTACTCTCGACGTTCTATTTCCCAGCAACAAACACCTGAGGAGAGCTTACCTTTACCAGTGTTACTACCCGGGATAGTTGTGTTCGGTCAAATTGAGCGTGAAATTGTCGTCTCTTAGAAGAGTTTTGTCAGCCTGTCGTGTGTTCCACTTCACAGAGGGTCACGCAATACTTAAACAGACGAAAACAAAAAAAATACCGCACAGCCGATTAGTTTAATTGAGCGCGTTCAATCAGTCACTCTCTCTTGTCTCACTTTATAAAGTTGAAATAACTTTTCGCGTCTTCTTGCGTCTTACAACTCGTCCGGGCTTTCCGCACATTTACACAGATGGAGAAGTAATGAGAAAGTTAGAATTTTAGAGGAAGTGTACCAGCATGCGCATGAATGTAACTTGGTAAAAAAATATTAGAAAATCAAAAAATCTCGGGACATGATTCGAAACCTGATGTGTATGTACATATTTGCAATAATGGATTAAGAATGAGAAAGTTAGAATTTTAGATAAAATGAATCTTCAGCTGCGCGAAAGGAAAGAGGAAAACCATTTATGAAAAAAACGCCTCTCTACACCAGGTCGGGGTTTCGAACCCGATTTTCTCCGTCACCGACTAATCATACAGGACGGAAGAATAAAGTCGACCCCCCAAGTC
This sequence comes from Timema douglasi, assembly GCA_901482245.1. Lineage (NCBI taxonomy): Eukaryota > Metazoa > Arthropoda > Insecta > Phasmatodea > Timematidae > Timema > Timema douglasi. The sequence continues at coordinate 144,811 of CABEEJ010000850.1, read as the reverse complement.
GCCGGTGGCTGTAGAAGCCGGTGATTTCCACACGTCCATCATGGACTCTTCCTTAAGCTATGAGTGGAGAATGACTCTGAGATCAGGATGATTCCTGTACAGCTTGGTGGTGGCCTAATAAGTCAAGGGTTCCAGGTTCGACTCCAGCTTCCAGGTGTTATTGTTCAATTTACGAACATACAAGACAAGACCGACGTCCGCTTATTCTCAGGTGAGGGGATTGTTAAATTACTAATGACCGTATTAAGTGTTATGTTTGGGAAGAAGGAAAGTAAAATGAGATAAGTTCTCTCCTATTCAAGGAAGGCGCGCGTATTGTTACGACACGTTGGCGAGGAATTGCGTGACTCGCATCTTCAAGGTGGGCCTATAATACATCTCTACTTCGAGTTTTCTCAAATCAAGAATATCGACAGCTAGCTTCTAATTTTACGTTTTTTTAACTAAAGGAAATAATTAAAATCTAAGTCTTAGGCCTGGACCGGCGGGCTTGTTGACTATTTGTGTCATTCTCGTCTTGTCTGGTTTGTCAATAACGAGAGAGCTTGGGATTTGAATCCTGGCGTGTTAAACCGAGTAATTTTCCTAAAAGATTTCCTAAAGCGAAAACGAAAATGCGGGTACACTTCCTCTAAGTACTACTCTATCCGCCCTAACACATTAGTGTAATTAGTACAAATCCGTACAACCTGAACGGTCAGACGCGCCGCTAAATAAATATAATTCCTACTCCTAAGTATAGGCTGGGTGGGTAGTAAAACGCAGTGCATGGTAGGACAAATTAAGGGGTAAGGAACCACATGGTCATGTGAGATGAAATGTACGACTCTAGGTCGTGTGCACTGGGGATGTTTTTCAACATGTGATCTAGATCACTATGGATTTCCCAACTCATCTCTACACTAATGCGCATACACTTATTCCATACCCTGATTTTGGTTGGAAGAACAGTTTAGAAAGTCAAACATGTTTCTTTGCAGCCAACATTGCTAACATTTCTCTATTATATTAATTTGTTATTCCTTAGGTATTGATAATATATATAAAAAGTGACGGCTGAAAGTAACATGACTTATGTATGAATATATTAAGATTGGTTTAGTAACTAAAGTAACTAACATCTACTGTTATTCCTACCAACATCATACTATAGACTACATTCCTCATCCCTGCCCCTTAGAATAAATAGTTGAGTCAGCACGCTGTTTCAATGGAAATAATAAAACAAACGCTTAAGGTAGGAATGAAAAGGTAAGTGTTTTTGCAGTTTTATATCAAAACTTTTTTTTGTCAAAAAAATATTACTTTTGTACAAACATAGTTTAATTTTCTTCACGTGGTGATATAAACAGTTGCTGAATATGTCATAAGCATTAGAGGCATTTTAAATGAAGAGCAAAAGTTGTCATTAAATTCCAGGACATTCTTGACAGATATTCAACAACTGTTGATATAGCCGTATAAAGAAAATTAAACTTTATGTTCCTACTGAAGAAATATTTTATTTATTCTGGGCAAAACATAGTTTTGCTATTAAAAACCCCTTAAAAAACACTGCCCTCAGCTCGCATTAAGTACATCCCCACTTTAAGCGGTGGCAATAATAACCTGAATAAAATGTATAGTGGACTGTGAAAATCTCTTGGATCCTGCTTGCTTCTGACTACAGGAAAGATAGGATCAATTGAATAAAACACTCCCCTAAAGTTCTAACTCCATTTTGCACCCTGGGATGGCAGGATTGAACCCAGAAATCCCGATTTAGAGTTAACTCTGCGATTCTCAACATAAGAGACCTAATGCGACATTGTTTCCTAACATAGGGGGGCTTAAGAGAAGCCTCTGCTGTGATGCAAGCAGCGTAGCATGACGTCACGGCCCACGAGTAAGGGTGATGGTGGTGGTTGTGACAGTGTTTTTTGTTTTTGCGGAGAAGAGGTGGTCCGGGTTCAAGTCACGGTGATGGATTGCAAGTACGCACGCGTACCTCCTTGCAAGGCAGTAGGTGTCTACTTTTTTAAATGATAGTAGTTTCGTTACTTTCTTTTAGGAGGTCAAGGTTCAGTTCCAGTCGACTGCCTTGACTGAAAATGTATGCGTTTTTAGTGATTTGAGATAGTGTCTTTAAATTTATTATTGATGAGAGAATGAATGAACGTGTAGGTTTTACAAGTATTTTACATATTTCAAACATGTATTTTGTTATAAATATATTTTAACACTTAATTTTAGTCCCAACATGATCATGCGGACTAAAGGATGTATTTATAGTCTTAGTTTCCTGAGTCAACAGATTGGCTGCTTCACTTACTTGTCCCTATTATATATGGCCCTAAATGTCAGGCTTGTCTAGCCTGCTTTGTTGACGGTGGGGAGGTTGGGGTTCGAATACTGGCTGGGTGTATTGAAGGTGTTTTACCAAAATTATTTCCCATTCTTCTTCCACGTATCCTATTAGTGTATTTAAAAATGTATAGCCCGAAAGGATAGTACGTAAGATAGCAAATAAAACAAATCTTTTTATCAAAATACGTTTAACTCGAGTAGATAAGAATACTAGTTTTTAAGCTCTTGGTGTTTTTTTTTGTTTGATTGCACGAAGATAGTGTATTTATTTAGCTCTAGCTTGTGTAAGTGGAGCAGTTATGAAAGTCAAGCTATAAATACATCAAAGTGTTTGTTGCATCGTCTTTTTTTCCATTATTCCTGCTCTCGCCGGGGTTTGTTTTTGTGAGAAACCATTAAGGTTGGAAGATATTACTTTCTGCAAGACTTCTCTCGCGCGTCGCCTAACGAATTACGTCACTACTTTTAAAAATAACATCGCCTCAGTTGTGTGCCACGAGCTTCTGACAGACCTAAAAACGATATTCGTTTGTTATACCGGGCGGGTGTTTCTGGAATGCCCAGACACGTGTGTAGCAGGGATGGAACATGAGCTCCGTTCAAGATTGCGGGTCAAAAGCTGCTATTGGGGAACGTTTAATTTGGCCCACCGCATTTTCCGGAAAAAGGTTTTAGTTTTTTTTTACAAATTATCACTATTATTATTATTATTATTATTACTATTGGTTAAGGTGATAGTAGGTAGGTTAGTAGCATGCTTAAGTGCTAATCATTTGGTTTTAAGCTACACTTACTACCTTAAATCTAATCTTAAAAATAGTATAATAAAGTTAATTTTATGAAAATTCACAATAATTCGCCCAGAGCAAGTCTGATAGGATTATAAACTGCGCTGAAGGTTTAAAAAAAATTGTCTTATTGCCACCGTTTGGAAATCGAACCCCAATATCCCGAGTGAAAAGTTAAGTGATCTAGCACACCATTAATTCTAGTGATCATTATTAATATTCTTTAATCTTACGTTCAAATGTATACTAGGAGTATCAACTTTTTAATCTAAGGAATAAAGGATAATTAGGGTAAAATTAAGAAGAATGGCACCGACATTTGATTGAAAGGAGGATGGAAACCCTAATTAAAATCATACTCAGTTCAGTCGACCAGTATTAAACCCTGGACTCACCAGTTAGAGCCAGCCACATTATCCACGTAGCTAACTCTTGTCAGTCCCAATCCAATTTTAATAGGAAGGGCCTTCTATGACAGATGGTGAAGTCACTAGATCTACTTTCACTAATAATTAATACATCAATTCATGTAATCTAAAGCGGTCACTTTTGATATATTATATCATCAATACCTATAAAACTATAAAATAATGCTAGTAAAATAGTAAAATTGTATCAATCTTGGCCGCAAAAAATGTAATTATATTTTCTTAAAGGCTCTTCCCATAAAAATAGGACTGTACCTAACTAAGATCAGTCTACGCAGTTTTAAGAACCCCTTTACATCGGATACCATGGAAACGAAAGTGGAAAAATCAGTCGCCTATGGAGAAAAACGGACAGTTTATTATTTTGACATACACACACTTGAGGAAGTCCATAAAAAGTTCCTTACCTACCTTTCCTAAAAAATAAAAACTTTCCCTCAACAGTCACTTGAATTAAAGTTCTCTTGTTTAATTCATTGACATCTCAAAATTTCACTTCTAAACATGAGATTCTGAAATGAATTCGGTGTTGGGAATTTTGACTATAGATATGTAACTATTGTGTAGGTATATGAACTTGCTCAATCGAAAACTATTTGCCGTGGAGTGGATCAAAAGTTAAGCTAGCTCTTGTGTGTAATAATATGTGATATCTGTTATGAAAGAAAACAAGCTCCATGTCAAAGGAACGAGGTAGAAAGCGAAGAGAAGATGTTTTACAAGAAAACTGCTGGAACCTGTTTTGTGTCCCAAAAGTACCGTACAATATGGTAAGGTCATAAAACCACATACTACCGCAGTGAATACGGTTGAAAATACGACCAAAGAAATTCTCAACTTCTAAAAAAATTTTTTTGTACATCACGTGAATATAAAATAAGTAGAATTTCGATTGTAAAATAGTGGCCAACTTAAATAATTGGAGCGTATATTGAAAGCAGGCGACATGTTGAAAGTGGAACTGCGCATGACAAATATTCTGTAATTCAGTGTTAACTTAAGCCAGTTGCCCATTTGGGGGTATGTTATTATTATTAGCACCACGTCTTACTACCCGTTTGGGTCGTACACACGCTACGTGCAATGCTAGGGTGATTGTAAGATGAAACAGAGGACCTACAGTTTAACGTTGGATCCGAACCTCGGTGGAGGTCTGGCATTCCACACATTCACAAGTTGTAATTAATACACGTCTTGCCAGAGGTGAAGGAAATGTTTGGCAATCAGATACATCTGTGCCGGGACCGAGGATTGAACCCCGGACCCCCAACCTAACCAAATTATCTCTTCCAGCTCTCCATAAAAAAAAACAGGCACCTAATGTCTTGTAAATTAGAAAAGAACGTTCCAAATTTGAATAAAACATTAGTGATGAGCTTAACAAAGCCGCGACACAGGGAAATAAAGGCTTACGTCCATAAAACACGTCAAAATCTGCGTTAGTTTATTTCTTAGACTCACTATTATCAAAACATATGATTGGTAAAACTCAGTGATACGTCGTGCACCCCCTACAATTTTCCGCGTTCCCCTGTAGGTACGCGTATCACAGTTTGACCAACATTGTTCTAATTTATTTGTTTCTCTCCCGTCACTTAGTATGCCCCTATCATCATTTAACATTGGAGGCTCATCTAAAATATCAAATATATTCATTTGAGGAGAATGAAAGTCACAACTATAGGCATACAGGAAAAATTAGAAAATTAGAAAACCAAAATATAAAACATTGTTAAATATTTGATTTGATATTGAAATTGAAAAAAACTTTGCTTTCAACACGTGACTTGCCTTGCTGGCCACATAAACTGAGGTGTTAAGACATGAGTTGGGAAGGTTGGGGCCCGAATCTTGGCTGGATGCGCTCAGCACGGCTTTCTACATATTTTATAATTTCCTTGCCACAATAATGCGGGTACATTTCCTCCAAACTATCATCTTCCTTAACTCTTCGCTTAAGCCGTTAATTAACCCGCTTGCTAAACATACACAAATTTTTGGTTTTTATAAATTATAATTTTTTTAAATGTGATTATTTAAATGACATTTTATTCTTTTGCAATTAATTTTAACTCACATCTCGGCGTGGCAGACGTACATTCCGTTCACCCCAAAGAGAAACAACCTTATCTTGACTGATAACACCATATACCCTGTCTATGGTAGGAAGGAACGTCGGGAAGGTCCTTTATCCTACAAAATCCTACTATACAATAGTAGGTGACCTAGTTGTCTAGGAGTAAGGTGCCGGACTTCTGTGCTGGGGGTCCGGGGCTCAATCCTCGGTCCCGGCACAGATTTATCTGATTGCCAAACCTTACCTTCACCTCTGACAAGAGACGCGTATTAATCACAACTTGTGAATGTGTAGAACGCCAGGCATCTAACGTGGTTCGGTTCCCACGTTAAACTGTAGATCCTCCATTTCATCTCACAATCACCCTACCATTACACATTAGCTAAGTGCGTATAACCCGGACGGTTAGTAAGACGCGATGCTAATAATAATAATAATAATAATAGTAAACCTCTTTTGGGCCAGCACTTTGAGGTACTTGTGGGTCAATAAGCTTACCTAACCTAGCCCCAAGCTCTTTAAACTATGCGAATTTAATACCGTTTGACGATGCCGGTAAAAAATGTTTTGCTCTTTTAAAAATAACTCAATTTCTTGTATTTAAATATTTTTGCAGTAGTTAGTATAACACTATTAATTTAAAAAATAGCCAATTAAAAATCACTTAACATAAATGCAATATATTTTCACTAATCTATCAAAACTTATAATTAATCAAAGACAAACTTACAGATTATTTGTCTCTATCTTTTATAGTTTGGCAGCTCTTGATATTCAAATATAGCTCGGGATCAAATTATGTTTCTAAATCACTCCCAATCGTTGATTGGGCTTAAATACACAAAATACACTAACAACATACGAGTATATCTCTCACGTTATTTTATCGAAAATTGTGATTCAAAATTTTAATAGATTTTGATAGTTTGATCGTGATTAAAGATAAAATAAGATCCAGAATTAAGCTTTGAACTTTATTTAATGGATATATCTTTTTAGCACCACGTTCTACTATCTGATAGGGTTATACGCATATTTATTAATAACACTAATGAGTTAAGGATGAGAAAGGTTGAATGTAGAGGAAGTGTACCCGCATTTATAGGAAGGGAGAGTAAAACCCATTTCGGAAATACCACCCTCAGTACACCTGACCGGGATTCGAACCTCAATCTCTCGGTCATCGGCAGTCTAATCTATTGCTAGATTGGCGCCTTAGACCATACGTCCCCCGAATCAGGTTTTACTGAATATTGTGCTAAAAAAACATGTCTACCATAGTTTTTGAAATAGTTGCAATTCACAAATTAAAATTTATATACAATAATAAAAAATAAGGCACAATTTTGGTCACGTAGGCTATAGAATTAAAGCTAACGGTCATGACTTGTAGAACATAATATGTGTATAATAAATTAAATTAAGTATATAATACTGTATATACCGTATATATAATAACTGCCGTTAAAAACTAATTTATTAAAATTTCAACGTAAACTGTAGGCTATATATTATAATATCGTACGCTAAAAATTATATTATTAGATATATATGTATATAAAAACGTATGACAAATTTATTTTAAATGGGGTTTACTATATATATTTATATATAGTAAACCCCATTTAAAATAAATTTGTATATATATATATATATATATTATTTTAAAACAAGTCTAGAACTTTATTCTTTAGCTGTGATCCTATATATGTACCACTTCTATATATATTCCATTCACCGTAGGAATTGACTTCTGAAAGGCCTTTTTCCCTACCATAAATCTACTATATAGTAGGATATTGGTAGGAAAAAAGAACTTTCAGAGAGTAATTCCCACCGTGAATGGAATATAGCTAGACTCTCAGTGGAATACCCACTTACCCAGAGGTATGCAGTTGTGAGAGATCTTTCACAGCCTCCTTTCTCTTGGCGCCACATCCAGGATCGGAAAACCTCGCCTGACTCTCACATGCTGAGATCATTATGTTGTCCAGGGAACATGCACGTGACCTTGAGTCATGGCCTTGGGGAGCCTCTGTTAACATTATGTTAACCCGTCAGCCGTTGACATTAAGATGTGTTTTGGTTTGTTATTTTGTGAACGTAGAGAAATTTGTATGTATGTGTGTTCATGTTTTCTGCTTGTGACTAGGTGGGAGACATTTTATTAATAAATTATACCATGTTAGTTGTTTCTCATTCGTGATATATTAAGGCAGCGGTTTTCACTCCTTTGCAGGGTTTTACCCCTCGATAACCTACAAGCGTTAATATTCTAGTTTTTAAATTATTATTTTCTCTGAATCTTACTACCCGTCCAGGCTATTCGTATTTAATTATACTTGTGGGGTAGGGAAAATTTAGATGAAGTGCACCTTTATTTGAGAAGTGGGAGAAGGGGGAAACCGCATAGGAAAAATCACTCCCAGTACCGCTGACCTCATCACCGACAAACCATACTAGCGTGACTTTAAACTCACGTGCTTGATTTAAATATTATAAATTTCTTATATAATGATTATACGAATTCTACTAAAACGTCTCAAAAGATAATCAACGAGCCCAGTGGGTATTTTGGAAGTTATGTTAGCAGCGCCACTTGACCAAACACAAGGTTGATAAGGCAAACTAAGTCAACAAGCAACTGTCAGATACCCGCTTCGAAGGCCGCATGGTCTAATATGCTGTTCTTGCAATAGACTAGACTACCGATGACGGTGGAATCGAGGTTCAATCCCGGTCGGGTGTACCTAGGGTGATTTTTCCTAAATACTCGTAGTTTCCCACTCTCTCTCTCTCTCTCTCTCTCTTCCTCCCCCCTACGGAAATGTGGGTACACTTCCTATAAATTCAACCTTCCTCATCCCTAACCCGTTAGCGTAGTTAGTATTTAAGAGTATACTGTAATCCAAATGTGTAGTAAAACGCGGTGCTAAAAAAAACACTTTTGGAGCTAGATAGCCAAAAGAAACCTAAACAGTAATGTAACAGTAACTGTTTTTATAATTTTAATTAATTTACTATTTTTGTTTTAATTTTGCACCTTCCTAATAATAATAATAATAATAATAATATTTAGCACCGCGTCTTACTACCCGTTCGGGTTATACACTTTAAGTACTAATTACTCTAATGGATTGGGAACTGGGAAGGTTGAATTAGAGGAAGTGAACCCGAATTTGCATGGAGGGAGAGTGGAAAACCATTTAGCGAACCCCCCCCCCCTCAGTTCACCCGACCGAGATTCGAACCTCGATCTCCCCGTCCTCAGAAGTCGAGCTCAATACGACAAGTGCGTTAGCCAACTACGCCACCGAGGCAGGTTCCTAATTATTAAAATCACTTTATAAAGTAAACATAAAACATAAAACCTCAATAAGCATTACGACCCCGCCTGAATACATGCCGCGACTCCCAGGCTGAAAACCACTGCATTAATTGAGACGTTGTCAAACTCGGTAGTCTTAAGAGTTAAGTGTTCGCCTTAGGACCCGATGTATGTGTGTTCAAATCTAGGCGGGGTTCTACGGATTTTTCTTGAGCGATAAAAATCAATAGCACAATTTCCTTTGGAGGGGAAGTAAAGCCGTTGGTCCCATGTCGATTGTGGCATGGGAAAGAACACTGGAAGGTATGGGAAAATACCTTTACCGCCAAAATTGGCAAGTCCTTTGACTCTCGTTAGTAGATAGTCTTGTGTGCTGATATAACCATTTGGGTCAGAAAGTGCGCGTTAAAATTAATAAGCCTACCTTAAAGAAATTTTAAAAATAAATATTTAAGAGTTATTCTTTATGCAAGTATGCGTCCTCTTTGGAGCTATGTCTTATGTTATTGTTGTGTGTGCTGTAAATATACTAATGTTACTATCCGTTCTCTCTTCTTCTAAAAATTACATGACCTTGTCGCCTGCAAAGAGGGACCTAACTGTCCTGAATAACTTGACACTACTTGTAGTAGAGGGTCGGCTAAAAAGGAGTGGATTGATTATTGTCAGAGGTACTTAATAGTTTAACCTTTCATTTCATTAACCCGCTCAGTTTTTGTATCCACTCTCTTTTAAGCCATGCCCTCCATCTGGTCTTAAATCGACTTTTCTCAGCCTTCTTTCCAAGGTTAAGTCTAATTTTCAGAATTAGTTTTAAGGTTCTCGTATATAACATATTCTACTTCAAGGGATCGCCGATTAACGGGGAAATTAGATAAAATGTTACGCGTCATCCATTAAAGTATCGAAGTCTGGCTTTCTGCATTCTTCACTGGACAGCGGCGTAAATTAAGACCAGTTTATTTGTTTGTTTTTTCATTTGAAATACATATTTTTCAATTTTCTTGTATTTTTTTAAAATACGGTAAAAACATTTTAACTGTTCTTAATTCCGAAGTTTTCTAAAGTGAAATACAGAAAATGGCACCCCAATATGCGACGTCTGTTTCAGGCTGTATTACCTAGGTTCTGTCCGAGGGATGAGACTAGCTCTTAATAAGTTATTTGTCGGTTTTCTGGAGATAATGACCACTATCGTGTGCACAGGCCACAAAACAACAACATTACAGTAATAAAAGGGGTTGTTTATGAAGTATTTTGATAACTTATGTTACGTGCTATCAACGACATACACGAGGTAACTTATGAAAACATATAGAATGTGTTTTTTAAATTATAAATATATCCACTAGGCTGGGAATAGAACTATGGCCTTTCGGTTAAGAGCCGGCTCGTAACCGTCTACCTAAACCTGCCGGTCAAGTGATCTGAGACTGTTACATTTGATAGATATTAAAAATACCTATAAAATAATAATAATAAAAACATATTGAAATATAATTAGAAACAGTGTTGACCGCAAAAAAAAAAGTTTTCATTTTGCAAGGTGTTCTTTCTTCCGGAATCCTAGTGTGGAATAGCTCTTGTAATTATTGACAGGTGGTGTTGAAGAGACTGGTGAGAACTGGGTCAAGTCATGGATCCAGCAACTTGAAGACAACCTGTGGCCATGACTTCTACCGCCATGGCACTGGGGAACACGTCACCTGGGTCACATTAGCCGCCGGCTGGTTCACTCAACGCGCACTCTCTAGAGTCTAGGCTTCAGACCTATAGCAGCACATTAAAAAAAACACAAAAAATTGCAGCGTTTAATCACACACGCTGGGGTCTATGGGCGTAGGAAGAATTTAATATAGGTGGGTGAGGGGTTCAAAATCGTAAGTTTATGTATCACATCATGTTAAGGCTTAGTATTAAACCCTAAGAAATAAGACCATTACTATTTTAGGGGTGGAACTTTATTTTTGTAAGGGTAGAAGGGAGGGCTTGGGGTGAATTGCTACCCTTCTCCCTTCCAATTGTACGTTCCTAGAAGCTATTTGGAGTGGCCCTAGTTTGAAGAATTTTTGAAAACTAAATACCTCTATAGTTATTAAAAACTCCTAAAAATTTCGGGGGGAGACGGGGAGTGAACCCATAATCCACTTTCCTACGCCCACATTGGGGTCATTAGTGCCTGGGACCGCACTTATATTTAACTGCGAGTTACATGTACCATTAGGCGTGGCAGACAAAGGCGTCAGTCCTGTATGGTTTGCCGGTGACAAAGAGGTTGAGGTTTGAATCATGGTCAGTGTACTTAAGGTGGTTTCCCCTAAATAATTGTTTCCCACCCTCCCTACACCCAAATGAGGGTACACTTCCTATAAATTCTATTCCCCTTCTCCCTTTGACATTATTGAAATAATACATTATAAAAAAATATAGGGATGGACCGGAAAGGTAGTAAAACGCGGAATATGTATAAGAAACTATAAATCTTTACTTTTTTTTCGTTTTACTGCCCGTCCAGGATATCCTTATATTTACACTAACGAGGGGAGGACGAGGAAGGTAAAATTTAAATGAAGCTTCTACCGCATTTGCGTGAAGAATAAATGGGAAACCATCTAGGAAAGAAAAAATCTTAGTACTCTTGGCTCGGATACAAACCCCACTTTCCTCGTTTCTGGCAATACAGAGGAAATTAGACTGATATCTATGCCCGCATCGCCTTTCCGCTGTTGTCTATCGAATTACTATACCCTGATTTTGGTAGGAAGAACAGTATAAGTTAGTTATTATTATCACCCGTTCGGGCTACTTACGCTAATGTGTAATGGTAGGGTGATTGTGAGATGAAATGGAGGACCTACAGTTTAATATGGAATCCGAACCACCGTGGTAGAAGTTAGCTACTAAAATAATGTTTAAATATTCATACATCAAGTCATGTTATCTAAAAACTGTCACTTTTGATAGATACAGTATTATCAATACCTTTAAAATAACACTAAAAATATAGTAAAGTGTTTTCAATGTTGGCCGCAAATAAATATGTTTTAATAGTTTGAATGATAATTTTATCTTTAAGAATAGTTTAAATAATTATTATCTAAACTGTTCTCCCAGGCAAAATCAGGGCATACAATCCCGCCTGATTTTCCATGGAATGCATAGACCTCACAAAGATTAGAACCAAAGTATCTAGGTAGTGGTTGGTCGACGTAAACACAGCACCTCAGCGATGGGGAACATGGTCAAAGCTTACATATGCACATTAATTACTATCTTGACCTAGCACAACCCCAAACACGTATCGCTTAGCCTTAGTTACAAAAACTAATATTGGTTCATATTCCAAGAATACTGTGTTTTAAGTAATTCTTCTTCCAAAAGGTTCTACTTTGTACAATAGGTAACCCAGGGCTTGCTAGTTGAAAAACGCAAGGCAAGCTAGGGAGGTTCTAATGACCTTGCCCAATGTCTAGAGGGTTGCAACACATTCCTTTCCGCTCGCCCACAAGTAATTGGCCAATGAGCTCACTTTTTACACCCCAGGTCATGCTGTTCTTGTGAAGCAAGCTAAGCATTGTGCCAACTATTGAAAAAAGATTCAAGATCACAATGTTTATTTATTAAGCTAATTTAGTGTAGTTTAAGTAAAATTACATAAAATATATATAAAATTAATTGTATAATAATAGTATACGTAACAAGCTTTAAATTATACACTAATTAAATACATTGAGTTATGTTTAGGTATTCTAGTCACATGTATTATCATGTATCTGGCAAACACATTTAACCATTCTTTCAAATTTAGGCATTTCATCACTGATATAGGTGGGAAAAGGGGGAGAGGGTGACGAGGCTACTTTAACCATAGTTGGCGGTAATTCTTGTTTTTCTTTAGTAGAAAGGATCGTGGAGTTTGGATAGTATTCCTTTAGTTTTTGATTTACATTAATGACTTATTAGTTATTTTGATTTATTATAATTATACATCAAAGAATCCCAAAATTTAAGAGTGTGAGTTCACCGTTTCAAGATGATTTAGAAGGAAAAGGTAAAATAAAATATATTTTCATATAATTTACTTAATCAGTGGCGCACACAGCCATTTAACTTGGGGGGAGGCATCCAATCAAAGTTGTAGCAAGAATTACATTTTGAAGGAGAGAGCGGGTTTGTGGTTGCACAGCCTCCTAAGCCCTGAAGGCCAAGAACATTTTTATGAATATTAATTGCTTTTATAAATCATATTTTCTCTAAATACACCATTCTCATCCATAACGCAGCGTAATTAGTAGGCCCAAATATGATCATAACCCGAACAGTTAGTAATATGTAATAACAAATAAATAAATAATATCAACATATTTTTTTAGTTTTCTTTAAATTACTTAGTAAAACATATATTGTTTAATCTTCACTCATTGTTACCGGCGTCTTATTCTGTACACTTAGATCAACAAATTTGCAGAACCACTATCCGGTAAGTAACAAAATCATGTCGAATTTTATCAATGAATTAACTCACCATTGTCAATGGGGGTGGGAGGCAAAGCGAACCTGACCTCTCCCAACTATACAATGCTTCGAGTCGCTAATTAACTACAGGAAATACTCGCAGTTATATGTCTTTCATTTTCTTTGGTAGTAAACTAGTCTAGACATCCTGTGGAGAGGCTAAACAAATAGTCACGTCCTCGTTAGTTGGCTCTAACATTCCACTTACAGGCTCACAAAGTAGCGAGTTGGGTGGAAGGGGATGAGGTTGTACTTTTATTAATTTGTTTGTTTTCCATTGATCATTTAAAAGTCACAGGTCGCTGTACTGCGTGAAGCAACAGTTTTATAACATAGCAGAGACATCTAGTGATGGGAAATATGCGCCATGAGATAGGCCTAAAACATGTCGATCGCGACTGACCGGTAGATCTCACGACAATTTTCACTCGATTGTTTAAAAAAAAATTATACCGTAGCTATAAGATGATCTTTGTTGAGTATTTTAAACTCGCGAATGGGTCAAGTACTTGCAAATAATATTTGAGTGTGACGAAATTTACATTGATCGCCATGATCGGTATTGTAACAAATTAAAAAAAGTTAATAGATAATAATGAAAATTTAATTTATTCTATATTTTTATCTAATGTTGGGAACCTAAGTATTCTAGAAAATATTGAATCCAAGCATTAAATAAGAGGCAGATAAAAAAAACTTAAAATAAAGAAACGTTAGGTGATGGCGAAATTTTTGATACGTTTATGGGTTGATCGAGGTACAAAACAGTTACCGACCCCTTAATTATAAAACGTTTAACCAGCCTTATATTCGATCGCATTTGACGAGGAGGTCAGGGATAGAATCCCAGCCGTCATCACTGGGTATAGTATTATACATGGGGAAAAATACTGATTTTCTTATCCTCTCTCGTAGGTGGTCTAGGGGTAAGGTGTCGGACTTCTGTGCTGGGGTTCGGGGTTCAATCCTCGGTCCTGGCACAGATTTATCTGATTGTCAAACCCTTCCTTCACCTCTGACAATACATCTTGTGAATGTGGGGAGTGCCAGGCCTCCACCGTGGTTCGGATTCCACGTTAAACTGTAGGTCCTCTATTTCATCTCACTATCACCCTACCACTACACATTAGCGTAAGTGCGTATAAGCCGAACGGGTAGTAAGACGCGGTGCTAATAATAATAATCTTATCCTCTCTCCAAGATAATGTAGGTATGGATTTCCTCCAAACTATCTTCGCCTTGGTTAGCGCACATTTGTCCTTACTGCATCGAATCGAATCATTTCTAAATTATTTCCTATGGCCGCATTTACTCGGTTCACATTGGATGATCATCCATCGTCGTCGTCATCATCATCATCATCATTTTATATGTACGTGTATTGTTGAGATTAAAACCAACTTCAACATGGCTCAAAGTAAAATTATTCGGCTTGGAATTAAACTAATTTGTGACTTATCATTTATATGAATGCAGAAGTTTAATATATTCTACGGGGACGTCTGGAATATTCAGCCCTTCAACAATTTTCCTTAATGTGTTAGCTCTTAAAACTTTATTTTTGTATTCTTCTGCCTTATTATTCCAAAGGACTGGTTTTTCTTGAAGCAATGTTATTTTTTTTTGGGCATATATCATCTTCCTATTTTAAAACCATTGTTTTGAACACAGATTTAATGGGGAAAAAAGGGCACAACCACGTTTCACTGGCTACAATCACTGAAACAGTGCAGTGAAAATTTGTTTACAGGGTTCGCTCTGAATGTTTCGTCTGCGAGGATTATTCCAAATTGAGCCGTGTAAATGTGACTAATGAAAATGAGGAAACACTCAAATCACGTATATTTTCCGGGATGGTGCGGACTTTCGCTATGAGCCTCAACTTGAGGCATTATTTATTAACCTTTGTTTTAGATGCACTAATATTTTTTTTTTTCGCTCCACTTTTAACCACCCGTCCAGGATATACGCAACTAATAAATAAAACAGGGCAGTTACTTACATGTCCTAAGTAATTAATAGCTATAAAAATAACCTTCACAAAGTCATACAAAATAAATGTAGGACAGCCAACATTGACATTAATTTTTTTTATCTTATATCTATAAAAAACTGACATAATCTGTCAAAAATGTCTGCTTAACCACACATGACTTGAAATGTAAACACACAAAAATAGATTCAGTACAATTTTAGATCGTCAGATAAGGTTCCTCTTATGGCGATCCGACTATACTTCCATTTACTCTACTGTAAGCACCATACTGGACGTAACAGACTTGTCACTGTCTACGGCTGTGCATTGGCCTCCCGTCTTCTCGCATCCGGCTCCTGGACCGGAAATGAGTTGTAACTCTCAACCATGGATGTATCTTATATTACGAGAGCAAGTCATGAGTAAGTTATTGCGGGCCACTATACTGCCAAAGGGGAGGGGTGTTCGAGAAAAGGTTGGGATACTTACAAAATAGGCCTAGCATTTAGAAAATCAATACTTCAACTCGCATAGGTCGGCTCGCTGACAAAACGTCACAAGTTCGTTTAACAGGGTTTGCCCATTATGGGTAGGTTCGAATCTTGGCAACGGGTGTTTTCCCTAAATTGTTTCCCACTCTCCGTGCGCCAAAATGTGGGTACTTTGCTCTAAATTCTACTCTCCACATCCCCAAGCCAATGGTGTAATTAAATTCGGGCACACCGGGCAGGTAACAAAAATCCCCAGTCAGTTGACACTCGTGGATTATTCTTTCTGCGGCTATCATCATGTCCGACGAGTTGACAAATCTGGACGAACCTGTTTCAAAAGATGTTCTTATTACATTGATGATTATTTAATATTGTTCTTTAAATAAAACCTCTTTTCACTTTTCGAGTTAGTTTGTAATATATATTAGAAATAAGATACTGGAAATGTGGATAGAAAACAGTGTCCTATAATCCTTTACCAATTTCCTTTTCCTCCTTGATGAGTTGCGAAGAAATAAAACCTAGGTTGGGGGATTAGGCGGTGACGAACGATTTTCTTAAAGAGGCAGCCAATACTTCTTTGTCCAGTGGCAGCAATGTAAAATGTGAACTGTGTTCTTATTTTCATTATAACATCCATATCGCGTTCATTCCATTTTTTTTATCAACCTTGCCAGTACCTTCTTTCAAATATATATTACAGTGATGATTATTTGTTATTTTCCACGGGTTATTAATACACCCGAGCTACTACAGTCCAATTTTCACAGGAAGAAACTTATCTTAGAGCTGGAAAAGCTAAGATCTACTTCTCTTATTCATACGTCAAATCATGTAAACTGTAGACTTGTAAGTTTTCACTAATATTATAGTAAAATATTATTGATGTTAACCTCTAAAATATCATGTTTACATTTTATAAAAGTTACTTCGTACCAAAATTATACTATACCAGAGCCTGGGATAAACTTATCATTAATTGCAGGCAAAAAATTTTCGTGGGTATTTAATCTGCCCAAGAAGACGTGCCTACTGATACCAGTCATTAGGTAACGTGGTTTTTAAAACTTAAATGTTAGTCTGATAACTTTTGACAAACCCTTAAGTCATAAATGATGACCTGGTGGTCTAGGGGTAATGTGTCAGACTTCTGTGCTGGCTGCCGGGGTTCAATCCTCGGTCCCGGCACAGATTTATCTGATTAACAAACCCCTCCTTCAACTCTGACAAGACATCTTGTGAATGTGGGGAATGCCAGGCCTCTACCGTGGTTCGGATTCCACGTTAAACTGCAGGTCCTCCATTTCATCTCACAATCCCCCTACCATTACACATTAACGTAAGTGCGTATAACCCGAACGGGTAGTAAGACGCGGTGCTAATAATAATAACTTAAGTCATAACTTATGTATGCCTAGTACCCATGGGTGGTGTTTTCTCACATATTTCTATAAAGAATTACCGTTTCGGTGGCTAAATGGTCTAAAAGGCGTCACTCTTGTGTTAGACCGACCTTCTGATGGCAGAAATCGGGGCTTGAATCCCGGTTGGGTCTACTGAGGTTGGTTTTCCTTAAATGGTTTACCACTCTCCTTCCACGCAAATGTGGGTAGATCACCACTAAAATGCTTCTTTACCTACCCAGGGGTGCTGCTTTGAACGGGTGGGAGGGGGGAGTGCCAACCCCCTTCAATGTTGGGGAAAAGCTTGAAAGTTTGAAATTTTTGTGGAGAGTCGAGATCTTGAGTTGGGAAATTATTTACTCTGTGCCACATTATTTTCGATTATGAAAGCTCTTTACCGCAGACGTGAACAGAGAAATTTTAAATTTACCAACAATCGATTCCTACTCTTAAAAATTTCTCAACTTTTTAATTAATCAAACATTGAAAGAAGATACCTTCTTTAGTAGATTGTATAGAATGCTTAGGCAATCAAGTTGGTTAGTTGAACCGTTGTGTTTGCCTCTTAGTTTTAAGGCTCCTACTATTAGCCTACTAGACACTATTAGCCGTAGGAAGGTTAGTTAATGTTTTAAGTAATTCGCTTTATAAAGCCTGAAGTTTTTACGGGTAGAAACTTTATAGTTTTCCTACATGCACTGATGGTGAATGTCAAAACAAATAACACTCTTGTAACTTTAAATATCCATCATTAACAACTTTAAAAATACTGTAGCTTAAAATCTCAATTTAACGTCCTATTATCACCTCAAATTTTACAATTTTCCTTAGGGGGAACCCCCTGACCCCGCTATTGACTGGGGCTATTCTATACCCTCAGACCCCGGTGTTTTCAACGTTGCCCTTGTTACCTGGAAGTTTTTTTAAAGTTTCAGAATGCCTAGCGTCGGGAAATTCACTGTCTCAACCACCTCCCTAAAATATATTTCATGCGACGCCCTTGTCCCTACCCCATTAAGAGTAATTCACTAATTATCATACATGCGTGTAGGCTAAACAGGTAGTAACCGCGGTGATAAAAAAAAAATTTACTACATGTTCACTTAATATTTTTTCCCGCGCCATCCCGGGACTCGAACACGGGAACCATCGCTCACCATTAAAGCGGCTGTAAAAATAAAACCGTATCTTATAAATTATAACTTTTGTTTCTTTCAGATATGGCTCAATAGTCTATTTGTCAAACCATACTGTTGCGCACTTGAACATTTACAGTGGAAAATTCTGGTTGAAAATAACATCAAATAGTTTGCTTGAGTGTAAGAGGCGTTACCAGCCTTATATAATCAGCTGGCGTTATTGCTGGAACAAGTATAAATGTATAAATAGCGGTCATAGCACTCCAGGCTCACACCACATGCATGACTCATAAGAGAACTGCAAGACGGGGGGGTTACAGTAGAATAACCACAGGAAGAAGAGCCGCTTGAGTTAAGTTCGCAAAATAAGACTGCACATAAGGAGGGGGCAGGGGTAACTGACTAAAACATATTTTACGGCAGCCCAAGTCTTTCCACAGTCACAACACACGTGCCTAAAATAACAATATAATTATTGTTACTGTTTTTTTTAATGAAGCTTTAGACATTTTAAAGAGGATTTTGCTAGGAATAAACTTATATAAACATATTTTTACTGTGGTCGACAATGTTGACGTTTTACTATATAATTGGTGTTATTTTATAGCTACTAATAATATCTTCCAAGAGTGACAGCTGCAGATAATAATACTGGTGTGTCTGGGCTACATCACTCTGTAGCTCAGTTTTCGGAAAGATTAGCCAGTGCTTACGTACCGTCGCACAAGGGACCCCCGAATGTAGCCCAAAATCGTACATACATTTTCAGATCATACGGCATGACGTATGAATAGGTAAAAGTCTTTAATTCTCAGTGGTTTTTTTTGCCTCTTATGATCGGACTATACTTTTATCATAATCGTACGTGCTATTAGTAAGAGCTACAAAATGTCTTAGTTGTGGGAACTAAAGGTAGTTTTCCCTAGTTGGTTTCCGACTCTCCCTCCACGCACATATGGGTACATTTACTATGAATTATACCTCCCTCTTTACTACATTTGTGTAACTATTCAGAGAGCCCGGTTGGGGGTGGGGAAAAAAAAAAGCAAATTATGATAAAACACTAAATTGGCATAGTGAGGAACGAATATTTAAGTAACTTTTCTGATAACTATACAATTTACAAAGATACTTTATACATGTTTATAGTAAAGTCATGTGATCTGTAGCTGCCACTTTTCATCACCTATTAAATCATACTAACTATTAAGATGCTATCAATGTTTGTAAAAAAAAGTTTATACTTTCTTTAAGTTCCTTCTTACCAAAAATTCTACTCTAACTCACTTCTTCCTCCCCCCGATCCCCTAAACTTGTCATGTCCTTATTTTAGTTGTAAACGCTTCTAAAATATTGGAACTTGCTTCGCGCTAATCCCATTTTAACATATTTATAACACGCTCCAGTGGTCGCATGGCTTAAGACGCTACTATCGCAATATACTGGTCTGCCGAAGAAGGAGAGATTGGGGTTCGATCCCGGTTGGGTGCATTGAGGATGATTTTACCTAATTGGTTTTCCACTCTCCCCCATGCAAATTCGGATACATTTCCTCTAAATTAAACCTTACTAATCCCTAACACATTAGTGTTATTAGTACATAGGCGAATAAATCGAACGGGTAGTAAGACGCGGTGCCAAAAAACCTATATATTTATATACTTCATTGTTGTTGTTTTTTTGTACGCGTCTGTATCAGCATTTAGTAAACTCTTCGGAATGTGAGGTGAAGTCACACAAGTGCCCACTTCATTTCCAGCGTGGTCCCGCCTGGGTCTTCTTCCTACTCGCGAGTCACGTTAAAACTTGACAGACTTCGAACAAGTGTAACCCACGTTCTTGTACACTCCGTTCACCCTACAAGGACTCAAGCCTACTTTGACGGACTATACTATGGCGTAGCTTATAAGACAGGACCATAGTATAATCCGTCAAGGTAGGTAGGAGTGTTACTTTTCAGAGTAAACTGAGTGTACAACCGCGTGAGTCCAACGCTCTGCGAGTTCCTTCCTGGTCAGCCGCAAAGCTCGGCGTGAACTAAAAATCACTTTGAACGTAATGGAGTATTTTATGGAGTGCACCTAACCGACGCAGACGGTCATAAATCTGATTTCTAATAACTTGGTGGTCTAGGGGCAAGGTGTCGGACTTCTGTGCTGAGAGTCCGGGGCCCAATCCTCGGTCCCGGCACAGATGTAGCTGATTGCCAAACCCTTCCTTCACCTCTGACAAGACGTGTATTAATCACAACTTGTGAATGTGGGGAATGCCAGGCCTCCACCGTGGTTCGAATTCCACGTTAAACTGTAGGTCCTCCATTTCAGCTCACAATCACCCTACCATTCATTACGGGCAGACCCGAATTGCGCCAGTTATTAAGGGATTAAAAACTGTTTACTAATCCCGGACCCGAATTGCGCCAAGTCAAGTTCAGGTAGTCGGTGAGGGAGGTGGGAGGGATGATACAAACAAATACCATCGCAAACAAGCTCTCCCCTTAGTAAAGGAATGTAAAACGCCCTAAGTGCCCTCAACAAGACTTGTAACAGTAGTATTGACATCCTTCTGTCCAATATTTATTGTCTCGACATTGACTGTTCCGGTGTATTTTTTTGTTCGGGTTTTGTGTGAACTGTAATAATATTAGCGAGAATTATTGATATGGAAAGGATTTATAGTGAAAAGGGGAAAGTTCTGATTGTCTATGATAAATATATGTATCGGCAGGTGAATCAATTAAAGTTGCCGAGGGAAGAGAGGTGGAGATGCACTAAAAAGGACTGCAAGGCTAAAATATTTACTCTTGATGGTGGAAATATTTTCTCGCGGACTGAAAACGAACACAACCACGAACCACTACTAGATCAAGAGTTGAACAGAAGATCCATTAGCAACGCAGTTAAGAGGAAAGCTGAAGAGATTGAAGTAAGGCCTTCAAAGTTAATCCACACAGAGGTACAGACACAGAAAAAAACTATAAAAACATTGACCCGCAAGGACATTAAATGTATCAGGAATAACATCAACTACACTAAACTAAAAACACTGCCAAAGTTGCCTAAATCTTCCGAAGAAATTCAATTTTCCGTAGATTCAATTGAAATAAAAACTATTCAAGACGAAAACTTTTTGTTGAGAAACGAAAAAGAGAAGGGGATCGTGATATTTTCTTGTGATTCGAATCTTGAGTATTTGTGCCAGAATGAAATTGTATTAATAGATGGAACCTTTGAATACGCACCGAAACATTTTTGTCTTCGTACAAAATTTAAAATCGGTCCAAACTGACACGTACATTCGAATCAACGATGTAATAGAAGGTAATGTGCAAAAGACGGATAGTAAGTCTAAGTTGAAATAATCATTCATTGAAAAAAAACTTAAACAGTTTAGGAATGGAGAAATAGAAAGATTAAGCTTAGTGAAGTGTGTGTCCTTCCAAAACTCCTTTGTATGAGTTGTTTATATTATGTTTGTTATACTATTATTTAGCACTAGCAGCCCAACCCGGCTTCGCACGGGCATAATAATATAATAAAAGAAAATACACAATGTTTTACAGTGAGTTTCTAAAAAAATAACATTTATTGAAAACAAAAAACTAAGATATTAACACTAGCTAGCTAGCCGAGCGGAGTATTTTCTATTATTTAAACTCGTGATATTTTTTGAATGGAATATCCAAATCGAATCATTTAAAAGGTGATATGAAGGTATTGAAGTAGTCTTAAATAATGTTCTATTTATTTTGATAACGATCAATACCTAGGTACGAATAAAGAGCCTTTTCTAGCGGTGGTATTTTAATAATTTTTTTTAAATAAAAGGACGCTTATTGTGACGTAACTATAAAAGATAGAGACATGCTGTCGCGACATTTTTATAGATAGTGATGTGTCCTGAAAAATTGTAATACATCATTTTGTTCTATCATTAATAGTTTTCGCAGCGCACGCGATTGAAGGAAGTTTTTTGTTTATTTTTTTACACCTTGGGTTAGATTATTCAAGTTTTAGTAAGCATCCCTAATTTTATTGAAAATGAAACATAGCCTATGTCACTCGGGAATAGTGTAGCTTGCCAACGGTGAAAGAATTTTTTAAATCGGTCCAGTAGTTTCGGAGCCTATTCATTACAAACAAACAAACAAACAAAAAATCAAACCTTTCCTCTTTATAATATTAGTATGATACATATAGCTATTATTGACAATGTTTCAAAAACGGAAGTTTCACTTTGATATAATATTGTTTGATTTTGAGCTAAATATAGTTAACTAAATTATATTTTTTGACTTGTGTCCTTCTTACCGCCAGACATAGCATTAATATTTGCTTATGTTCAGAGCTGGCGCAATTCGGGTCCTGTCTTGGGAAGGGGGGTATTGGCGCAATTCGGGTCCGGTTTGGGGGGGCACTTTTAAGCTCTTGGCGCAATTCGGGTCCGAGCTAAGAGAATTGGCGCAATTCGGGCGAGCCCTTCATTACACATTAGCGTAAGTGCGTATAACCCGAACGGTTAGTAATACGCGGTGCTAATAATAATAATAATAATCTAATAACTTGTTTGGAAGGATTAAGTGGTTGCCTAGATAGCTGAGATATTGCCAATCACATGTTGCAATTAAGCTGAATATTGACAAAACCTTTAGCACTACACGAGTTTGGTGTTTATGAGAATGAACACAAAACTATTTTTATGACCCTATACATTGAGTAAACTTTTACTCTCTGAAATGACTTGACATGACTTGACGTATAAATATATTAAAATTGTTTTAGTAACTTTAGTAACTACTTCTACTGTTCTTCCTACCAAAATCATACTGTATAATATATACGACTATATATATATATATATATATATATATTTACATCCATTACTGTTTCCAACCTGTGACCTGGGTCAGTTATTTATTCAAGCCATATATTTTCCACTCGCGGCTTGCTAGGCCTGTCGTAGCTTCAAATGACAAACAATCTAACTTTACTAAAACAGGCACAACAGCCAGTACCCGGCCGTCAATTTATCAATGTAAAAGGGGTGAGCTCACATTTCACCAATTAGGAATTTTTCGGCCATGCCAGTTATCGAACCCAGGACCCTTATATTAGTAGACAGAAATGCTACCGACTGAGCTAAGGTGTCGGATTATATATATTTACTGAAGAAATGTTTTATTTATTTTAGTCAAACACTTTTTTAAGATAAAACTTTTAAAAATATCTTGTTTCATCAACCTCGATTCACACTAATGCTGGTGTAGATTCTCTAAAACTACCCACTCTCATATGTATATATATATATCCCTTAGAATATGTCATTAATAAACATTGTGTTGGACGTACTAATTAAAAAATAAAGACTTTCTTTTACAAGACAATAGGTATAGAAATAAACTTAAAAAAAAGTTCTTCTCGCTGTTTTAGCTGGTTTACGACACAAGTGCCCTAACCTTTCTTCATGTCAGGTTACCTGTTGTTGTAAGCTTACAACTTCCTTACCCATTACAATCATACCTTCACCTTGAAACAAATCACTTGTGTCTAAAGTCTAGACGAAACATGGTAAACACAATCATTCTTTTTTATTATGGCGACTTAAGCTTGTTTACGTCATATTGCAACTGACGTGCATGTTTGACAAAGGAACGTCAAAGTCTGTTGTGTTGGTACAGTCATTGTGACTATCAAGGGATAAATCAATAGCGTGACTCACGTATATATCATAACTATTTGTTTATATTGTAAATAGGAAGAAACATAATTGGCGATTAATTTTAGCCCAAATATTGATTTCTATATTTATTTAACATTGTGGTGTTTCCATCCCTTCTCCACGCTAATGCGGGTGTTCTAAACAGGCTCCCGCATATCCACCCTTTAAAATAAGGAATTATTACCATAATGCTTGATGTAGGCTAATAGTTTTAAAAACATGTCAAACTTTCTCTATTATCTTGTTTTGACATATTTAAAAACGTTTACTTAGTTGGTCTATTATCAGTATATTAGTTGCATTATTTTATTTGAATTAGTACAGTGCTGTCACGCACCTGTAAAAACAATAATCAAAGGGAAATTTTATTCTGAATATTGAAAAATGACACCTGGACATGGGAATCGGACCCGGGACGCTTGGGATATTTATCTGGAAAAAACCAGGAAAAACAGACACTTAAAAAAAATAATAGCGAAATGACTGGACATTTGTGATTTTGGAGTATTCGACTGAAATATTTAGGAAGTAATAATTTGATCTGGATATAGAACATGATTTAAATAGTATTATTATTTTGATTCAAAAATAAGTCATAACCTTTTCGTCTTAATAAAACCATTGTGTGGCTTAAATCTCACTCTTGTATAGTACTTATCAATTAATGTTGTAACTTTGAGAACCTAACGACATATGACTCGAAATATTAGTGGTGGTTTATTTCAGTTTATTATATAATTGTTTGTGATAGGTTATGTTATTATTTTCATTTATACGTAAATATTAATTTTTAGTGATATTATTAAGTCTATAATTTATTGTAGAAAAGTCTATTTCAAAAGGCCTATTATAATATGTAAGAACAGTTTAGAAAATCGAAATATCTTAACTATACTTCAATCGTTAAAAATTTCTCCTGGGGAACCTGAAAAACTCAGGTAATTTTGAAGAAGAAGAAAAACAACCGTGGCAGCCCTATAAAGTGTGATCCGTGGTGATGGTCGAGCGCCTTAGACTCTCACTGCATTTTGGTTATTCCGTGTGATTTTAAAGCTGTGATCTACCTCTCCTCATACAATTTCGGTTGGATTAAATCTAAACTACCTTCCTCATTCCTGCCCTTTTTATTAACAAATTAATAACCCTTGTATGTACAAATGAAAATAAATATATAGTCTATTGGTGTGCTGGAAAGGGAGACGCACCAACTCTCTCTTCAACATGGGTTTTTCAGGAGAAGTCCCCTTCAATATAGAATTGTATTTGATTTATTTGAATGGATTGATCACATAGGTCTACACATTGCATGTCCTTACTAAACAGATTTACCGTGCTTCAAATTTTATGCTGGCACTAACGTTGCAAGCTCATCCTGCTAGGCAGAAATATATTTTAACTATCCATACCACTTTAAATAATACTTGAGAAATAATACGTCTCAAATTCGATTAATCATGTAACTGTTTCACGGACATGTTTTGGACAAGATGAGTATTTATAGTGTTATTATCATTATTATTATTATTATTATTATTAGCACCGCGTCTAACTACTCGTTCGGGTTGTACGCACTTACGCTAATGTTTAATGAGAGGGTGATAGTGAGATGAAATGGAGAACCTACAGTTTAACGTGGAATCCGAACCACGGTGGAGGCCTGGCATCCCCCACATTCACAAGATGTCTTGTCAGAGGGGAAGGAAGGGTTTGGTAATCAGATAAATCTGTGCCGGGACCGAGGATTGAACCCCGGACCCCAGCACAGAAGTCCGACACCTTACCCCTAGACCACCAGGTCACCATTTATAGTGTTATTTAAACAAATTTACATACGTAGTTAACGATAGAAGAAAGAAGGTGTTTGGTGAAAAAATTCGTCCTACATAATAAAGCTAGAAAAGAAGTCCAAGCTTAAGTATTGTCTTGAAAAAAAAAATTTTTGTCTCACATTATGAGGTTAAGTACCTCCCCATTTGAATTAGCCGTGAGTGATGAAAGCGTGTCCAATGTAATGCGGATGACCTCTTGACGACAATTGTTCGTCAGAGGGTGAAATCAGATTCATGCGAGATGTAAAGGCAAGTGCTTATTTTTGCCTCTCTGACACTTGTGCCCTCGACGAGATTGTTCTCACGTGTAAGTGTTCTCCGCCTCTAGTTTGCATTAGTAAAGTGCATTAAAATAAATATTAATGTAGATTTATTATTATATATTTGTCATACATTTCATTAAGAATACATTAACTCCGCCGTGGTAAAGAAAGTTGGGTATTACATCGACTATAGATGTATGGATATTATTTTTCAAGCGTCGTTTATCCGTATCTAGATGGTTTGAATCCCGAAGCAGTCATAATTTAGGGTCTATGGCGTATTTATATCCTATTATTAGGGCTCAACCAATATTCCAATGTAGCGAATAACGAGCAGTTAGGCTCGAATAGGGGATTCGCTAACCTCCGAATCTAGACTATAAATACGGCTCTTAATCTTCACATGATGTGAAATTAAACGAGGGCTGAGTGACTAGGAGTTCATAATAAGCGATGACTGTTATTTCAACCACTAATAACCCTTATTGTGTGGTAAACGCCTCTTCGAACAGTAATTGATTATTAAATTAATTGTTAATGGACATTGCAGATAACTGAACAAGTAGGGCCTACAGTTCAATTTTCTTAGGAAAAAATTTATCTGGCAGCTATAATAGAAAAGTTACTATATCTATACTTTGATTTTCTTACAAATATACATTTGGAGCAGCTTTTGGTAAGTACAAACATAATTCTTTGCTATATAGATTAAACAATTTTATATGTATATTATTTGTGCTATTTTATAGGTACACTGATAATATCTATCAAACGTGCTAGCTGCAGATCACATGACCTGACGTATGATTATGTGAAAGTAAATCTAGTGACCCTTCCTAGCTGTAATATATGTCCATTTATAAGAAAATTGGGATATACTTTAACGTTTTAATACATCAGATCATGTGATCTGCTGGTGTCACTTTCTTTAATAATATTATCAATATGCTACCTATAAAATAACACTATTAAAACCCGCCTCGGTGGAGTAGTTAGCTAACGCGCTAGTCGTGTTGAGCTCGACTGCCTAGGACGGGGAGATCGAGGTTCGAGTCTCGGTTGGGTGAACTGGGGGGTTCCTAAATGGTTTTTCACTCTCTCCCTCTCTCCACGCAAATGCGGGTTCTCTTCCTTTAAATTAAACCTTCTCGATTCCTTATCCATTAGCGTAATTAATACTTAAGCGTACAACCCGAATGGGTAGTATGACGCGGTGCTAAATAAAACACTATTAAAATAGTAAAATGTTTTCAATTTTGGCCTCAATTTTTTAATGATGTTTGTCGTCTTAAAATTGAACAGATATCTTGTTTGCTGGTGACAGGGAGGTTGGAGTTGGAATCTTAGTCGGGTGCGTTGAAGCAGATTTTTCCTAAATGACTTCCCAGTCTACCTTCCTCATCCCTAACTCATTAGTAAAGTTAAATTCGTGGAACCGGAATGGTTAGTAAGACGCAGTGCAAAAAAATAAATAAATCGTAAGCCTACTAAAGAAACAAATACATGTATTCGGATGAAGAAATGCGCAAGATTAAAAACAAATTTAAAACCACTAAAATGCTCTTTGTTGGCTGAATATAAGCCCGGTAACAAATTTATATTGGTCTGTAAAATCCGTATTTTAAACTTTGCTTATCAACAAATTTGTAAAACTTAACCCGTACATATTAAACTATTGAGTATTAGAGTATTAATTATTCAACTTTTTTTTTACAAACGTACACACAGTAAATTTTATGGCGTCTTTGTGCCTTCGCCACCAGGAAATTAAAAGAGGGGTTGAAATAATTTTCTTGCAGATCTTCTCAAATAATCACCATCATCATCACCTTTTCTTGGAAACTCGTCTTCTATAATGAGTCACTTTCTTTAACAGTTCTATTCGACATTTATGAGTTGAGGAAAAGGAGGAGGGGGGAGTCGGACCGGTTTGCGCCACGTGACTTGGGTAAACCTACTTAATGAACATCTCATTTTCATAATTTTCCCACATGTATCTGCGGGATTAATATATTAGTAATGGGACTTCTGGCGGTTTGAATGCGAGTGCGAATCCTGTTAGAAAGTGTGCTTTATCCATTATGGAACATACATGTGAGCGATGAATAAAGTTACTATGTATGACCCTGTTCTACTTCCACTATTAACGAAAATACAATATAGGATATTAAAACATTATTCTCGCTAGCCTTAAGGTGGGACTGTAGGAAAATGATAATTCTTTCTACCCTCCTAGGTAGCTTGACATATTTTGTAGGTATCTTGTATTATACTTTTTTTTTATCGCCGCGTCTTACTACCTTTTCGGGTTACACGCTTATGTACTACTTACGCTAATGTTTTTTATGGATGAGGAAGGTTATATTTATATGAAGTGTACACCCGCATTTGCGTGGAGTAAGAGTGGAAAACCAGGTCCTCACTACACCCGACCGAGATTTTAACCTCGATCTCCCCCTAGTCTACTGCGAGAGTGTGTATTAAAGTTTTTTGGAGTAACTTTCCTAGTTGGGATATTTAGTTTTAGGGATATCATTATCTTACGAATAGATATATCTGACAGCTAGAAAGAGTTAATAAAGCCACTTCACCGTATTCATACTCCGAGTCATATAATCTGCAGCTAACACCAAGATAGATATTATCGATACCGATAAAATTAAAATAATAAATTAGTAAAATATTATCTATGTTGGCCGCAAAAAGTATGCATGTCATTTCTAAACGATGTTCCAAATGTCTATTCGTAAAAAAAAAAAAAAAAAA